>JARQOD010000006.1:251296685-251337335 GCA_033576555.1 Oophaga sylvatica
CCGACATTGGTTGAGTCTCAGCTGGGGACAGAGGGAAAATTCAGCCTCTAAGAGGTGTAGATCCGGGAATCAAGTCAATAGGGCAGTCATACGGCCTGTGGGGTAGCAAAGTCTCTGCCACTTTCTTGTCAAATACATCGGCAAAGGACCAATAGGCAGACGGAAAACCGGGCGGCAATGTCGGACTAGACGAGGCCTTATCCGGAGGTACTGGAGCCAGACACTTCCCATAACAGGAATGTCCCCAGCGGAGCACCTCTCCAGTTCTCCAGTCCAACACAGGTTCGTGCTGTCGCAGCCATGGCAGGCCCAAGAGAAAGGCGTGAGACATGTGGGAAAGAACATATTAGACCGTCCTCTCCGTATGGAGCATCCCAAAATGGACCTCAAGCGTCTCAGTAGCCAGATGAACCATCTCCTGAAGAGTTCTCCCATCCACAGACGTTATTGCCAAGGGGTCCTGGAGCAGATTACCTTGGATTTGGAACTGATCCACTAAAGTCTGAAGGATAAAATTTCCGGCTGCCCCGGAATCCAAACACGGTGACTAAACAAACTTGGATTTACCAGTTGTCGTGGCCACAGTAAGGGTCAGGGGTAGATCGATGTCCTTTCCGTCTAGAGAGGCCTCTCCTACCACCCCTAGATGCCGGAGCCTCTCCGGTCTCACCAGGCAGACTAGAATGGTGTGACGCATAACTCCGCAAAACAGGCACTGCCTTTAGCATGACAATCCCTCATTCGCTATCTTGCAAGGGCAAGGTGGTCAATCTACATGGATTCAGATGATTCCTCGATAAGGGAGGGCGAAGGAACAGGCGGACCTTGAAAAGACTGAGCCAGGTGTTGCGGTTCTCTTTCACGTGCCACCTCACTAGCATACTCACGGAAGCGGAGGCCTATACGGATGGCGAGGGAGATCAGGTCGTTGAATGTAGTTGGTAGGTTTCGTCCCACTAGCTCATCCATAATATCTCCAGAAAGCCCCTCCCAGAATGTTGCCACCAAAGCTTTGTTATTCCATCGGAGTTCAGACGCCAGAGTGCATATTGCCCACAGAAGAATTGGACTGATGTAAATGGAGAAGAGCAGAATCTGCAAAGCTGGTTTGTCAGGTTCATCGAACACTTTGCAAAAAGCTTCCAAGAATGCACGCAAATTGGAGATGATCGGATCCTGTCTCTCCCATAATGGGTTCAACCATGCCAGGGCCTTGCCTCCAAGGTGCGAGATAAGGAACTCCACTTTTGCTCAGTCCAAAGGGAAGTGGTGCGGAAGAAGTTCAAAATGTAGCCGGCACTGATTGACGAACCTGTGGCAGATCTTCGGATTGCCTTCAAAACGTGATGGAGCTGCGAGTCGGGGGCCTGGATCTAGAAATAAGCAAACTGTCTGGGAAGTCTCTGGAGAAGACACGGCTGCTACAACAAGCTGGAACCCTGGAGTGATGTTTAAGGCCTCCAGCTTAGTGGTTAAGGACTGCAACTGTATAGACAGCTCTTCCTGTGCGTCTTTCTGTAGCCAAAGCTCCTGGTGCATGGTCCGAACAGACAGGATCCGGGGTCCAGCGGGATCCATGGCCTGACCAAACTGTCACAGACGTGGTTTGTGGAACCACTGTGTCACGGACCATGGAGAGCCTGGAGGGGCATGACTAAGCAATCACCTGACTGTTCACTAGAGCCTCTGACGGTGAGGTTAGACTTGGCTCCCTGTGAACACCAGGTGCTACTCCAGGACAGACCAACGGATGTGCAGCAGCAGGACTCAGAGGACAGACTGGAGGGAACAGCTGGCAGAGTATGTATTAGAATGCGGTAGAGAGAGTTTGCATCAGAGTGCAGCAGAGTTCGCATCAGAGTGCAGCAGAGTTTGCACCAGAGTGCAGCAGAGTTTGTATCAGAGTGCAGCAGGCAGGACTTGCACCAGAGTATAGCAGGCAGGATTTGCACTGAAGTGCAACAGGCAGGATTTGCACCAGAGTGTAGCAGACAGGATTTGCACCAGAGTGCAGCAGGGACTGGTATGCAACCTTGCACAACTTAGACTGCAAAACAGGAAGGTTGCTCAGGCACCTCCACAGTGGAGAGGAAGCAATATATACATAATGCCTCTCAACCACTGGCTGGGGAGGAAATAACAAGTGCACGCACTAGCCCTTTAAGAGGGCGGGAGCGCATGCGTGCGTGCCCTAAGGACACGGCTAGAAGCCCGGCTAGAAGTGCTGCTGGGAGCATGCGGAGCATGAGGAAGAGAGGAATCGACCACAGCGCGGGTGAAAGAACTGACACGCTGAAGACCCTACCTGTCAGAGCAGGGATCCGGCGTGGTGCTAACACTAGGTCGGTACAGACATGGGTGGTCCATAGGAATCCTCAGAATGTGGATGACCTGATCGGCCTAGTAGAAAGAAACCAGGTGGTCATGAGGGCCCTAAAGAAGCCGGGGGGTAGTGCATCCCCATACTGAGGTACCCAGTGGAATCTGAGTCCCAAAAGAGGTGTAGAACCACTACTGGGGAAGGTCCGAGAATCCAAGGCCCTGTTGAAGGGGTGCAAAAGACTGCTGGTAAGGACTTGATCTGTTGACGATGCCACAATCCTGGACACATCGCTGACCATTGGTCTTTGTCTTCTGAGCAGATGGATTGCAGTCTAGGCCGGCGATGCTCATACTTCGCTTACCCAGCTTGCAATGTGGACCATCAGCTCAAGGATGGGCCTCAGTCATGTCCTGTGACCATAAATGGGGTGCTGGTATCAGTACTATTGGACTCGGGGAGTTTGGTGACCCTGATCAGGTCTACACTTCCCCACCAGCTGATTCCAGGGAAGCGCGTGGGTGTTCATTGTATCCATGGCGATGTTCCTGTCTGCCTATCTATGTTTGGTAGTTATTGTATAAATAAAGATATACCTTATATACTCGTGTATAAGCCAACAAGAGTATAAGCCGAACCCCTAATTTTGCCACAAAAAACTGGGAAAACTTATTGACTCGCGTATAAGCCTAGGGTGGAAAATGCAGCAGCTACTGGTACATTTTCAAAAATAAAAATAGATACCAATAAAAGTAAAATTAATTGAGACATCAGTAGGTTAAATGTTTTTGAATATCCATATTGAATCAGGAGCCCCATATAATGCTCCATACAGTTCATGATGGCCCCATAAGATGCTCCATACAAAATACGCCCCATATAATGCTGCACAAAGGTTAATAATGGCCCCATAAGATTCTCCATAGAATAATATGCCCCATATGCTTCTCCGTAAAGGTTATGGCCCCATAAAATGCTCCATAGATTATGCCCCTTAAAATGTTCCATAGATTATGCCCCATAAGATGTTCCATACAAAATTCGCCCCATATAATGCTGCACAAAGGTTAATAATGGCCCCATAATATGCTCCATAGAATAATATGCCCCATATGCTGCTCCATAAAGGTTACGGCCCCATAAAATGCTCCATTGATTATACCCCATTAGATGCTCCATAGATTATGCCCCATAAGATGCTCCATAGATTATGCCCCATAAGATGCTCCGTAGATTATGCCCCCATAAAATGCTCCGTAGATTATGCCCCCATAAGATGCTCCATAGATTATGCCCCCATAAGATGCTCTGTAGATTATGCCCCCATAAGATGCTCTGTAGATTATGCCCCCATAAGATGCTCTGTAGATTATGCCCCCATAAGATGCTCCATAGATTATGCGCCATAGATTATGCCCCATATGCTGCTGCTGCAAATAAAAAAAAATGACATACTCACCTCTCGTCGCTGGGAGCCAGGTGCTGGTGTCACCACTGGCTCAGGCACCGGCACCTGAGATATTCACCTGTCTCCTGTCAACCGCTGCGTGTCACTGTGTCTTCCATGTCCTTTGTCAGTGAGTGCTCAGGCAGAGGGCGTGGCACGCACTAACTACGTCATCACGCCCTCTGACCTGAAGGTCACAGCCAGAGGACACAGAGCATAGAGCAGCGTGCAGTGGTGGACCAGGGACAAGTGAATATCGCATATACTTACCCCCTCCTGGAGCGTCTCTGCAGCCCCCTTGCTTCTCCCACGGTCTCCGGCAGCTATTCCTTCCTTCAGTGGTCACGTGGTACCACTCATTAAAGTCATGAATATGCGCATATTCATGACTTTAATGAGCGGTAACACGTGACTGCTGAGGGAAGGAGCCTGAGATCATGGGAGGAGCAAGGGGGCTGCAGAGACGCGCAAGAGGGGGTGAGCATGATCTGACACCCCTGCTTCCCTTCCCCCGCTGACCCCCTAGCGTATATGACTCACGTATAAGCCGAGAAGGGAGACTTTCAGCCTTAAATAATGGGCTGAAAATCTTGGTTTATTTGCGAGTATATACGGTACTGTTTTTTTTTATAATCTCATTTGGACTTGTACTCCTTTTTTAGTGTATGAAATACGATCTTTGAAGTGTCCATAGTAATTAATGTTGTTCTATGAAACTGGCACTTGGCCATTGAAGAGATTCTGATATCAGATGGATTTTTTTTCTGGGGCTCTAGTTAAGTCTGCACGAGGGCACCAGTACATTTTAGTGGTCATGGACTATGCGACCAGGTACCCGGAAGCCGTGCCCCTCAGAAACGCCTCAGCCAAAAGTATAGCCAGGTAACTTGTTCATATTTTTGAATGGACAGGTCTATAAAAGGAAATCTTGACAGACCAAGGGACCGCATTCAAATTGTGTAAGGTCCTACAGATTGCCCAGCTGCAAACCTCAATATACCATCCGCAGACAGGCGGCCTAGTAGAGTGCTTCAATAAGACCTTGAAGGCCATGCTCAACTAGGTCATGGAGAAGAATGGCTGAGATTGGGACTATTTGCTACCGTTCCTGATATTCTCAGTCAGAGAAGTGCCACAAGTCTCTACTGGCTCCTCACCGGTCGAGCTCCTGTATGGTCGACATCCAAGAGGGCTGGAAAGCTGAGGTCACGCAATACCAGAGAGTCATAGAGCATGTCTCCCAGTTACAGGAGAGAATGGCAAAGGTGATGCCAATCGTGAATAAGCATCTTCTGCAGGTGCAGGAAACCCAGGTAAGGGAGTACAACCAGTCAGCAAGAGTGAGGCAGTTCCAGCCCGCCGACCGCTTGATAGTGCTTATCCCCACGGTAGAGAGTATGTTCCTAGCCAAGTAGCAAGGCCCATATGAGGTTGTGGAGAAGCTGAATTAAGTAAATTACAAGGTACACCAGCAAGGCCAAAGGAAGCCACACCAAATATACCACGTGAAATTGATCAAGCCATGGCGAGAACGGGAATCGTTGGAAACCATTTGCCTAAGTATCAGTCGCCAAGCTACAGTGGATGACGTCAAGGTTGAAGAGACTCTCACACCAGCCCAAAGACAACAGTGTCGGGCTGTATTTGCCACTAGGCACTTGAGGGCACGTGCCTAGGGCACCAGGATGCGGGGGGGTACCTGAGCAAGGTTTTTTTCTTTTTTTTTTTAGTCCGGGCCGCCCACCCACCTCAGTCTTCTGGCTGCTGCAGGGAACAGGCACTGCTGAGGAGGAGTGAGGAAGTCAAATCAAGATCTCGCGGGCGCCTGGGCAGCTATATTGCCACCGCCGGTATGTTACTGTAAGCGGTGATTACCGGGTCTGGCGGGGGATGTCTGTGCACAGTGCAGCACAGGCAGTGATTCAGGGACTGAGGGTGTGCACAGTGTGGGGATGCGATCCCCTGCAGTGCACTGTGTGGAGCCCAGGAGCTGCCCTGCTGAGAGCTGAGGACGTGGCAGCAGAAGGAGGGACAAATGAGGGTCTGCTACCCAGAATCCAGACCTGGCTGCAGCATTTCTTATGGGATGGGACATGAGCGGGATTTTGGGCTGCCTTGAAAAATGCTGACACAAACGGACATACACATATCCATAGCTATCCAAGTCAAAGAACATTGATGTCTATGAAAAAACGGAACCATGAAACAGATCCTTTTTGCTGTACTGAGCATGCTCAGAAACAAGGTACAGCTTCTCCCAGCCCTATCTCTGGTGACTGATGACGGATCCGTTAAAAAACGGTCCGTGGACACACGTTGTCACAGATCAGTGCCTGTCCTGGGGGTCCTGGATATTCAAGGATTCAAACAGATTGGAAAATATTAAAAAACCAAAACGCTATCCACTGCTAAACTCTACTGCCAGAGAATGAGAGGATTGCAAAAACACATGAGCCAATGATAACAATTAATAATTATTTATTGTGTATAAAAACAAAATAGAACAAAATAAAGAAAATAATAATAAAGCAATTGCCATTTATCAATAATACAAGTTTAAAAATAATACAAGAAACCAAGCCTATATGGACACAAAATCGCACCATAAAATAATTGTAGTCTCAAACAGCATACATAAAGTGCTATCATGTACATATAATTCTATGTAGAGGGGCATATAACCAGTCCTATAAACAATGAGTTAAAATAGCTAAAAAGGCACTGAGCGCTAGCCTCAAACCATATGTGAATCACAGAAGCTGTCTTCAAGCCCCCTGAAGAAGTGTGGACGAAACGCGCATCGGGGTAAAGAAGCCATAGCCGTGGACACCGCATTTATGTAAGTTTATCTTCACTGAACATTTATTACCTAGTGCTATACCTGATATATTATATCTAAGAGTTAGTTGCTGGGCAGTGTGATTTTTGTGAAAAACGGAAGTCAGAATCACTTGGCATTAATAATCACTAACAGCTTCTGTGATTCACATATGGTTTGAGGCTAGCGCTCAGTGCCTTTTTTACTATTTTAACTCATTGTTTATAGGACTGGTTATATGCCCCTCTACATAGAATTATATGCACATGATAGCACTTTATGTATGCTGCTTGAGACTACAATTATTTTATGGTGCGATTTTGTGTGCATATAGGCTTGGTTTCTTGTATTATTTTTAAACTTGTATTATTGATAAATGGCAATTGCTTTATTATTATTTTCTTTATTTTGTTCTATTTTGTTTTATACACAATAAATAATTATTAATTGTTATCATTGGCTCATGTGTTTTTGCAATCCTCTCATTCTCTGGCAGTAGAGTTTAGCAGTAGATAGCGTTTTGGTTTTTTAATTGAATTTGATTATTGGATCTTTGGTTGATTTTAGATTGGAAAATATGATAGTGTGAAAGCAGCCTTAGCAGGCCAAGTTACAAGTTATCATATCACCTTTCTTTGATATCACCTTCACAGTTCTTGCATTTATTGAACTTGTGAGTTTTTGGAGAGTTTCTGCTTGCATTTCTTTGCAGGATTTCAGAATTGACTCCCAGAGCTGCTGTTTTGATGGTTACTGCCTCCCACCATCTTAGAATTTTGGCTTAAAGGTACTTCAAAGTTTCTGAATAGGGTTGAAATCAGGGGAGACTGGTGGCCACACCACGGATTTCTCTACTTTTATGTCCATAGCAGCCAATTACTCAGTAGTATGCTTTGCACCATGAGATGGTGCATTGTCATATGAGTTGCACAACACCAGGGTTATGGGGTACTCGGCACCGAGCCCGTTGAAGTCTATGGGGAATGTCACAAGTAGCACAGCTCGGTCCGTTGCCCTGGGCGCTCATACAAAGGGGGATATTTACAGGGGATTGTAGTAATTGTTCGTGACGCCACCTGTGGTTTCTGATCAGGGTGACCAGCGCTGCAGGGTGAATCCTCTGAGGGGTTGTTATTTGGCAGCAAGGTGTTAAGTCTCCCACAGGCGAGACTGGATCCCTCAAGGTATATGGCGATGCAGGGGTGCAAGCAATAAGGCAGTCACACACAAATCAGTCTCTTTCCATACCTTTACTGGTGATGGTTGCAGGCATGTCCCGGGAAGCTGCTCAGGGTGGAGGATGCACATCCAGGTAATCACTGTGTAGGTTTAAGGCCTCCTTACTTCTTAATGTGTGAATTTCCAACCTGCATGAAGCTAAGTTTAACTCCTTCTCCTTTCTACGCCCGGCTGATCTTGTGATGAGGTCTTTTTGTGGACAGAACGGTGTCTATATGGCGGTACCTGCCAGACCCCCGTCTTCCTAACCCCGGTTACGTATCAGCACTGAAGGGCCCCTCTGCGACCTGAAGTCCAGCAAGGATTCCGGTTTTCTCCCACTAGCCGTGAGGTTCTAGCAAGCTTCGGACCCGGTGTCCGGTTGTGTAGAGTGGAGGCAGCTATCGTTGCTATATCACCTCGGTCACTCTTTCTCTTTGTCCACTCGCCTGTCGTCCTACACACACCTTAATATGAGCACAGGCAGCAGTGGATGTCAGCTTCTCGTGAGGTAACTCCGTACTGAGATGTCGTGTCTGTTCCTCCTGAGGTAACACCAACGACTCCCTAACTTTCAGCTAGATTGTCTTTTTCTCACTGCTGTCTCAAGGACTCCCTCTGGTGGAACCAGGAAAAATGTCAAGTGTTGTGTGCTTATCAGGTATTTGTGATTACCTTTCTGTGCATACTCCTGGGAACATGTGTACCAAGCGTAGTGGGCCACACATCCCCCTAGTTATCGTCAGCACTCCCAGGCTGAAATAGAAAAAACAATTTTTATAATAACATCAACAACATAACTATAAACATAACTCATCCCTTGCGGGAGGTAAGGACACTTCGAACGTTACAATGTGTACTGTTGTGAATGGGTTTGAGATGAGTTCTGAGCAGAGGCTCCCTCTGGTGGTTACAAGCGGTGCTAGTGAAGATTGTGAGGACTGGGAATCAGGTGTTACTGACTGGTCTTATATAAGGGAGTCATTTTCCCATCAGGGTTGCCGGTGATCAATTGTTCTGGTCTGAATCCTTCTTTCCAGTTTCCCTTGTAGCCTGCTGTGTCGTGTCTGCATCTCCTGCTATCAGATAAGATATTTTCTTCTTTTGAGTTTGTGCTATATTTTTGCTTTTTGTCCTGCACTTCTGTGGGGGCCTTCAGGGTCCCCTCCAGGGGCTTTTGCCCTCTCAGTTTGGTTCAGCCACTGAGTTTTGTACTTTTGCTTTTTCCAGTTTTTTCAGTGGCTGCTGTTTTGATTTTGTTACACCAGAGAACTAATTTAGGTGGTAGAGGTCGTGTGATCTCAGGTGATTTTGAAATTAGTAGAGTTGGTGCTTTTCAGGGTTTTCTGGGATTGCAGTAAGTACCCTTCCTATCCTTTTCTATTTAGATAGTTTGGGCCCCAGCGTTTTCCCATACTATTTTCTTTCTGTGTCAGTATTTCCTCTTGTCTAACCGCCATTACATGTTTGGGGGCTTTCTGTTATCTTTGGGGTTCTGCTCCGGGGCAGATAGCTTTCCTATTTCTATCTTTAGGTGTAGTTAGTTTCTCAGGCTGTGACGAGGCGTCTAGGACCAACGTAGGAACGCTCCACGGCTGCCTCTAGTTGCGGTGGTTAGTCAGGGTACTGCAATCTCATAGAATCCAACTGCTCTGGTGTATTGCCTTTTTTACCTGCACTCCTCAGCTACCGAAACATAACAGTATCACCGGCCCAAAAAATTGAAAATTGTATGGTACTCACAGAAGGGAAAAAAATATTGTGAAAGAAAAAAGGTTGTCAGAGTTGTCAGAGATATTTTTCTGTTTGTTGCATTTTTTTCCCTCTGTATCTCTGGGTGCTGGGGAGGATCTTTTCTCCCAATGGAGTTTGCACAGTTGTCTGGCCGTGTGGATCAGCTTGCCACTGAGGTTCAGAGTATTGCTGCATATCTTGCTAGGTTGCCTGTTGTGGAACCTAGGATCCCCATGCCAGATTTGTTTTTAGGGGATCGAGCTAAGTTTCAGAATTTCAAAAATAATTGTAAATTGTTTTTTGCCTTAAAATCTAAGTCCTCAGGAAACGCAGCGCAGCAGGTTCAAATTATCATCTCTCTCCTGCGCGGCGATCCTCAGGATTGGGCTTTTTCCCTGATACCTGGGGATCCTGTTTTGAGTGATGTTGATGCATTTTTTCAGGCTTTGGGGTTATTGTACGATGAGCCTAATGTCACTGATCAAGCTGAAAAAGCCTTGTTGGCATTAAATCAGGGGCTTGATGACGCTGAGTTATACTGTCAGAGATTCCGTAGGTGGGCAGTCCTGACCAAATGGAATGACGACGCTTTGGCGGCCCTTTTCCGGAAGGGTCTGTCAGATAATGTAAAGGATGTTATGGTGGGATTCCCTGTCCCCTCTGGTCTCAATGATTCTATGTCATTAGCGATTCAAATTGACAGACGTTTGCGTGAGCGGAGAAGTATGCGTGGAATGGTGTTGCCTTGTGAACCAGCTTCTGAACCCATGCAGTGTGATAGAGTGGTGTCTGGGGCACAGCGTCATGAGTTTCGAAAGCGCAATGGGTTATGTTTCTACTGTGGTGATGCCTCTCATGCTATTTCAGTCTGCCCTAAGCGGGGAAGACATTTTGCACGCTCAGTTGTCTTGGGTAGTGTTCAGACTAAGTTTTTATTAACTGTCACTCTGATATGCTCTCTGTCCTCATTTTCTCTCAGGCTTTCGTTGATTCTGGAGCAGCTATTAACTTGATGGATTATGATTTTGCTAAACGTTGTGGGTTTCCCTTGATACCCTACAGAAGTCTATTCCCCTACTGGGGATCGATTCTACCCCTTTGGCTGAGAATAAACCCCAGTTTTCTACTCAGGTGATAATGAGGGTTGAACCTGATCACCAGGAGTGCTGCAAATTTTTGGTTCTATATAATCTGCATGACATTATCGTGCTGGGTTTCCCTTGGTTACAGTCTCATAATCCTGTTTTGGATTGGAAATCTGTGTCTGTAACCAGTTGGGGCTGCCAATGTGTTAATACCAACACTCCTGTTTTTTCTGCCTCCCCCCAGGCTCAGGATGTTCCTGACTTTTTGATTGATTTTTCTGATGTGTTTAGCGAAAGTAAATCTGCATCCTTGCCTCCCCATTGGAGCTATGACTGCGCTATTGAATTAGTGCCGGGTAGTAAATTCCCTAAAGGTCGCCTTTTTAACTTGTCTGTACCTGAACATGACGCTATGCGGTCTTATATCAAGGAATCATTGGAGAAGGGTCATATCAGACCATCCTCTTCACCCTTAGGTGCCGGTTTTTTCTTTGTGGCCAAAAAAGATGGTTCATTAAGGCCGTGTATTGATTATCGTCTCTTGAACAATATTACTGTGAAATATCAATACCCGTTACCCTTGATTTCTGACCTGTTTTCCAGGGTGAAAAACGCTACTTGGTTTACCAAGCTTGACCTCAGGGGGCGTATAACCTTATTCGCATTAAGCACGGGGATGAATGGAAGACGGCATTCAATACCCCTGAAGGGCATTTTGAGTACCTAGTGATGCCCTTTGGGCTCACTAATGCTCCTTCCGTCTTCCAGTCCTTCATGAATGACATTTTCAGGGATTTTGTGGACAAATTTCTGATTGTTTATTTGGATGATATCTTGATTTTTTCTAATGACTGGGACTCTCATGTGAAACATGTTCGAACTGTATTCCAGATTTTGAGAGAGAATGCTCTGTATGTGAAGGGATCAAAGTGTCTTTTTGGCGTACAGAGGATCTCATTTCTGGGATTCATTTTGTCCCCATCTGTTATTGAAATGGACCCGGTCAAGGTTCAGGCCATCTGTGATTGGGTCCAACCTACTTCATTAAAGGCTCTTCAGAGATTTTTGGGTTTTGCCAATTTTTATCGTAAATTTATTGGTAATTTCTCGGTTATTGTTAAACCATTAACTGATTTGACCAGAAAGGGTTGTGATGTGGTGAATTGGCCTCCTGAGGCAGTCTCTGCATTTCAGGAACTTAAGCAGAGATTCACTTCTGCTCCTGTTCTACGGCAGCCTGATGTTTCTCTGCCATTTCAGGTGGAGGTTGATGCCTCTGAAATTGGGGCAGGTGCCGTTTTGTCCCAAAAAGATCCAGAGACCTCTAAAAGTAACCCTTGTGCCTTTTTCTCTCGAAAATTTTCTCCTACTGAACGTAATTATGACGTGGGTAATCGGGAGTTATTGGCCATGAAGTGGGCTTTTGAAGAGTGGAGACATTGGCTGGAGGGAGCCAAACATCAGGTGGTGGTCCTTACGGACCATAAGAATCTGGTCTATCTGGAATCTGCCAAGCGACTCAATCCTAGACAGGCCAGGTGGGCCTTGTTTTTCACACGTTTTAATTTTGTGGTTTCCTTTCTTCCTGGCACTAAGAATGTTAAGGCGGATGCCCTCTCGAGGAGTTTCCTTGCGGACTCTCCTGAGTTATCTGATCCTTCTGTTATTTTGAAAGAGGGTGTAGTTCTTTCCGCCATCTCGCCCAATTTGAGACTTGCTCTGGAGGGGTGTCAGGAGGATAGGCCCGAGCGCTGCCCTGTTGGAAAATTGTTTGTCCCGGACCAATGGAAAAAGAGTGTGATGTCTGAGATTCATTGTTCCGCATTGGCTGGGCATCCCGGAATTTTTGGTACCAGAGACTTGGTTAGTCGGTCCTTTTGGTGGCCTACCTTGTCTCGTGATGTCAGGGAATTTGTGCAGTCCTGCGGGACTTGCTCTCGCTCCAAGCCTTGCTCTCGCTCTAGTGGTTTGTTGATGCCATTGCCTGTGCCCAAGAGACCATGGACCCATATCTCTATGGATTTCATTTCCGATCTTCCTGTTTCTCAGAGAATGACCACCATCTGGGTAATTTGTGATAGGTTTTCCAAAATGATACATCTTGTGCCATTACCTAAGTTGCCTTCCTCCTCTGAATTGGTGCCGTTGTTCCTTCAGCACGTGGTTCGTTTACACGGCATTCCTGAGAACATTGTGTCTGACAGAGGAGTCCAGTTTGTTTCCAGATTTTGGAGGACTTTTTGTTCTAAACTGGGTGTTCAATTGTCTTTCTCCTCGGCGTTTCATCCTCAGACCAATGGTCAAACTGAGAGAACAAACCAGACATTGGAGACTTATCTAAGATGCTTTGTGTCTGCTGATCAGGATGACTGGGTCTCTTTTTTGCCTTTGGCTGAGTTTGCTCTTAATAATAGGGCTAGCTCTGCCACTTTGATGTCTCCGTTTTTCTGTAATTCTGGGTTTCACCCTCGATTTTCTTCAGGACAGACGGAGGCTTCTGTCTGTCCAGGTGTTGACTCTGTTGTGGAGCGTATGCAACAGATTTGGGACCAGGTAGTGGAGAGGTTGTCCCTCTCTCAGGAGAAGGCCCAGCGGTTTGCTAACCGGCATAGGACTGATGGTCCTCGGTTTAAAGTGGGGGACTTGGTCTGGTTGTCCTCAAAGAATATTCCTATGAGAGTAGCATCTCCTAAATTTAAGCCTAGGTTCATTGGACCTTATAAGATCATGGAGATTATTAATCCTGTTTCTTTTCGTTTGCTTCTTCCAGGGACATTTAAGATCCATAACGTGTTCCACAAGTCCTTGTTGAAGAGGTTTGTTGAGCCAGTGGTTCCTGCTGCTGTGCCTCCTGACCCTGTTTTGGTTGAGGGCAATCTGGAGTATGTGGTTGAGAAAATATTGGATTCTCGTTTTTCTAGACGGAAACTCCAGTATTTGGTTAAATGGAGAGGTTATGGTCAGGAAGACAATTCTTGGGTGTTTGCTTCGGACATCCATGCTAGGAGACTTATCCGTGCGTATCATAGAACTCATCCTGACCGACCTGGTTGCTCAAATGAGGGTTCGGTGACCCCTCCTCAAGGGGGGGGTACTGTTGTGAATGGGTTTGAGATGAGTTCTGAGCAGAGGCTCCCTCTGGTGGTTACAAGCGGTGCTAGTGAAGATTGTGAGGACTGGGAATCAGGTGTTACTGACTGGTCTTATATAAGGGAGTCATTTTCCCATCAGGGTTGCCGGTGATCAATTGTTCTGGGTCTGAATCCTTCTTTCCAGTTTCCTTGTAGCCTGCTGTGTCGTGTCTGCATCTCCTGCTATCAGATAAGATATTTTCTTCTTTTGTGTTTGTGCTATATTTTTGCTTTTTGTCCTGCACTTCTGTGGGGGCCTTCAGGGTCCCCTCCAGGGGCTTTTGCCCTCTCAGTTTGGTTCAGCCACTGAGTTTTGTACTTTTGCTTTTTCCAGTTTTTTCAGTGGCTGCTGTTTTGATTTTGTTACACCAGAGACCTAATTTAGGTGGTAGAGGTCGTGTGATCTCAGGTGATTTTGAAATTAGTAGAGTTGGTGCTTTTCAGGGTTTTCTGGGATTGCAGTAAGTACCCTTTCTATCCTTTTCTATTTAGATAGTTTGGGCCCCAGCGTTTACTCATACTATTTTCTTTCTGTGTCAGTATTTCCTCTTGTCTAACCGCCATTACATGTTTGGGGGCTTTCTGTTATCTTTGGGGTTCTGCTCCGGGGCAGATAGCTTTCCTATTTCTATCTTTAGGTGTAGTTAGTTTCTCAGGCTGTGACGAGGCGTCTAGGACCAACGTAGGAACGCTCCACGGCTGCCTCTAGTTGCGGTGGTTAGTCAGGGTACTGCAATCTCATAGAATCCAACTGCTCTGGTGTATTGCCTTTTTTACCTGCACTCCTCAGCTACCGAAACATAACAGTGTACAAATGGCAATAGAAAAATATCAAATATTTTTTCACATATAAATACAATATTCTTGTGGAGGACCCGCACCAAAAACCTCCCACGGTGGTCCTGGGTGGGCTGCAGGACTTCATTGCTGCAGACCTCACTCAAGGCCACACCATACGGGTTTTTCTTCTGAGGTAGGATGGCTTTATGTAAAACCAAGATGGGGCACCGAAGTGCTAACTATTTACAATACAGTTTTTGGGCTGGCAAAGTCCTCAGCCACGCAGTCCTTTAAAAGAACATTTCTAGAAAAATCACATTTCTATCACATTACCCAACTAGGGTATACTACTTCAGCATGTAAACATTATCATCATATAACATTCTCAATAAAATGCAATTTTCTTCATAACTTTGTACAGTTGAGTAAACCCTGTCTGGGTCATACTAGACTAGTTTGCTAGGACTACTCTTGGTACCTAACAGGTAACCTTCCTTTCGTTGTACGTACTGACCTACGTGGTGTGGTGTCAGGTATAGTAGCATCTAGCCTATCTGTGCTGCGTGCTGGCAAACTGTAAATCCGCCTCCACCTCTCTAGGGATCTGGCAAGCATACTAGCGACTGGGCGATGCGGTTCTGCTCGCCAGGGGTTTCTTCTACCTGAGACCCAACATCTGAAGGTTCCACATTTTGAGATTCCATTCTTTGAGATACTACTTCTGGAGATGCTACAGAAGCAGGTTCTTCTTGAACTATTTCTTCTGCTGCGGCAACTGGCTCGACTGGACGTTGAAGCGCTTCCTGTGGTTGGTAAAATTGAAGTACTGGAATAATCACAGCGTCTCCGATACAAGGCCAATCTGCAGGAAAATCTCCTAGGTCCGTGTGTATGACTTCACTTGATTTCTCTTTTTCCATAACAAGTTCTTCCTCGGGAAGTTTTAACATGTCTGGACACAGTTTTAGGTGGTCTCTGGATACCGTAGTGGTCGTTTTTCCTCCATCTTTGCTAATGGTACAGGTTTTCCTGTTGTCAAATTTGGAATTTTGCACGACATATGGCTCTTGTTCCCACTGATCATCCAATTTGTGCATTCTTCTTTTTCTTTTTAGCACAATTTCTCCAGGCATAAAAGGCTTAGCTGGCGCACTCTTGTTGTAGTTCTCCTCTTGCTTTTCCCTTACTTTATTGAGACTATCTTCCACGCAGGCTTGTACTCTCCTGTACTGTTCCTGTCTGTTTGTGTCCCAATCTTCAGTAGTAACATCAGCTTCTGGTTCTACAACACCAAGTTCCAAATCCATGGGCAGCTTTCCTGGTCTTGCTTGCATAAGGTAGGCTGGAGTGCAGTTGGTGGAACTCACGGTATGTGATTGTACAGATCTACTAGGTCAGGTAGTAGGTCTGGCCACCAATTCCTCTCCTCAAGTTGTACCGTCTTCAGCAGATCAATGACTATGTGATTCATCTTCTCACAGAGACCATTGGTTTGGGGGTGGTACGGTGTGGTTCTTATCTTCTTACACCCCTACAAGTGACAGAACTCTTTAAACAATTCGGCTTCAAATGCAGGACCTTGATCAGTTAGCACTTGCTCTGGATATCCATGGGGTCTGCAGAAATTCGCCTGAAACGTCTTTGCTGCTGTTTCAGCTGTCAGATCTTTGACAGGGGCGACCACCAGGAACCTGGAGTAGTGATCCACCATTGTCAGGGCATATGAGTATCCTGACCTGCTGGGTGACAACTTTACATGGTCCAAGGCCACGATCTCCAAGGGACGAGTCGTCTTGATGGGCTGCAGGGGTGCTTTCTGGCTACTGTAGTCTTTTCTTCGGAGGCTACAGGACGCACAGTTTTTACACCATTTCTCGATGGAACTGCGCATTCCCACCCAGTAGAAACGACACTTCAACAGAGTTTCCAGCTTCTTCCAGCCAAAGTGCCCGCTCGATCGTGGTAGGCTTCCAACACCATCTGGATGTCTGTTCTTGGCACTACTATCTGCGATACCATCTCATGGGTTCTGGGGTTGACGTACCTTCGGCACAGCTTCTCTCGGTAGATGAACAGCCGGCTTCTCTCGTTCCACAGCTGCTTCGCTTGTTGAGACCATCCTTCTCCAAGGAGGAACCTTCCTGAGTTATCAGTTCCTTGATGTGGCTGACAACCGGGTCACTGTTCTGGGTCTCCTTCCAGCTGTGGTGAGGTAAAGGGTTTAAAGTCTTATCACGCTGCCTCCTGTAGGCTCGTTGTTCGTGGATTATCCCATTTCTGTGGAATGCAGGTAGCTCAATCTCTTCCAGGTCATCCAGTTCCTCTTCCGTGTCGGATTCATGCGGCATTCTGGACAAGGCGTCAGCGTTGGCGTTCTTACGGCCCGCCCTGTACTTGATGGTAAATTGATAGTTCGACAGCCGAGCCATCCAACGTTGCTCCATGGCTCCCAGCTTGGCTGTTTCAAGATGTGTCAAGGGGTTATTGTCTGTGTAAGCAGTGAACTTGCTGGAGGCTAGGTAATGCTTGAATCTTTCTGTAATGGCCCAGACCAGCGCCAGGAACTCCAACTTGAAGCTGCTATAGTTCTCTGGGTTTCTCTCGGTCGGCCGGAGCTTCCTGCTTGCATATGCGATGACTTTTTCTTGGCCATTTTGCTTCTGACTAAGGACAGCTCCCAATCCTTCATTGCTGGCATCAGTATACAGCAGGAACGGCTGGCTGTAATCAGGATAGGCTAAGATCTCATCGCCTGTCAGGATCTCCTTCATCTCTTTGAACGCCTCAGCTTGTTCTTTACCCCAGTGGAATGGAGGATTTCTGCTCTTGAGGGGTTGTCCTACCAGAAGGTCCTGCAGAGGCGCTGCTTTCTTGGTGTAGTCCTTTACAAACCTCCGGTAGTAACCTGTCAGTCCCAGGAACTGGCGCACCTCCTTGAGATTCCCTGGTTCTGGCCATTTCTGGATGGCAGTGACCTTCTCGGGGTCCGGCGCTACTCCTTCTGAGCTGACAATATGTCCCAAGTACTGTACCTTTTGTTTGAGCAGATGGCACTTTGAAGGCTTCAGTTTCATCCCATACTTGGACAGTGACTCGAATACCTCTGCCAGGTGCTTCAGATGATCCTCATACGTCTTGGAGTATACAATTACGTCGTCCAAGTACAGCAACACAGTTTCAAAGTTGAGATGTCCCAGGCAGCTATCCATCACTCTCTGGAACGTTCCCGGGGCACTGCTGAGTCCAAACGGCATTCTGTCAAACTCACAGAGTCCCATTGGGGTAGTGATCTCCCGATCCTCCTCAGCCACAGCTACTTGCCAGTAACCACTAGTGAGGTCGAGGGTGGAAAAGTAGTTAGCAGTTTTTAAGGCAGCTAAGGATTCCTCAATGCGTGGTAAAGGGTATGCATCTTTATGTGTTATGCGATTTACTTGTCTGTAATCTACACACATTCTCATGCTTCCATCCTTTTTCTTAACTAGGACTAGAGGTGCTGCCCAGGGACTACAACTATCCCTTATCACCCCTGCTTCCTTCATGTCACGCAACATTTCCTTGGCTTTCTGGTAGTGTGCTGGAGGTATAGGCCTGTACCGCTCTTTAATGGGGGGATGGTTGCCTGTAGGGATATGATGTTGTACTCCCTTAATGGTCCCAAAGTCAAGTGGGTGTTTGCTAAATACCTGTGCGTACTCCTGTACCACCCGTAGTACTGACACCAATCCTCCACCTGGGTTGCTGGGTCATTATCCTCCGCTGGTTGGTGGGAGGCTAAGGACTCGGTCGTGAGAATGGAGTTGTTATCTACGGTATGTAATTTAGCAACAGTGGCATAACGTGGTAAATTTACTTCATCTTCTCCCAGTTGAAAAGACGTACTGGTACTCTCCCATTTCGTACTTCTACTACGCCTCTAGCAGTCAAGAGTGTAGGTCTGTGCTCTGAACAATGGGGCTCTACTACTGCTTGGTAGTTCTGTCCTCTCAGACCTATTGCTGCTCTACACCATATAAGCATTTCACTCATTGGGGGTATCACAATGGGGTTCGGGTCTGTCACCCGTACATTACCAATTTCACCATTTGTCAGCTTCGCTTGCTGCTGGCACATCAGGGCCCGGATCTCCCTCTGGATCACTCCCTTTTGCTTTGGCTTGGCAACTTCAGCGAGCTGTTGGAGCAAAAACACAACTTCTCCCAGACAGTTACTAATAATGTTTGTACCTAAAACCACATTTAAGCCATTTTCCTCATTTACAGTCTTTACTTCTAAGAGTCCCTGGTCCTTCAGCTCCACTCTGCCCACCTTTACGTCCACGTTTTTGGCTCCTAGTATATCAACAGGGAGACCATTAGAGGCATACACAGCAAAGTCAGGGCTCGGGGGCTGGAGACTGTCCATGGACCAAAACTTATTATAAAGGACATCAGGTATGATGGTCACCTGAGATCCAGTGTCCAGCAGGGCAGGGATTGCGATCCCGTCCAGGATGATGGATAGGTAGGGTCTTCCTCCCACAAACCTGCGGTTCCAGTCTGAGGGGCCTGATGAGTCTATTCCTGGGTGTTGGCCCTCGGACCCAGGATCTGCTCGCTTAAAGGACACTGTTGGGCTAGATGACCTTTTCGTTGCAACGGTAGCAGATGATCTCTCGGCGAGGATGGTGCTGATCAGGGGTCGCTCCTGGGGGTGGCGTTGTCCTCCTCCGGTGGGGCGACGTCCTCCTTTTCCTCCGGTTCATCCAAGGGACATCCTCTGGGCAGTCGGCTAGCAGGATCTTTCCTCCTTCTTCCTTCCGCAGTTGCAGGGCACTCATTACAGCGGCCAGGTTTTTAGTCAGCTGGCGCACTTCTGAGCGCAGACAATCCAACTCAGTAGGGGGCGCCACCTGCGTTTTGGCTACCGCCACCAGCGGGGAAAAGGTGGATGCTGCCGGCTTTAGAGTGGCTTCACCCGGGTGACACTGGGTTGCCACCTCAGGCTTTTCCAGGGGTCGCAGTCCTTTTATAGCCATATCTTTTAGGGCATCAAAGGTAGCGTGAGGATGATCCAAGGACCACCAGTGCACAGTCCTGCTTTCAGCTTGGGACCTCAGTCCCCGTACAAATTGTTCCTTCTAACATTTTGCTTTCATTAATGGCACTTATAGGGTTAACCTGTTTGAGAGCTCGCAGGGCCCCCTGTAGCGGCAGCGTAGTCCCTAATACTGTCATCTGGTCTCTGGGAGCATTGGTAAAACGTCATCCGGAGATCTGTTTCAGTGCGGTCCTCAAAAATAGTCTGTAGCTTTAAGAAAATTGAAAGCACTGATTCCTGGTCTGCAGCTGTCCAAGTCTCTACTTCCCTTTCTGCAGCCCCAGTCAATTGTCCTAATACTACTGCAGCTCTTTGCTTCTCTGTCATAGGGTACATGTCCATTATGCTGCATATTTTGCGCTTGAACCCTGACAGGGTATCCGGCTTACCGCTATACTGAGGGAGCCACTTTGCTCCAGGCAAGTATGGGAGCGTCAGCAGTATTATCGGGGCCACCGGACCTGGTGAGGGGCCAGCGATTCCATCCTGCGCTGTAAGTCACCGGAGCGGTCGCTCTGGGCCGCGCTGTCAGCTTGTGGCTGCGACATGTCTGTGCCCCCCCTAGTTAAGTGTGGCCTACCTTCTCCTGCAGCCGGGCACAGCGATGGGGAAGGACCTGCGTCGCCGGCACTCTGAAGCTCTCCACAGGACCTGCCGCCGCGTCAGCGTTGGGGGCGTGTCCGGGACTCCGTGCGCTTTCTGCAGGTACGCCCCTTCTCTTTGCGCTGTAGCGCTGTACTTTGGCGGGCAATGGCGGACAATTGGCGCCAAAAATCACAAAACAGTAACACAGTCTCTTGTACAAAAACAGTCCAATTAGGCACACAGGACTCACATATAGCGAGCTTCTTATCCTGTTCGTGACGCCAAAGATGAGTCGCACAACACCAGGGTTATGGGGTACTCGGCACCGAGCCCGTTGAAGTCTATGGGGAATGTCACAAGTAGCACAGCTCGGTCCATTGCCCTGGGCGCTCATACAAAGGGGGATATTTACAGGGGATTGTAGTAATTGTTCGTGACGCCACCTGTGGTTTCTGATCAGGGTGACAGCGCTGCAGGGTGAATCCTCTGAGGGGTTGTTATTTGGCAGCAAGGTGTTAAGTCTCCCACAGGCGAGACTGGATCCCTCAAGGTATATGGCGATGCAGGGGTGCAAGCAATAAGGCAGTCACACACAAATCAGTCTCTTTCCATACCTTTACTGGTGATGGTTGCAGGCATGTCCCGGGAAGCTGCTAAGGATGGAGGATGCACATCCAGATAATCACTGTGTAGGTTTAAGGCCTCCTTACTTCTTAATGTGTGAATTTCCAACCTGCATGAAGCTAAGTTTAACTCCTTCTCCTTTCTACGCCCGGCTGATCTTGATGAGGTCTTTTTGTGGACAGAACGGTGTCTCTATGGCGGTACCTGCCAGGCCCCCATCTTCCTAACCCCGGTTACGTATCAGCACTGAAGGGCCCCTCTGCGACCTGAAGTCCAGCAAGGATTCCGGTTTTCTCCCACTAGCCGTGAAGGTTCTAGCAAGCTTCGGACCCGGTGTCCGGTTGTGTAGAGTGGAGGCAGCTATCGTTGCTATATCACCTCGGTCACTCTTTCCCTTTGTCCACTCGCCTGTCGTCCTACACACACCTTAATATGAGCACAGGCAGCAGTGGATGTCAGCTTCTCGTGAGGTAACTCTGAGTCGCACTTAGTACCAGGGCAATGGGGTACTCGGCACCGAGCCCATGAAAGTCTATGGGGTTTGTCACTGGCAGCAGGACTCGGTCCGTGGCCCTGGGCGCTCATACAATTAGGGAATATTTACAGGGGATTATTAGGATAGGTAGTTCGTGATGCCACCTGTGGTATCTGGTTATTTGGACCAGCGCTGCTATAAGGACTTTCACAGGGGATGTTATGGGGCAGCTTGGTAGTAAGTCTCCCACAGGTGAGACGGGTCCCTGGAAGTCTATGGTGACGATGATGCAGGGTGTAGATAATAATTCAGTCGCACACAATACAGTTTCTTTTCATACCTTTTACTGGTAGATGGTTCAAGCAGATCCCGGGGAGCTGGTTGGGGTGGAGAGTGCACATTCAGGTAACAGCTGAGCAGGTTAGAGGCCTCCTTTACTCCATATACATGTGAGTCCAACTTGCCTGAAGCGAAGTTAACTCTGAATCTCCAGCTTTCTCAATAGCTGTACTGCCCGGCCAATATTGTGGTGGAGCCTTCTATGTGGTGAGAACAGAGTCCTTTTATGCGGGGCCCTGCTAAAAGTCCTTGTTCCTCCTGACTCCGATTACGTACTGACACTTAGGGCTGCTCTCTGCGACCTGTAGTCCAGATGCCTCCGGTTTTCTTGTTACTAAGCTTGAAACTGTAGCAACGCTTCGGACCCCGGTGTCCGGCAATTTAGTGCAGGTAATCCAATACCTGTTGCACTTCTCTATCTTCTCCACTTTGCCCTTCGCCCTGCTCTTGCTCTTAGCATAAACACTTGTAGCTTCGTTGGTAATGTCAGCTTTCTCCAGAGCTCGCTGAGCAGCTCTCAGTATCCTCCTTGCTTCAGCTTCTGCTGAGGTACTGATTAAGGGTAGCTCTGACTAGGCTAGGATGATCCACTTCACCCGTACTAGCCTCCACTTCTTTGTCAGGTGAGCTACGCTAACTCTGCGAGGATTCAATCCTTTCTCCTCTCCTTCCAAGTCCAGACTCCACTGGCACTGAACTGCACTGTCCGAAGACAGGAAACAGACTGAACTCTGATTGCTAAGTGTCACTTCCTCTTGTACCCCTGATGGGTGTGTCTAAAAGTGTGAGTGAAGTGCATAGATATCAAGCTTTGCTGTTACCTTCCTGTGCACTCTCCTGGACTTTATGTGTGCCTGCGTAGCTGGGCTACACATCCCCCCTTGGTAAAACACAGCACTCCCGGGCTGTAAAAGACAAAAAGAACATTTTGTTTTGCATTAACAACAACATTATAACTCTTCCCATCCGGGAGGTACGACTTCTTTAACGTTACATTTTGTACAATAGGAAAAATACAAAAGTATCAAAATATCAAACATTCGCATATATACAAGATACTTGTGGAGGACCCGCACCAAAAACCTCCCACGTGGGTCCTGGGTGGGCTGCAGGACTTCTGACTGCAGACCTCACTCTAGGCCCACCATACGGGTTTTTCTTCAGAGGTAGATAGTAGTAGTGGTTTCATGTAAAACCAAGATAATGCACCGAAGCGCAACTATTTACAAAGACAAGTTCTTGGGCTGGCACAGTCCACAGCCTCTCAGTCCATTAGGGAAAAAGACACATAAATATATATATTTCAAACTTTTACATTTGGTCAGTGACAATAAACCCGGTCTGGGTCTTGCTAACTAGTCTACTAGGACTACTCCTGATAGCGAACAGGTAGTTTACCTTTAGTGATACGTTCTGACCTACGTGGGGTAGCGTCAGGTATAGTAGTCTCTAACCTTTCTGTTCTGCGTAACGGCAAACTATAGACACGACTCCACCTCTCTAGGGACCTGGCAAGCATGCTAGTGACTGGAGGAGGCGGTACTGCTTCACCAGCTTCACCAGAGGACTCCACTTCTTGTGGTGCTGCTTCTTGCGGGTCCGCTGCTTCGGGTTCTGATGGTTGAGGGTCTGCCGGAACAGGTCCTTCTGGAACTGGCTCAACTGGCACAATTGGTATGACCGGTTGTAGAGACTCCTCTTGCGGTTGATAAAACTGCAGCACAGGAATAATTACAGCATCTCCCAATCTGGGCCAATCCGCAGGTAAATCTCCCAAATCCGTGTGTATGACCGCTTCAGCACTCTCTCCTTGATGAACAACAGGGTTTTCTTCACGGAGCTTTAATGGGCAGGACACAACTTCAATTGATCTCTAGACACAGTTGCCGTCGTTTTTCCTCCATCCTTGCTGATGGTACAGACCTTGCTGTTATCGAAATTGGAATTTTGCACGACATAGGGCTCCTGTTCCCACTGATCATCCAACTTGTGTTTCTTCTTTTCCTTTTGAGCACCATTTCTCCAGGCATTAAAGGCTTAGCGGGAGCATTTTTGTTATAGTTCATCTCTTGCTTTTCTCTTACTTTGTTGAGACTGTTTTCCACGCAGGCTTGTACTCTCTTGTACTGTTCTTGTCGAGTGGTGTCCCAATCTTCAGCACTGTCATCAGCCTCTGGTTCTACCACACCGAGTTCTAAGTCCATTGGCAGCCTTCCCGGTCTTGCTCTCATAAGGTAGGCTGGAGTGCAGTTGGTGGAACTTACTGGAATATGATTGTACAAGTCAACCAGGTCAGGTAACAAGTCTGGCCACCGATTTCTTTCTTCCAGTGGTACAGTTTTCAGTAAGTCGAGGACAATGTGATTCATTTTTTCACAAAGGCCGTTGGTCTGAGGGTGGTATGGTGTTGTTCTGATCTTTTTACATCCATACAATTGACAGAATTCCTGAAACAGTTCAGCTTCGAATGCAGGACCTCGATCAGTCAGCACCTGCTCCGGATATCCGTGTGGTCTGCAGAAACTTGCTTGGAAGGTTCTGGCTGCTGTCTCTGCTGTCAGATCTTTAACAGGGGCGACCACCAGAAACCTGGAATAGTGATCCACCATGGTCAGGCATATGTGTACCCTGACCTGCTCGGGGACAACTTGACGTGATCCAATGCCACGATCTCCAAGGGACGAGTCGTCCGGATAGGCTGCAAGGGTGCCTTCTGGCTACTGTAGTCTTTTCGCCTGAGGCCACAGGGTCCACAGTTCCGGCACCACTTCTCGATGGAGCTGCGCATCCCTACCCAGTAGAACCGGCACCTCAACAGGGTCTCCAGCTTTCTCCAGCCAAAGTGTCCTGCTTGATCGTGGTAGGCTTCCAGCACCATTTGGATGTCTGCTCTCGGGACCACTATTTGCCAAACCATCTCATGGGTCCTTGGGTCGACGTATCTCCTGCACAATTTCTCACGGTAAATGAATAACCGGCTTCTCTCATTCCACAGGAGCTTTGCTGGCATGGATGCATCTTTCTCCAAGGAGGAACCTTCCTGTTTTATCAGCTCCTTGACACGGCTGACCACGGGATCGCTGTCCTGAGTCTCTTTCCAGCTGTGATGAGGTAAAGGGTTCAACATCTCACCACACCGCTTCCTGTAGACCCGTTGCTCTTGGACCATCCCATTTCGGTGGAACGCAGGTAGCTCGATTTCTTCCAGATCTCTGATCTTCCTCGTGTTCAGATTCATGCGGCATTCTGGACAAGGCGTCCGCGTTGGCATTTTTACGGCCGCCTCTGTACTTGATGGTAAACTGGGTAATTTGACAACCGAGCCATCCAACGTTGCTCCATGGCTCCCAGCTTGGCTGTTTCCAGATGCGTCAAGGGGTTATTGTCTGTAAACGCAGTGAACTTGTTGGAGGCAAGGTAATGTTTAAATCTTTCGGTAATGGCCCAGACCAGCGCCAGGAACTCCAGTTTGAAGCTGCTATAGTTTTCCGGTTCCTCTCAGTTGGCCTGAGTTTTCTGCTGGCATAGCGATGACTTTTTCTTGGCCGTTCTGCTTCTGACTGAGGACGCTCCTAATCCCCTTCGTTACTGGCATCTGTGTATAGCAGGAACGGTTGGCTGTAATCTGGGTAGGCTAAGATTTCATCGCCTGTCAGTATCTCTTTCATCTCTTTGAATGCCTCAGCTTGTTCTTTTCCCCAATTAAATGGAGGGTTTCTGCTCTTGAGAGGTTGTCCGACCAGGAGGTCCTGTAAAGGCGCCGCCTTCTTAGTGTAATCTTTCACGAACCTCCTGTAGTAACCTGTTAATCCCAGGAACTGACGCACCTCCTTTAGATTTTCGGCTCCGGCCATTTCTGGATGGCTGTGACCTTCTCGGGATCCGGCGCTACTCCTTCGGAACTGACAATATGTCCCAAGTACTGTACCTTCCGTTTGAGCAGATGGCATTTAGAGGGCTTCAGTTTCATCCCATACTTGGACAGTGACTCGAATACCTCTGCCAGGTGCTTCAGATGATCTTCATATGTCTTGGAGTAGACAATCACGTCGTCCAGATACAGCAACACGGTTTCGAAGTTGAGATGTCCCAGACAGCTCTCCATCACTCTCTGGAATGTCCCGGGGGCACTGCTGAGGCCAAACGGCATTCTGTCAAACTCGCAGAGTCCCATTGGGGTGGTGAAAGCAGTTTCTCCCGATCCTCCTCAGCCACAGCTACTTGCCAGTACCCACTAGTAAGGTCGAGGGTAGAAAAGTAGTTAGCCGTTTTCAGAGCAGCTAAGGATTCCTCTATGCGTGGTAATGGGTAAGCATCTTTATGTGTTATACGATTTACTTGCCTATAATCTACACACATTCGCATGCTACCATCCTTCTTCTTAACTAGCACTAGAGGTGCCGCCCAGGGGCTACAACTATCCCTTATCACCCCGGCTTTCTTCATGTCATGCAGCATTTCCTTAGCTTTCTGATAGTGGGCTGGAGGTATAGGCCTGTACCGCTCTTTGATGGGAGGATGACTGCCTGTAGGGATATGATGCTGTACTCCCTTAATTGTCCCAAAGTCAAGTGGGTGTTTGCTAAATACTTGTGCGTACTCTTGTACCACCCGTAGTACCCCTGTTTCTGGTGGACGGAAGTGGTGTCGGTCCCAATATGAAGCTGCTGACACCAGTCCGCTACCGGGGTTGCCGGATCATTATCCTCCGCTGGTTGGCAGGAGGCTAAGGACTCGGTTGTGAGGATAGAATTGTTATCTACGGCATGTAATTTAGCAACTGTAGCATAACGCGGCAAATTTACTTCATCGTCCCCCCAGTTGAGAAGCCGTACTGGTACTCTCCCATTTATTACTTCCACTACCCCTCTAGCAATCATGAGTGTAGGTCTGTGTTCGGAGCGATGGGGTTCTACTACTGCTTGGTAGTTCTGTCCTCTCAGACCCATGGCTGCTCTACACCATATTAACATTTCGCTCATTGGGGTATTACAATGGGGTTCGAATCTGTGACCCGTACATTACCGATTTCACCATCCGTAAGCTTCGCCTGCTGCTGGCACATCAGGGCCGGATCTCCCTCTGGATCACTCCCTTCTGCTTTGGCCTGGCAATTTCAGCGAGCTGTTGGAGCAAAAACACAACTTCTCCCAGACAGTTACTGATAATGTTAGTACCTAGTATCACATTTAAGGCATTCTCCTCATTTACAGTCCTGACTACTAGGAGTCCCTGATCCTTCAGCTCCACCCTGCCCACTTTTACGTCACGTTTTTGGCTCCAATTACTTCAACAGGGAGACCATTGGTGGCGTACACTGTCAAGTCAGGGTCGGGGGCTGGAGGACTGTCCATTGACCAAAATTTATTGTAAAGGACATCAGGTATGATGGTCAACTGAGATCCAGTGTCCAGCAGTGCAGGGATTGCAATCCCGTCCAGAATCATGGACAGGTAGGGCGTCCACCCACGAACCTGCGGTTCCAGTCCAAGGGGCCTGATGAGTCTACTCCTGGGTGTTGGCCCTCTGACCCAGGATCGGCTCGTTTAAAGGACATTGCTGAGCCATATGACCTTTTTGATTGCAGCGGTAGCAGACGATCTCCCGCCGAGGATGATGTTGATCAGGAGTCGCTCCTTGGGGTGGCGTGGTCCTCCTCCGATGAGGCGACGTCCTCCATTTCCTCCGGTTCATCCAAGGGACATCCTCCGGACAGTCGGCTAGTAGGATCTTCCCTCCTTCCTCTTTCCGCAGTTGCAGGGCCTCCATTACAGTGGCCAAATTCTTAGTCAGCTGGCGCACTTCTGAGCGCAGACATTCCAACTCACTAGGGGGCGCCACCTGCGTTTTAGCTTCTGCCACCTGCGGGGAAAAGGTGGGTACTGCCGGCTTAAGAGTGGCTTCACCCGGGTGATACTGATTTGCCACCTTAGGCTTTTCCAGGGGTCGCAGTCCTTTATTGCCATGTCCTTTAGAGCATCAAAAGTGGCATCTGGATGATCTAAGGACCACCAGTTTACAGTTCTGCCTTCCCCTGGAGACCTCAGTCCCCGCACGAATTGCTCTTTCAACATTTGGCTCTCATCAATGGGACTTGTAGGGTTAGCCTGTTTGAGAGCTCGCAGGGCCCCCTGTAGTCGGCAGGCGTAGTCCCTAATACTGTCACCCGGTCCCTGGAAGCACTGATAAAATGCCATCCGGAGATCCGTTTCTGTGCGGTCCTCAAAGATGGCCTGTAGTCTTTTAAAAGAATCGCAGGTACCGACTCCTGGTCTGCAGTGGGCCAAGTCTCTACTTCTCTCTCAGCCGCACCAGCTAACTGTCCTATTACCACAGCAGCTTTTTGCTTCTCAGTCATGGAGTACATATCTAAGATGCTACATATTTTCCTTTTAAACCCTGGCAGGGTGTCTGGCTCGCCGCTGTACTGGGGAAGCCACTTCGCTCCAGGCATGTATGGGAGCGTTAGGGGCATAAGCGGGACCACCGGACCAGGTGAGGGGCCCGCACCTCCATCCTGCGGCACACGCCAAGCGGTGGGCTATTGGGGCCTCCAGCGGGGGCCGCTCCGTCTGCTGGTTGCTGCGACATATTGGTGCCCCCTTGGTTAATCTGAGCCTACCTCTTTCCAGGCTGCAGCGTCGCAGGCACAGCGGTGGAGACAGGACCTTTGTTGCAGGCACAGCGGTGGAGAGAGGACCTTCGTCGCAGGCACTCTGATGTCAGAGCGTTCACTTCGTGTTTCACAGGACCTGCCGCCGCGTCAGAGCTGGGGGCGGAGCCAGGCAACAGCGCGCTTTTTCAGGTACGCCCCCTTTCTTCACCAGCGCCTGAGGGCGCGAATATTGCGGTAAAGATGGCGGTATTTGGCGCCAAATGCAGCAAACAGTCTTTTTCACCAAACAGTTCAATATAGGTACACAGGACTCACAATTGCAAGTTTCGCATCCTGTTCGTGACGCCAAAAATGAGTCGCACTTAGTACCAGGGCAATGGGGTACTCGGCACCGAGCCCATGAAAGTCTATGGGGTTTGTCACTGGCAGCAGGACTCGGTCCGTGGCCCTGGGCGCTCATACAATTAGGGAATATTTACAGGGGATTATTAGGATAGGTAGTTTGTGACGCCACCTGTGGTATCTGGTTATTTGGACCAGCGCTGCTATAAGGACTTTCACAGGGGATGTTATGGGGCAGCTTGGTAGTAAGTCTCCCACAGGTGAGACGGGTCCCTGGAAGTCTATGGTGACGATGATGCAGGGTGTAGATAATAATTCAGTCGCACACAATACAGCTTCTTTTCATACCTTTTACTGGTAGATGGTTCAAGCAGATCCCGGGGAGCTGGTTGGGGTGGAGAGTGCACATTCAGGTAACAGCTGAGCAGGTTAGAGGCCTCCTTTACTCCATATACATGTGAGTCCAACTTGCCTGAAGCGAAGTTAACTCTGAATCTCCAGCTTTCTCAATAGCTGTACTGCCCGGCCAATATTGTGGTGGAGCCTTCTATGTGGTGAGAACAGAGTCCTTTTATGCGGGGCCCTGCTAAAAGTCCTTGTTCCTCCTGACTCCGATTACGTACTGACACTTAGGGCTGCTCTCTGCGACCTGTAGTCCAGATGCCTCCGGTTTTCTTGTTACTAAGCTTGAAACTGTAGCAACGCTTCGGACCCCGGTGTCCGGCAATTTAGTGCAGGTAATCCAATACCTGTTGCACTTCTCTATCTTCTCCACTTTGCCCTTCGCCCTGCTCTCGCTCTTAGCATAAACACTTGTAGCTTCGTTGGTAATGTCAGCTTTCTCCAGAGCTCGCTGAGCAGCTCTCAGTATCCTCCTTGCTTCAGCTTCTGCTGAGGTACTGATTAAGGGTAGCTCTGACTAGGCTAGGATGATCCACTTCACCCGTACTAGCCTCCACTTCTTTGTCAGGTGAGCTACGCTAACTCTGCAAGGATTCAATCCTTTCTCCTCTCCTTCCAAGTCCAGACTCCACTGGCACTGAACTGCACTGTCCGAAGACAGGAAACAGACTGAACTCTGATTGCTAAGTGTCACTTCCTCTTGTACCCCTGATGGGTGTGTCTAAAAGTGTGAGTGAAGTGCATAGATATCAAGCTTTGCTGTTACCTTCCTGTGCACTCTCCTGGACTTTATTTGTGCCTGCGTAGCTGGGCTACACAACTCCGTACTGAGATGTCGTGTCTGTTCCTCCTGAGGTAACACCAACGACTCCCTAACTTTCAGCTAGATTGTCTTTTTCTCACTGCTGTCTTAAGGGCTCCCTCTGGTGGAACCAGGAAAAATGTCAAGTGTTGTGTGCTTATCAGGTATTTGTGATTACCTTTCTGTGCATACTCCTGGGAACATGTGTACCAAGCGCAGCTGGGCCACACACATGCATGTGGATGATTTTGTACAAAGGAAAAAAGTGGTCAGTCTAAAACTATATATACTTTGCCGACGTCCTTTTCACACCTTAATGGACCCTAAAGGGGCGAACCAGCTCTCTCCACATGATTATGACCCAAAACATGACTCTGCCACCTTGCTGATGTAACAGCCTTGTTGGGACATGGTGGTCATCCAGCATCCATCCACTACTCCATCAACCTTAAAGGAAACCTGTCAGCTCGTTTTAGCCCTTTATCCTATCACTACCTGACCCTGCACCTTGCTAGCCCTAACCATCCCTCTCTGACCTAAAGCTACACTATAAAGCTTTAGAAAAACAATTTATTAACTTACATATTCCTATGATATTGAGGGCTCCAGGCTATGGAGTAGACAGGAATGGGCAGTCTCCAGGTCTCCATTCTCTCCCCCTCGCTGCTCTTATCTCACCCCACTGGGCGTCATCATTCCTTCTCTTCTCGCCCCCATGCTGAATTTCCCGCCTCTCCTCATAGTAGTTGCACCAGTTCCAGTCTGTGCAATGTGGGGACTTATCAGGTGTATGGGCCGGCTTTAATATGCGCACTGTGCATGCGCCCGGACCCAGATCATACAGCCCATACACCCACAGGGATATGTTAGGGCAGCTGAACAGTAGGTTTATACACAGCTGCAGCATCTGGAGAATCCTGCACCTTGGGTTCACAGACTCCAGAGACACCAGCAGCTTTAAAAATGTTTACTCTTTCTAATGGTATTTTAACAGCAGCTCTCTTAATATGATGAATTTGTATTGCAGAAACCTTCATTATGAACCCATCTGTGCTGTGTATTAGCCACAAATCTCTTCACGGTACAATGATCTTGCTTACGTTTTTCGTGAAATATCTGCTATTTTCATACCTTGTCCAAGGCATTGCACTATTTAACTTTTTTGGCGGCAGAGATATCCATTTTCTTTCCCATATTGCTTGAAACCCATGGCTGCTTAATACACCATGTTCCAAATTATTATGCAAATGATATTTTTCTCTGATTTTCCTAAGTGGTAGGTGCAAATGACAGTCAGTCCAATAAAAGTCATCACCCATTAGAGTATACATCGAATTTTATTGTAGAATCCTCCCAATGATAACAGTATAATCTCCAAAATGAATAAAAACTCAAAATGCACTGTTCCAAATTATTAGGCACAGTAGAATTTCTAAACATTTGATATGTTTTAAAGAACTGAAAATGCTCATTTGTGGAATTTGCAGCATTAGGAGGTCACATTCACTGAACAAAAAAAGCTATGTAACGCCAAAAAACCTAACAGGCCAAGTTACATGCTAACATAGGAACCCTTCTTTGATATCACCTTTACAATTCTTGCATCCATTGAACTTGTGAGTTTTTGGAGAGTTTCTGCTTGTATTTCTTTGCATGAAATCAGAATAGCCTCCCAGAGCTGCTGTTTTGATGTGAACTGCCTCCCACCCTCATAGATCTTTTGCTTGATGATACTCCAAAGGTTCTCTATAGGGTTGAGGTCAGGGGAAGATGGTGGCCACACCATGAGTTTATCTCCTTTTATGCCCATAGCAGCCAATGACTCAGAGGTATTCTTTGCAGCATGAGATGGTGCATCGTCATGCATGAAGATGATTTTGCTCCTGAAGGCACGTTTCTGCTTTTTATACCATGGAAGAAAGTTGTCAGTCAGAAACTCTATATACTTTGCAGAGGTCATTTTCACACCTTCAGGAACCTTAATGGGCCCTACCAGCTGTTTCCCCATGATTCCGGCCCAAAACATGACTCCTCCACCTTCTTGCTGATGTTGCAGCCTTGTTGGGACATGGTGGCCATCCACCAACCATCCACTACGCCATTCATCTGGACCATCCAGGGTTGCTCGACACTCATCAGTAAACAAGACTGTTTGAAAATTAATCTTCATGTATTTCTGGGCCCACTGCAACCATTTCTGCTTGTGAGCACTGTTTAGGGGTGGCCGAATAGTAGGTTTATGCACCACAGCAAGCCTTTGAAGGATCCTACACCTTGAGGTTCGAGGGACTCCAGACGGCACCAGCAGCTTCAAATATCTGTTTGCTGGTTTGTAATGGCTTTTTAGCAGCTGCTCTCTTAATCCGATGAACTTGCCTGGCAGAAACCTTCCTCATTCTGCCTTTATCAGCACAAACACATCTGTGCTCAGAATCAGCCACAAATCTTTAACAGTACGATGATCACGCTTAAGTTTTCGGGAAATATCTAATGTTTTCATCCCTTGACCAAGGCATTGCACTATTTGATGCTTTCCAGCAGCAGCTCACATGGCATGCTAATTATCACAGGTATCTGAGATTGATTTCAGTGATCCAAAGAGGCCTGAGACACAATACCACCAATGGGTTTCATTTACAAAAAAAAAACAAAAAACGCTATGACACTTAAAACCAATTTGCATAATAATTTGGAACATGGTGTAATGGGGAACATCCTTAAGTATTTTTTTCTTCAATTGGGCTCAAATGAAAAACTAATTATCTCACTTGTTTTTTTATGACTCAGTGGTTTCCTCTCAGTGTGCTACTCTTTACTGTAGTGCTGTATATCTCAGTATCATAGCATCCAACAAATACTTTATTCTTTTTTTAGTGAAATTTTAAGATTCCAAAATGAGCGATGGCAGGAAAAAATTGAGCTGGCCAAGTATCGTAAACGTGCTAAGGAAAAGACTTTGAGAACTGCAAAAGAGATAGAAAAGGCTGTGAAAATTGATGTTTTTTTTCGAAGCCTGGAACACCTAGCACAAGTAGAACTGTGCCAGAAATGACAGAAGAAGTTATTGATGTCAGTGAAGATACAAGACAGGAGCATGGGAGTACCAGTGCTCATCAGGAGACTGATCCTCCTGCAGAAGATGTTTCAAGTGCAAATGAATCAGCTGTGCTTCCAGGGATTAGTCATGATCCCCCAGAATGGCTGCTAAATATTGCTACTAGAGATTATGTGGCTATCAATGTCTTTAATCAAAACATGGATGCTGACTTCTGCAAATCAAGAAAGCAGTTTGGCACCAAGTATAGGATGCTGACCAAAAATGTTTGAAAAATAGCTAGTGAATGATGCAAAGAAAACACATCCCTACCTGGTATATACTGAAAGTACAGGCAGGCTTTTTTATGCCCATGTCGACTATTTGGTGGCAAAGCACCTATTGCACTAGTTTGTTTTAGGCTAAGTTCACACGTTGCGGAATTGCCGCGGAAATTTCCGCGGCAATCCCGCACTTCTCCCGCAGGAAATACGCACGTTTTTTGTGTGCTGATTCCCGCCAGAATAGCGTTTTGCAAGCGTAATTAGCTTGCAGAATGCTAGCGTTTTCCTAGCGATCTGTAGCATCGCTTGGAAAACTGATTGACAGGTTGGTCACACGAGTCAAACATAGTGTTTGACAAGTGTGACCAACTTTTTACTATTGATGCCGCCTATGTCGCATCAATAGTAAAAAGATCTAATGTAAAAATAATAAATAATGATATTCTCACCTTCCGGCGGCCCCCGCAGCCTTCCCGCCTTCAGCGACGCTCCCGGCAACTCCGGTCCCAAGGATGCTTTGCGGCAAATCACACCGATGACGTAGCATCTCGCGAGACCGCTATGCCATCTGGGTGATTCTCGCAAAGGACTCTTGGGACCGGAAGTTGCCGGGAGCGTCGCTGAAGGCGGGAAGGCTGCGGGGGCCGCGGGAAGGCTGCGGGGGCCGCCGGAAGGTGAGAATATCATTATTTTTATTTTAATTATTGTTTTACCAGGGATATGGTACCCAGGGCCTGGAGGAGAGTCTCCTCTCCTCCAGACCCTGGGTACCACCGCACATGAACCGCTTACATTCCGCAAAATTAATGAACATGTTGCTATTTTTTCCGCAAAGCGTTTTTTTCGCGGAAAAAAACGCAACATGTGGCCAAAACATGCGGAATCAATTAACATGTATAGGATGCTTAATGCTTGCGTTTTTATCGCGTTTTTACCGCGGAAAACCGCGGAAAAACCGCGAAAAAAACGCAATTATTCCTGATCGTGTGCACTTAGCCTTAATGACTGGAAAAATAGTGCCTCAAGACTAAATGAACATGAGCGATCAATGGAGCATAAAACATGTGTACTTGCTTTTCATACACGGGGAAGCACATTGGGAAAAATAAATAAACTGCTTACTGAGGAATTGACTTGTGAAATAAATTATTAGAGAAATGTTTTGAAAAGAATTGTGTCTGTGGTAAGGGTATTTGGTACACACGGCCTTGCCTTCAGAGGGAGTAATGACCGCTTTGGTTCCAAACATAGTGGCAACTTTAAAATGCTTCTGGAAGTCATAGCAGAGTATGACCCTTTCCTGGCTGATCACTTGTTTTGGGAACCCGGGTAAAGGAAAGACATTATACCTATCGTTTGCCACATGTGAGGAATTTATCAATGTGATGGCTGATGAAGTCACAAAAAATATCATCAAAGAGATCAAAACAGAAATATTTCTCAATCAGTGTGGACTTAACTCCTGATATTTCTCAAGTTGACCAGCTTGCTTTTATAATTCGATATGTAAAGGATAGTGATGGTCGAGCACTAAAATGCTCGGGTGCTCGTTGCTCGGGTTGAGTAGATTGGAATACTCGGGTACTCGGACAGAAGAAAGAGCCCAATGTAAGTCTATTGGAGACAAAAGCAATTTTACCGCGATTCTCCCAGGGGTCCTTTTAAGGTCTAAAAATGTCTGAAAATGATAGAAACACTGCTCAAATGACATGGGGACATCGTGGGGATTACCCCTGGAAGCATTTCTGACTCCTAGTTCACAGCTTTAAACAATGTTGTCAGAGTTTCATGCCATTTTTACCGGTGCACCAAAAAACATACAAAAAAGGATTTTGCTGGGAAATATGTAAAGGTACATCCTTTCCAGGTTAGTGACTTGTATACAAGACAAAATATTTAACCCCAGACCAAAATGTTCCTCCACCACTTGGGCTATGTTCAGATGCAACGTTTTTAAAGCGTTTACAACTTTAACATTGCTTTCAACCAATACAAATGGTATTTACTTGGAAATATCATTGTAACATTTAACAACAATAGCTGGCCATGTGGTGTGTGACACATAAGCAGACATCTTGTTTCATTTATGAAGGAGGGACTCAAAGTCACAGAGCCTATTTTTACAGGCATCAGGCAGCATTAATCTGCTTAAAGGGCCATTATTAAACAGTGGGTCTCCTAAACTGTTATTGCCTATGCAGTGAGTGGATGGACTGCCAAGAATTATGACGTACCACAATACCCCTTTCATGAAAGGGACAGGAGGACTTCCAGAAAAAATGTTGCATTGAATGCAAGGCCTGGCTTTGGCTCCAAAGTTACATGCACCCCAATAAGCTTTTCAAGACACGTACTAGATGGCCACCAGAAAATCTACTTCACATTATTCATTTTGTACTCCCATTCTATTTTCTTATACATTGACTGCAAGGCCTGCCCTGCTACCAAGTCATATGCACCCAATAAGCCTTTAAACCCACATACTGGATGGGCACAGGAAACTCCACTTCACATTATTCATTTTGTACTCCCATTCCGTTTTCTTATGCATTGACTGCAAGGCCTGCACTGCTACCCAGTCATATGCACTCCAATAACCCCAATCCCCCCTTGGAAGAAACATGTAGGAGGGCCTCTTAACAAAAAATGTCCCATTAAAAAGGAGCGGGTCTCCTAGACTTGTAAAGGCCATACACTAAGTGTTTTGGGCTGACAAATATTTTCCCCTGTGGGGTACATCTCAACCTTTTCCATAACAAGTATTTAACATCCAGCAAAAAACCCCACCCTTGTTAGGATTTCGACACTGTCTGTAGCAGCACCGAACACGTTAATGCTGTTGATCTAGTGGCGGTGGATGATGAGACTTGGAGGAAGGCATGATTAAAAAATAGGTCCAATTTCTAGGAGTGGGTCTCCTAGACTTGGAATGCCCACACACTTAGTGTATGGGCTGTCAAATATTTTCACCTGTGGGGTAAACCTCAACCGTTTTCAGAGCAAGTATTTTACGCACAGCATAACCACCCACCATTGTTAATAATTCGACACTGGCTGTAGCTGTACGGAATACATAAACCGTTTTGATCTAGTAGCGGTCGATGATAAGACTTGGAGGAAGGCCTGGTTAAAAAATAGACCCAATTTCTGGTCTCCTAGACTTGAAATGCCCATACACTTAGTGTATGAACTGGCAGACATTTCCCCTTGGGTGTGTACATTTTTTTTTGTATTTTCGTATCATAACACCCTTGCCAAAACATAGAGTGGCCGGAGCATGACTGAATACGTTCACCCTGGTGTTCAAGTGGTGGTGGACGGTGAGGATGAGGAGGAGGAGGACACCAACTAGCCAAAATCAGGAAGCGTATATCCATGTTTGGTTGTGAAGAGGTGCATAGGAATACACCTCCCAAAAACCCACTACATTGGAGTTTAGGCTTCGCAGTCATCATTTGGTGGTGTCGAGATGTCAGGCCCAATCCATCCCTTGTTCATTTTTATAAGAGTCAGCCTGTCTGCATTTTCCATAGAAAGGCGAATGCACTTATCTGTGATAATGCCACCAGCAGCACTAAAACCCGCTCGGACAAAACGCTAGCAGCAGGGCAGGCCAGGACCTTCAAGGCGTAGAGAGCCAGCTCATGTCACATGTCAAGATTGGATACCCAATAATTAAAAGGCACAGAGGAATCACGGAGGACGTTGGTACGGTCAGCAAGGTACTCCATCAGCATCTTAGAAAAGATTGCATTCCTTGTGAGATTACCCCCGTGCCTCAGTGCATGGGCGATGGGACGGTCTTAGAAAACTGTCCCAGAACTTTGCCAGTTTTCCCCTGCCTCTGCTGGAGTGGACTTGTGTCTGTCTCGCCTGTCTTGCTTGGTTGGCCAACGAACTGTTATCTCTGCCGCCAGCGTTTTGAGATGGGAATTTTTTTAATAATTCTGCAACAATGGCCCTATGGTACTGCATCATTTTGGTACACCTGTCTGCCTCTAGAACAAGAGATTGAAAGTTATCCTTGTACCGTGGGTCTAAAAGTGTTGCTAGCCAGTAATGACTGGTACCCAATATTTTGACAATACAAGGGTCACAGGAAAGGCAGCGCAACATAAAGTCAGCCATGCGTGCCAGACTGGTAACAGGCAAGCCTTCCGTGTCCTCACCAACAGGATGACTGACCAAGGTGTCCTCCTCCTCCTCTTCCTCTTCTTCCCTGTCCTCAGGCCATCCACGCTGAACAGACGGTATGACAGTTGTGGTTGTAGTCCCGTCTATAGCGCATGAAAGTAGCTCCTGTTCTTCCTCCTTTTCCTCTTCCTCATTGTCAACCAATCCACATTGGGATGACACGAGGCTGGTCTGTGTGTAATCACCCTGTATGGTTCCTTGATCCATGTCGTCGTGCTCCGCCTGCAATGCCTCCTCTTTCATTGTGAGCAGACAGCTTTTCAGAATGCAGATGAGCTGGAAGGTGACGCTAATTATGGCTTCATCGCCGCTCACTATCTTGGTGGACTCCTCAAAGTCTTGGAGGATGCTACATTTGTCTGACACCCATGTCCACTCCTGAGGTCTTATGTGTGGAGTCAAACCTGACAAATGACTGCCTTGTTGATGCTGGTATTCAACAATTGCCTGCTTCTGCTCACAAATCCTTTCTAACATATGCAGTGTAGAGTTCCAACACGTGGGGACATCACACACCAGTTGTTGAGCCGGAATCTGCAATCGCTGCTGAAGCACGGCAAGGGCGGCTGAAGCTGTAGCTGACTTTCTAAATTGTGCACACAGGTGGTGTACTTTAACCAGCAGATCCGGCATCTCCGGATAGCTTTTTAGAAGACGTTGAACAACGAGGTTCAGCACATGGGCCAGGCATGGTATGTGTGTTAGTTCGCCTCATCTCAAAGCCGCAACCATGTTCCTGCCATTGTCACACCAACTATGCCTGGCTGGAAATTCAGCAGTGTGAGCCACACATCTGCCTGCTCTTTCAGAGCTGTCAACTCTTCAACATTGTGCGGTTTGTCACCTAAGCAAATTAGCTTCAGCACAGCCTGTTGCTGCTTAGCTTTGGCAGTGCTGCACTGCTTCCAGCTTGGGAATGATGTGCACATTTTGGACATGGAGGCTGAAGAGGAGGAGAGGAGGAAGATGAGGTGCAGGAGCTGTACACAGTGGGGCAACCCTGATTGACTTAGGGCCCGCAATCCTTGGCGTCGGGAGGACGTGTTCCATCCCAAGATCTGACTGGGTCTCGGCTTCCACTACATTAACCCAGAGTGCCGTCAGCGAGATGTACCATCCCTGGCCACAAGCACTTGTCCACGTGTCCGTGGTTAGGTGTACTTTCCCAATAACTGCATTGTTGAGGGCATGGGTAATGTTGTGGGACACGTGCTTGTGTAATGCCGGGACGGCACAGCAGGAGATATAGTACCGGCTGGGGACAGAGTACCTTGGGACGGCCGCCGCCATCAGGTTGCAGAAAGCTTCTGTCTCCATGAGCCTGAAAGGCAACATTTCGACCGCAAGCAGATGAGAAGTATGAGAATTGAGTACTGTGGCCTGTGGGGCGTTTCCTGCGTATTTCCGCTTATGTTGCAATGACTGGGGTGGTTCTAGGAAGTTTCGCCCCCAGCAGTTCGCCCCCAGCATTTCGCCCCCAGCATTTTGCCCCCAGCAGTTTGCCCCCAGGTACACGTCGCCCCCGAACATTTCGCCCCCAGCATTTCGCCCCCAGGATGTTTCGTCCCCGCACATTTCGCCCCCGAGCATTTCGCCCCCGGCAGTTCGCCCCCGAACATTTCGCCCCTGGCAGTTCGCCCCCGAACATTTCGCCCCCGAACATTTCGCCCCCGGCAGTTCGCCCCAAACATTTCGCCCCCGGCAGTTCGCCCCCGAACATTTCGCCCCCGGCAGTTCGCCCCCGAACATTTCGCCCCAGGATGTTTCGCCCCCGGCAGTTCGCCCCCGAACATTTCGCCCCCGGCAGTTCGCCCCCGAACATTTCGCCCCCGGCAGTTCGCCCCCGAACATTTCGCCCCGAGCAGTTCGCACCCGAACATTTCGCCCCCAGCATTTCGCCCCCATGATGTTTCGCCTCCGAACATTTCGCCCCCGGCAGTTCGCCCCCGAACATTTCACCCCCGGCAGTTCGCCCCCGAACATTTCGCCCCTGGCAGTTCGCCCCCGAACATTTCGCCCCCGGCAGTTCGCCCCCGAACATTTCGCCCCCGAACATTTCGCCCCCAGCATTTCACCCCCAGGATGTTTCGCCCCCGAACATTTCGCCCCCGGCAGTTCGCCCCAGACCATTTCGCCCCCGAACATTTCGCCCCCGGCAGTTCGCCCCCAAACATTTTGCCCCCGGCAGTTCGCCCCCGAACATTTCGCCCCCAGCATTTCACCCCAGGATGTTTTGCCTCTAGCAATTAAAGACCTGCCTGAACTGAACGTTCGCTTATCACTAATAATACACCATATGAGTCTAAATTATACAATTCTGATCAAATTAGTTTTTTTAATTCTAAAACATTGTTTTCTAGATAAGTCATTTTACAAACAGACAGGAAAATAGTAAGATTTCATTTTTACTAAGGAGGTCGTGCCCCCTTGGTAGCAGAAAGGATCCTGGCCCCTGTGATACATTCAGGGCTGCTTGTTCACAGCCCTCTGCAAAGCTCCCCTTCACTCTCTGCTCATGTGCTCTGTCCTGGACAAGAGGAGGGCTTCCCCCGCCTGTGTAAAGTTGTTACAGGACGGAACACATGGGGGGGCTTTGCAGAAGGCTGTAAACCAGCAGCCCTTTATACATCATAGGGAATATATTGTTACGGTAGTTGCATGCTCCTGTGCAGCCACGGCCTCTAGAATCCATCCACAAGTACTGCTTCTAAGGAGAAACAACCTCCTTAGCAACCACTGAAATCCTGCAGCACATGGAGCTTTAACTTGGATGAGATTTTTCACACAGAAGTGAAGCTGCTGGAAGGTCTCCTTTGGAAATGAATAAATGAATATCATGGGCAAGGGGTACTATAAAATAACTTATGTTTTTTGTAGAGTTATGCTTTAACTGTATATATCAAAACTGTTGTAACAAGAAACATAAAAAGGTATAGAGGGGAAGGATTAGAGAAAAGACAAATTACAGGTTATAATGCTTGAATGATTTTACAGCTAAAAACACTGCTCTCAAAACATACAATATGTGACCATGAACTAAAATTCAAAGCTGTAGGCAATGCCTCTCAGATAATCCATCAAGCTTCTATTATTGAAATCTTGCACGATACGTTTAACCCTTGCTGAAATTGCAGCATACTTTTTGTTTCTTGCAGCGATGGGATTTCCTGCTATTATCTGAATAATTTCAAAACTATGGAGCTCTTGCTGATGTTTCAGACAGTTAATGAACAGGTATATATTTTGGAAAAGAGTACCACATGTTTCTCGAAAGCTACGGTGCCATCCTTCGACATCATTATTTGTTCGCTGTTGATCATTCAATGTTCGTTCATACACAT
>JARQOD010000006.1:251337435-251405439 GCA_033576555.1 Oophaga sylvatica
AGCCGGGGGGAGACAGGCCTTTGTTCGGGAAAAGCGGTGGAGAGGGGACCTTCGCGCAGGCACTCTGATTAGAGCTTTCCCATTCGGTTTTTTCCGGGACCTGCCCCCGCGTCGGCGGGGGGCGGAGCCGGCAAACAGCGCCTTTTTCGGGTCGCCCCTTTCTTCCCAGCGCCGAGGGCGCGAATATTGCGGTAAAGATGGCGGTATTTGGCGCCAAATGCAGCAAACAGTCTTTTTCACCAAACAGTTCAATATAGGTACACAGGACTCACAATTGCAAGTTTCGCATCCTGTTCGTGACGCCAAAAATGAGTCGCACTTAGTACCAGGGCAATGGGGTACTCGGCACCGAGCCCATGAAAGTCTATGGGGTTTGTCACTGGCAGCAGGACTCGGTCCGTGGCCCTGGGCGCTCATACAATTAGGGAATATTTACAGGGGATTATTAGGATAGGTAGTTTGTGATGCCACCTGTGGTATCTGGTTATTTGGACCAGCGCTGCTATAAGGACTTTCACAGGGGATGTTATGGGGCAGCTTGGTAGTAAGTCTCCCACAGGTGAGACGGGTCCCTGGAAGTCTATGGTGACGATGATGCAGGTGTAGATAATAATTCAGTCGCACACAATACAGCTTCTTTTCATACCTTTTACTGGTAGATGGTTCAAGCAGATCCCGGGGAGCTGGTTGGGGTGGAGAGTGCACATTCAGGTAACAGCTGAGCAGGTTAGAGGCCTCCTTTACTCCATATACATGTGAGTCCAACTTGCCTGAAGCGAAGTTAACTCTGAATCTCCAGCTTTCTCAATAGCTGTACTGCCCGGCCAATATTGTGGTGGAGCCTTCTATGTGGTGAGAACAGAGTCCTTTTATGCGGGGCCCTGCTAAAAGTCCTTGTTCCTCCTGACTCCGATTACGTACTGACACTTAGGGCTACTCTCTGCGACCTGTAGTCCAGATGCCTCCGGTTTTCTTGTTACTAAGCTTGAAACTGTAGCAACGCTTCGGACCCCGGTGTCCGGCAATTTAGTGCAGGTAATCCAATACCTGTTGCACTTCTCTATCTTCTCCACTTTGCCCTTCGCCCTGCTCTCGCTCTTAGCATAAACACTTGTAGCTTCGTTGGTAATGTCAGCTTTCTCCAGAGCTCGCTGAGCAGCTCTCAGTATCCTCCTTGCTTCAGCTTCTGCTGAGGTACTGATTAAGGGTAGCTCTGACTAGGCTAGGATGATCCACTTCACCCGTACTAGCCTCCACTTCTTTGTCAGGTGAGCTACGCTAACTCTGCAAGGATTCAATCCTTTCTCCTCTCCTTCCAAGTCCAGACTCCACTGGCACTGAACTGCACTGTCCGAAGACAGGAAACAGACTGAACTCTGATTGCTAAGTGTCACTTCCTCTTGTACCCCTGATGGGTGTGTCTAAAAGTGTGAGTGAAGTGCATAGATATCAAGCTTTGCTGTTACCTTCCTGTGCACTCTCCTGGACTTTATTTGTGCCTGCGTAGCTGGGCTACACAACTCCGTACTGAGATGTCATGTCTGTTCCTCCTGAGGTAACACCAACGACTCCCTAACTTTCAGCTAGATTGTCTTTTTCTCACTGCTGTCTTAAGGGCTCCCTCTGGTGGAACCAGGAAAAATGTCAAGTGTTGTGTGCTTATCAGGTATTTGTGATTACCTTTCTGTGCATACTCCTGGGAACATGTGTACCAAGCGCAGCTGGGCCACACACATGCATGTGGATGATTTTGTACAAAGGAAAAAAAGTGGTCAGTCTAAAACTATATATACTTTGCCGACGTCCTTTTCACACCTTAATGGACCCTAAAGGGGCGAACCAGCTCTCTCCACATGATTATGACCCAAAACATGACTCTGCCACCTTGCTGATGTAACAGCCTTGTTGGACATGGTGGTCATCCAGCATCCATCCACTACTCCATCAACCTTAAAGGAAACCTGTCAGCTCGTTTTAGCCCTTTATCCTATCACTACCTGACCCTGCACCTTGCTAGCCCTAACCATCCCTCTCTGACCTAAAGCTACACTATAAAGCTTTAGAAAAACAATTTATTAACTTACATATTCCTATGATATTGAGGGCTCCAGGCTATGGAGTAGACAGGAATGGGCAGTCTCCAGGTCTCCATTCTCTCCCCCTCGCTGCTCTTATCTCACCCCACTGGGCGTCATCATTCCTTCTCTTCTCGCCCCCATGCTGAATTTCCCGCCTCCTCCTCATAGTAGTTGCACCAGTTCCAGTCTGGTGCAATGTGGGGACTTATCAGGTGTATGGGCCGGCTTTAATATGCGCACTGTGCATGCGCCCGGACCCAGATCATACAGCCCATACACCCACAGGGATATTTTAGGGGCAGCTGAACAGTAGGTTTATACACAGCTGCAGCATCTGGAGAATCCTGCACCTTGGGTTCACAGACTCCAGAGACACCAGCAGCTTTAAAAATGTTTACTCTTTCTAATGGTATTTTAACAGCAGCTCTCTTAATATGATGAATTTGTATTGCAGAAACCTTCATTATGAACCCATCTGTGCTGTGTATTAGCCACAAATCTCTTCACTAGAGTTGAGCGATACTTTCCGATATCCTAAAGTATCGGAATCGGAATGGTATCGCCGATATCACTAAAAAATCGGCGATACCCGATACCGATACCGGAAGTCCCATGTAAGTCTATGGGAACAAAATATCGCAACTAAAAAAAACCCATTCTTTCCTTGTAAACACTAAATATACACACATAGAATACATATATATATATATATACATGTCATTGTGACATATATATATACATATATGTATAGTTTATACACTTCTACATAGTAAAATATCCTTTGATTCAATTGCCGGGTAAAGCCGGCTTCAGTGAAAAGACAGAAGCACCCGACATGAAATGACACTTGGTGTACATAGGGTTAACCATGTCTTTTGATGTCGTTTGCTATCTGATTTGCACAAACAATTAAATCAGACTATGTGTGCAAAATTTCACACCTGTAGGGGTTAATTAAAGGTGTAAATTCGTTGTAAAAAAAACGGACTTTTTTGCTACGAATTTACACCTTTAGTTAACCCCTACAGGTGTGAAATTTTGCACACATAGTCTGATTTAATTGTTTGTGAAAATTAGATAGCAAAGGACATGAAAAGACATGGTTAACCCTATGTACACCAAGTGTCATTTCATGTCGGGTCACCCGACATGAAATGACACTTGGTGTACATAGGGTTAAACATTTCTTTTCATGTCCTTTGCTATCTAATTTGCACAAACAATTAAATCAGACTATGTGTGCAAAATTTCACACCTGTAGGGGTTAATTAAAGGTGTAAATTCGTTGTAAAAAAAACGGACTTTTTTGCTACGAATTTACACCTTTAATTAACCCCTACAGGTGTGAAATTTTGCACACATAGTCTGATTTAATTGTTTGTGAAAATTAGATAGCAAAGGACATGAAAAGACATGGTTAACCCTATGTACACCAAGTGTCATTTCATGTCGGGTCACCCGACATGAAATGACACTTGGTGTACATAGGGTTAAACATTTCTTTTCATGTCCTTTGCTATCTAATTTGCACAAACAATTAAATCAGACTATGTGTGCAAAATTTCACACCTGTAGGGGTTAATTAAAGGTGTAAATTCGTTGTAAAAAAAACGGACTTTTTTGCTACGAATTTACACCTTTAATTAACCCCTACAGGTGTGAAATTTTGCACACATAGTCTGATTTAATTGTTTGTGAAAATTAGATAGCAAAGGACATGAAAAGACATGGTTAACCCTATGTACACCAAGTGTCATTTCATGTCGGGTTCTGCATTTTCACAAAAGCCGGCAATTGAATTAGCGGCTATTATACTATGTAGAAGTGTATGAACTACAAATATAAATATATATATATATGTGTCACAAATTCAATGACATGTGTATATATATATATATATATATGAGGTGTAAAATTGCTGAAAAAAAATGCGTGGGCTCCCGCCCTATTTTCGCAACCAGACAGACAAAGCCAGTGAGTGGGGGCAGATAATAATAGCCCAGAGAGGGACCATTATTTTTGGCCCCCCCCGGCTACTTAACATCTGCCCCCAGACACCCCAGAAAGGGCAAATCTCTAATTAGATTTGCCCTTTCTGGCACTTTGCCCGTCTATTCCCATTGCCCTGTAGCGGTGGCGAATGGGTTAATAAGGGGTTAAAATGACCTTGCAATTGAAAGGTCACTTTAAGCCAGGTTAATAATTGAGAGCTGTCAATTAGACAACTATCAATTATTAATCCTATTGTATGAAAGAAAAATCAAACACACACACTTTAATAAAAAAGAAGTTTAATGAAATAATCACACAGTTTTTGACCATATTTTATTTACCTGCTAAAACCATTTCCTGTAATAAAAATAAAATAAAAAAGCAAAATTATTCTTACCTATCCCATGCACAGTCAGGTCCCACGGTGAAATCCTTCAGAAAGGGTTAATGTTTACTGCAGGGACCGCAGCTAATGCTGCAGCCTCACAGTAAACCCCAAATGAATGAGTTCCTCTCCTGCCTGACAGGAGAGTAAAGGCTGGGTGTCACATAACGATACACCAGCGATCCCGACAACGATATGCACTTGTCAGGATCGCTGGTGTATCGCTACATGATCGCTGCTGAGCTGCCAAACAGACAGCTCAGGCAGCGATCTGGGACAGCGACACTGCGGGTAACATCGCTTAAGGGCCCGTCTCACATAGCGATATCGCTACCGAGATCGCTGCTGAGTCACTAGTTTTGTGACGCAGCAGCGAGCTCACCAGCGATATCGCTGTGTGTGACATTCAGCGACGATCAGCCCCCCTGCCGGGTATCGCTGATCGTCGCAGAAATGTCAGGACCTTTTTTTGATCGCTGGTTTCCCTCTGACAGGCACGCATCGCTGCGTGTGACAGGCGGGAGACCAGCGATCCGCTGGTAACCAAGGTACACAGCGGGTTTCCAGGCACCGCGCAGCGCTTGGAAACCCGCTGTGTACCTTGGATACCAGCTCCCTGCATCAGGGCGCTGGTATCCAAGGTACACAGCGGGTTTCTAGGCACAGCCCCGCGCCTGGAAACCCGCTGTGTACCTTGGTTACCAGCGGATCGCTGGTCTCCCGCCTGTCACACGCAGCGATGTGTGCCTGTCAGCGGGAAACCAGCGATCAAAAAAAGGTCCTGACATTTCAGCGACGATCAGCGATACCCGGCAGGGGGGCTGATCGTCGCTGAATGTCACACACAGCGATATCGCTGGTGAGCTCGCTGCTGCGTCACAAAACTAGTGACTCAGCAGCGATCTCGGTAGCGATATCGCTATGTGAGACGGGCCCTTAAGTGGAAAGCTTAATTGATTGCTTTCCACTTTCACTTCAGGTCAGCCAGGGACACAATCAGTGACGTCAGAGGGAACTGATTAACAAAAATAGGGGTTCCCTTCGAAAAAAAAATGGCGTGGGGTCCCCCCTATTTTTGTTAACCAGCCAGATGAAGCAGACCGCTGAGGCCTGGATTTTCAGGCTGTTAAGGAGCCAAGATCCATGGACCTTGCCAGCCTGATAATACCAGGCCACAGCAGTCTGCATATCTTGGCTGATTAACAAAAATAGGGGATCCCCTCGAAAAAAATTGGCGTGGGGTCCCCCTATTTTTGTTAACCAGCCAGATGAAGCAGACCGCTGAGGCCTGGATTTTCAGGCTGTTAAGGAGCCAAGATCCATGGACCTTGCCAGCCTGATAATACCAGGCCACAGCAGTCTGCATATCTTGGCTGATTAACAAAAATAGGGGATCCCCTCGAAAAAAATTGGCGTGGGGTCCCCCCTATTTTTGTTAACCAGCCAGATGAAGCAGACCGCTGAGGCCTGGTTTTTCAGGCTGGTAAGGATCCAATATCCATGGACCTTGCAAGCCTGATAATACCAGGCCACAGCAGTCTGCTTAGCTTGGCTGGTTAACAAAAATAGGGGATCCCCTCGAAAAAAAAAACGGCGTGGGGATCCCCCTATTTTTGTTAACCAGCCAAGTAAAATGCAGACTGCTGCGGCCTGGTATTAAAAGACTGTCAAGGCCCATGGATTTTGGCCCTCAACAGCCTGATAATACCAGGCTACAGCAGCCCCACATTTGGCGCATCAAAAGATGTGCCAATTGTGGCACTTTACCCGGCTCTTCCCACTTGCCCTGTAGCGGTGGCAAGCGGGGTAATAAGGGGTTATTGTCACCGTTGATTGCACGGTGACAATAAGCCCGGTTAATAATGGAGAGGTGTCAATAAGACACCGATCCATTATTAATCCCAAAGTTATTAAATGTATAAAAAAAAGACAAAGCAAGAAAAAAGTCTTTTAATGAAATAAAAGAGACAACACAGTTTTCATTTTTTTTATTACTCTCTCATTCCTGCGACGCCATCGATCTCCTGTAAAAAAAGAAAAAAAACAAACCAACAGTATACCACCTGTCCGACGCAGTCCAGAACGACAGTCCCACGACGATCCAGCTGTGCTACATCGCAATGACAGGCAGAGCCTGTCATCGCGACGCAGCACAGCTGATTACCTGCTTCCCCGGCGGTGACGTCATCGGACTGACTGCTTTACGGCCGGGATTACCCAGCAGTCACTGCAGTTATCGCGAGAAACTGCATGTGACCGCCGGGGAAAGAAGATGGCGGCCATGAAGCAGTCCGGGATGTGACCGCCGGAGATCTTCTGCCAGGTAAGTGCCGCTGACTCCTGACAGACCCGACCGACGGACACTGACAGTGACAGTGACAATCCCGATTCCGGTATCCGATAAGACGAAAATATCGGAACTCGGAATCGGAATTCCGATACAGCCAATATCGGCCGATACCCGATATTTGCAGTATCGGAATGCTCAACACTACTCTTCACGGTACAATGATCTTGCTTACGTTTTTCGTGAAATATCTGCTATTTTCATACCTTGTCCAAGGCATTGCACTATTTAACTTTTTTGGCGGCAGAGATATCCATTTTCTTTCCCATATTGCTTGAAACCCATGGCTGCTTAATACACCATGTTCCAAATTATTATGCAAATGATATTTTTCTCTGATTTTCCTAAGTGGTAGGTGCAAATGACAGTCAGTCCAATAAAAGTCATCACCCATTAGAGTATACATCGAATTTTATTGTAGAATCCTCCCAATGATAACAGTATAATCTCCAAAATGAATAAAAACTCAAAATGCACTGTTCCAAATTATTAGGCACAGTAGAATTTCTAAACATTTGATATGTTTTAAAGAACTGAAAATGCTCATTTGTGGAATTTGCAGCATTAGGAGGTCACATTCACTGAACAAAAAAAGCTATGTAACGCCAAAAAAACCTAACAGGCCAAGTTACATGCTAACATAGGAACCCTTCTTTGATATCACCTTTACAATTCTTGCATCCATTGAACTTGTGAGTTTTTGGAGAGTTTCTGCTTGTATTTCTTTGCATGAAATCAGAATAGCCTCCCAGAGCTGCTGTTTTGATGTGAACTGCCTCCCACCCTCATAGATCTTTTGCTTGATGATACTCCAAAGGTTCTCTATAGGGTTGAGGTCAGGGGAAGATGGTGGCCACACCATGAGTTTATCTCCTTTTATGCCCATAGCAGCCAATGACTCAGAGGTATTCTTTGCAGCATGAGATGGTGCATCGTCATGCATGAAGATGATTTTGCTCCTGAAGGCACGTTTCTGCTTTTTATACCATGGAAGAAAGTTGTCAGTCAGAAACTCTATATACTTTGCAGAGGTCATTTTCACACCTTCAGGAACCTTAATGGGCCCTACCAGCTGTTTCCCCATGATTCCGGCCCAAAACATGACTCCTCCACCTTCTTGCTGATGTTGCAGCCTTGTTGGGACATGGTGGCCATCCACCAACCATCCACTACGCCATTCATCTGGACCATCCAGGGTTGCTCGACACTCATCAGTAAACAAGACTGTTTGAAAATTAATCTTCATGTATTTCTGGGCCCACTGCAACCATTTCTGCTTGTGAGCACTGTTTAGGGGTGGCCGAATAGTAGGTTTATGCACCACAGCAAGCCTTTGAAGGATCCTACACCTTGAGGTTCGAGGGACTCCAGACGGCACCAGCAGCTTCAAATATCTGTTTGCTGGTTTGTAATGGCTTTTTAGCAGCTGCTCTCTTAATCCGATGAACTTGCCTGGCAGAAACCTTCCTCATTCTGCCTTTATCAGCACAAACACATCTGTGCTCAGAATCAGCCACAAATCTCTTAACAGTACGATGATCACGCTTAAGTTTTCGGGAAATATCTAATGTTTTCATCCCTTGACCAAGGCATTGCACTATTTGATGCTTTCCAGCAGCAGCTCACATGGCATGCTAATTATCACAGGTATCTGAGATTGATTTCAGTGATCCAAAGAGGCCTGAGACACAATACCACCAATGGGTTTCATTTACAAAAAAAAACAAAAAACGCTATGACACTTAAAACCAATTTGCATAATAATTTGGAACATGGTGTAATGGGGAACATCCTTAAGTATTTTTTTCTTCAATTGGGCTCAAATGAAAAACTAATTATCTCACTTGTTTTTTTATGACTCAGTGGTTTCCTCTCAGTGTGCTACTCTTTACTGTAGTGCTGTATATCTCAGTATCATAGCATCCAACAAATACTTTATTCTTTTTTTAGTGAAATTTTAAGATTCCAAAATGAGCGATGGCAGGAAAAAATTGAGCTGGCCAAGTATCGTAAACGTGCTAAGGAAAAGACTTTGAGAACTGCAAAAGAGATAGAAAAGGCTGTGAAAATTGATGTTTTTTTTCGAAGCCTGGAACACCTAGCACAAGTAGAACTGTGCCAGAAATGACAGAAGAAGTTATTGATGTCAGTGAAGATACAAGACAGGAGCATGGGAGTACCAGTGCTCATCAGGAGACTGATCCTCCTGCAGAAGATGTTTCAAGTGCAAATGAATCAGCTGTGCTTCCAGGGATTAGTCATGATCCCCCAGAATGGCTGCTAAATATTGCTACTAGAGATTATGTGGCTATCAATGTCTTTAATCAAAACATGGATGCTGACTTCTGCAAATCAAGAAAGCAGTTTGGCACCAAGTATAGGATGCTGACCAAAAATGTTTGAAAAATAGCTAGTGAATGATGCAAAGAAAACACATCCCTACCTGGTATATACTGAAAGTACAGGCAGGCTTTTTTATGCCCCATGTCGACTATTTGGTGGCAAAGCACCTATTGCACTAGTTTGTTTTAATGACTGGAAAAATAGTGCCTCAAGACTAAATGAACATGAGCGATCAATGGAGCATAAAACATGTGTACTTGCTTTTCATACACGGGGAAGCACATTGGGAAAAATAAATAAACTGCTTACTGAGAATTGACTTGTGAAATAAATTATTAGAGAAATGTTTTGAAATGGTTAATTTGTGTTGTTAAGAGTAATGACTGTTCACATATGCACTTTAGTCGGGATAGCAGTTGCCTACTGGCTTAACTTGATCTTGGGAACCCGGTAAGGAGACTCGGTAACCACTTTGCCACTTGTGGGAATTTATCAATGTGATGGCTGATGAAGTCACAAAATATCATCAAAGAGACAAAACAAAATATTTCTCAATCAGTGTGGACTTAACTCTGAATTCTCAAGTGACCATTGCTTTTATAATTCGATTGTAAAGGATAGTGATGGTCGAGCACTAAAATGCTCGGGTGCTCGTTGCTCGGTTGAGTAGATTGGAATACTCGGTACTGGGACAGAAGAAAGAGCCCAATGTAAGTCTATTGGAGACAAAAGCAATTTTACCGCGATTCTCCCAGGGTCCTTTTAAGGTCTAAAAATGTCTGAAAATGATAGAAACACTGCTCAAATGACATGGGGACATCGTGGGGATTACCCTGGAAGCATTTCTGACTCCTAGTTCACAGCTTTAAACAATGTTGTCAGAGTTTCATGCCATTTTTACCGGTGCACCAAAAAACATACAAAAAAGGATTTTGCTGGGAAATATGTAAAGGTACATCCTTTCCAGGTTAGTGACTTGTATACAAGACAAATATTTAACCCCAGACCAAAATGTTCCTCCACCACTTGGGCTATGTTCAGACGCAACGTTTTTAAAGCGTTTTACAACTTTAACATTGCTTTCAACCAATACAAATGGTATTTACTTGGAAATATCATTGTAACATTTAACAACAATAGCTGGCCATGTGGTGTGTGACACATAAGCAGACATCTTGTTTCATTTATGAAGGAGGGACTCAAAGTCACAGAGCCTATTTTTACAGGCATCAGGCAGCATTAATCTGCTTAAAGGGCCATTATTAAACAGTGGGTCTCCTAAACTGTTATTGCCTATGCAGTGAGTGGATGGACTGCCAAGAATTATGACGTACCACAATACCCCTTTCATGAAAGGGACAGGAGGACTTCCAGAAAAAATGTTGCATTGAATGCAAGGCCTGGCTTTGGCTCCAAAGTTACATGCACCCCAATAAGCTTTTCAAGACACGTACTAGATGGCCACCAGAAAATCTACTTCACATTATTCATTTTGTACTCCCATTCTATTTTCTTATACATTGACTGCAAGGCCTGCCCTGCTACCAAGTCATATGCACCCCAATAAGCCTTTAAACCCACATACTGGATGGGCACAGGAAACTCCACTTCACATTATTCATTTTGTACTCCCATTCCGTTTTCTTATGCATTGACTGCAAGGCCTGCACTGCTACCCAGTCATATGCACTCCAATAACCCCAATCCCCCCTTGGAAGAAAACATGTAGGAGGGCCTCTTAACAAAAAATGTCCCATTAAAAAGGAGCGGGTCTCCTAGACTTGTAAAGGCCATACACTAAGTGTTTTGGGCTGACAAATATTTTCCCCTGTGGGGTACATCTCAACCTTTTCCATAACAAGTATTTAACATCCAGCAAAAAACCCCACCCTTGTTAGGATTTCGACACTGTCTGTAGCAGCACCGAACACGTTAATGCTGTTGATCTAGTGGCGGTGGATGATGAGACTTGGAGGAAGGCATGATTAAAAAATAGGTCCAATTTCTAGGAGTGGGTCTCCTAGACTTGGAATGCCCACACACTTAGTGTATGGGCTGTCAAATATTTTCACCTGTGGGGTAAACCTCAACCGTTTTCAGAGCAAGTATTTTACGCACAGCATAACCACCCACCATTGTTAATAATTCGACACTGGCTGTAGCTGTACGGAATACATAAACCGTTTTGATCTAGTAGCGGTCGATGATAAGACTTGGAGGAAGGCCTGGTTAAAAAATAGACCCAATTTCTGGTCTCCTAGACTTGAAATGCCCATACACTTAGTGTATGAACTGGCAGACATTTCCCCTTGGGTGTGTACATTTTTTTTTGTATTTTCGTATCATAACACCCTTGCCAAAACATAGAGTGGCCGGAGCATGACTGAATACGTTCACCCTGGTGTTCAAGTGGTGGTGGACGGTGAGGATGAGGAGGAGGAGGACACCAACTAGCCAAAATCAGGAAGCGTATATCCATGTTTGGTTGTGAAGAGGTGCAAAGGAATACACCTCCCAAAAACCCACTACATTGGAGATTAGGCTTCGCAGTCATCATTTGGTGGTGTCGAGATGTCAGGCCCAATCCATCCCTTGTTCATTTTTATAAGAGTCAGCCTGTCTGCATTTTCCATAGAAAGGCGAATGCACTTATCTGTGATAATGCCACCAGCAGCACTAAAACCCGCTCGGACAAAACGCTAGCAGCAGGGCAGGCCAGGACCTTCAAGGCGTAGAGAGCCAGCTCATGTCACATGTCAAGATTGGATACCCAATAATTAAAAGGCACAGAGGAATCACGGAGGACGTTGGTACGGTCAGCAAGGTACTCCATCAGCATCTTAGAAAAGATTGCATTCCTTGTGAGATTACCCCCGTGCCTCAGTGCATGGGCGATGGGACGGTCTTAGAAAACTGTCCCAGAACTTTGCCAGTTTTCCCCTGCCTCTGCTGGAGTGGACTTGTGTCTGTCTCGCCTGTCTTGCTTGGTTGGCCAACGAACTGTTATCTCTGCCGCCAGCGTTTTGAGATGGGAATTTTTTTAATAATTCTGCAACAATGGCCCTATGGTACTGCATCATTTTGGTACACCTGTCTGCCTCTAGAACAAGAGATTGAAAGTTATCCTTGTACCGTGGGTCTAAAAGTGTTGCTAGCCAGTAATGACTGGTACCCAATATTTTGACAATACAAGGGTCACAGGAAAGGCAGCACAACATAAAGTCAGCCATGCGTGCCAGACTGGTAACAGGCAAGCCTTCCGTGTCCTCACCAACAGGATGACTGACCAAGGTGTCCTCCTCCTCCTCTTCCTCTTCTTCCCTGTCCTCAGGCCATCCACGCTGAACAGACGGTATGACAGTTGTGGTTGTAGTCCCGTCTATAGCGCATGAAAGTAGCTCCTGTTCTTCCTCCTTTTCCTCTTCCTCATTGTCAACCAATCCACATTGGGATGACACGAGGCTGGTCTGTGTGTAATCACCCTGTATGGTTCCTTGATCCATGTCGTCGTGCTCCGCCTGCAATGCCTCCTCTTTCATTGTGAGCAGACAGCTTTTCAGAATGCAGATGAGCTGGAAGGTGACGCTAATTATGGCTTCATCGCCGCTCACTATCTTGGTGGACTCCTCAAAGTCTTGGAGGATGCTACATTTGTCTGACACCCATGTCCACTCCTGAGGTCTTATGTGTGGAGTCAAACCTGACAAATGACTGCCTTGTTGATGCTGGTATTCAACAATTGCCTGCTTCTGCTCACAAATCCTTTCTAACATATGCAGTGTAGAGTTCCAACACGTGGGGACATCACACACCAGTTGTTGAGCCGGAATCTGCAATCGCTGCTGAAGCACGGCAAGGGCGGCTGAAGCTGTAGCTGACTTTCTAAATTGTGCACACAGGTGGTGTACTTTAACCAGCAGATCCGGCATCTCCGGATAGCTTTTTAGAAGACGTTGAACAACGAGGTTCAGCACATGGGCCAGGCATGGTATGTGTGTTAGTTCGCCTCATCTCAAAGCCGCAACCATGTTCCTGCCATTGTCACACACAACTATGCCTGGCTGGAAATTCAGCGTGTGAGCCACACATCTGCCTGCTCTTTCAGAGCTGTCAACTCTTCAACATTGTGCGGTTTGTCACCTAAGCAAATTAGCTTCAGCACAGCCTGTTGCTGCTTAGCTTTGGCAGTGCTGCACTGCTTCCAGCTTGGGAATGATGTGCACATTTTGGACATGGAGGCTGAAGAGGAGGAGAGGAGGAAGATGAGGTGCAGGAGCTGTACACAGTGGGGCAACCCTGATTGACTTAGGGCCCGCAATCCTTGGCGTCGGGAGGACGTGTTCCATCCCAAGATCTGACTGGGTCTCGGCTTCCACTACATTAACCCAGAGTGCCGTCAGCGAGATGTACCATCCCTGGCCACAAGCACTTGTCCACGTGTCCGTGGTTAGGTGTACTTTCCCAATAACTGCATTGTTGAGGGCATGGGTAATGTTGTGGGACACGTGCTTGTGTAATGCCGGGACGGCACAGCAGGAGATATAGTACCGGCTGGGGACAGAGTACCTTGGGACGGCCGCCGCCATCAGGTTGCAGAAAGCTTCTGTCTCCATGAGCCTGAAAGGCAACATTTCGACCGCAAGCAGATGAGAAGTATGAGAATTGAGTACTGTGGCCTGTGGGGCGTTTCCTGCGTATTTCCGCTTATGTTGCAATGACTGGGGTGGTTCTAGGAAGTTTCGCCCCCAGCAGTTCGCCCCCAGCATTTCGCCCCCAGCATTTTGCCCCCAGCAGTTTCGCCCCAGGTACACGTCGCCCCCGAACATTTCGCCCCCAGCATTTCGCCCCCAGGATGTTTCGTCCCCGCACATTTCGCCCCCGAGCATTTCGCCCCCGGCAGTTCGCCCCCGAACATTTCGCCCCTGGCAGTTCGCCCCCGAACATTTCGCCCCCGAACATTTCGCCCCCGGCAGTTCGCCCCAAACATTTCGCCCCCGGCAGTTCGCCCCCGAACATTTCGCCCCCAGCAGTTCGCCCCCGAACATTTCGCCCCAGGATGTTTCGCCCCCGGCAGTTCGCCCCCGAACATTTCGCCCCCGGCAGTTCGCCCCCGAACATTTCGCCCCCGGCAGTTCGCCCCCGAACATTTCGCCCCGAGCAGTTCGCACCCGAACATTTCGCCCCCAGCATTTCGCCCCCATGATGTTTCGCCTCCGAACATTTCGCCCCCGGCAGTTCGCCCCCGAACATTTCACCCCCGGCAGTTCGCCCCCGAACATTTCGCCCCTGGCAGTTCGCCCCCGAACATTTCGCCCCCGGCAGTTCGCCCCCGAACATTTCGCCCCCGAACATTTCGCCCCCGAATATTTCGCCCCCACATTTCGCCCCAGGATGTTTCGCCCCCGAACATTTCGCCCCCGGCAGTTCGCCCCAGACCATTTGCCCCCGAACATTTCGCCCCCGGCAGTTCGCCCCCAAACATTTTGCCCCCGGCAGTTCGCCCCCGAACATTTCGCCCCCAGCATTTCACCCCCAGGATGTTTTGCCTCTAGCAATTAAAGACCTGCCTGAACTGAACGTTCGCTTATCACTAATAATACACCATATGAGTCTAAATTATACAATTCTGATCAAATTAGTTTTTTAATTCTAAAACATTGTTTTCTAGATAAGTCATTTTACAAACAGACAGGAAAATAGTAAGATTTCATTTTTACTAAGGAGGTCGTGCCCCCTTGGTAGCAGAAAGGATCCTGGCCCCCTGTGATACATTCAGGGCTGCTTGTTCACAGCCCTCTGCAAAGCTCCCCTTCACTCTCTGCTCATGTGCTCTGTCCTGGACAAGAGGAGGGCTTCCCCCGCCTGTGTAAAGTTGTTACAGGACGGAACACATGGGGGGGGCTTTGCAGAAGGCTGTAAACCAGCAGCCCTTTATACATCATAGGGAATATATTGTTACGGTAGTTGCATGCTCCTGTGCAGCCACGGCCTCTAGAATCCATCCACAAGTACTGCTTCTAAGGAGAAACAACCTCCTTAGCAACCACTGAAATCCTGCAGCACATGGAGCTTTAACTTGGATGAGATTTTTCACACAGAAGTGAAGCTGCTGGAAGGTCTCCTTTGGAAATGAATAAATGAATATCATGGGCAAGGGGTACTATAAAATAACTTATGTTTTTTGTAGAGTTATGCTTTAACTGTATATATCAAAACTGTTGTAACAAGAAACATAAAAAGGTATAGAGGGGAAGGATTAGAGAAAAGACAAATTACAGGTTATAATGCTTGAATGATTTTACAGCTAAAAACACTGCTCTCAAAACATACAATATGTGACCATGAACTAAAATTCAAAGCTGTAGGCAATGCCTCTCAGATAATCCATCAAGCTTCTATTATTGAAATCTTGCACGATACGTTTAACCCTTGCTGAAATTGCAGCATACTTTTTGTTTCTTGCAGCGATGGGATTTCCTGCTATTATCTGAATAATTTCAAAACTATGGAGCTCTTGCTGATGTTTCAGACAGTTAATGAACAGGTATATATTTTGGAAAAGAGTACCACATGTTTCTCGAAAGCTACGGTGCCATCCTTCGACATCATTATTTGTTCGCTGTTGATCATTCAATGTTCGTTCATACACATTCCAGAGTTGAACTGGAAACAAAGGTGCTTGACGCCCTCTGCGATTCATTCGACCGATTTAGCTGTCTTCAAAATAGTTGGCAATAGGTATTGCTTCTTGTGGAAAGTCAGGATCTTCCACCAATTCTTCAAATGATTGCACAACATTCTGTGGTGGTACAAAGGCCAGGGCAGGTATCATGCGTATCCAACGGGCAAATTCATGGTCACCTTTGTATTGCATCTTGAGTCCTTCATCTTGAACTTTACGCCAAACCGACTGTGATAGGTTTTTCAGTGTTTTTATTGAACATTTTATAAATCATTAATACTGAAAACAATAGTACAGAAGTAAAAAGCATTATTAGACATGCTTTTCAGTTATAGCAACAAATTATATTTTAAACATTGATTTAATAAACAGTTGAGGAGTTCCATGTCGGATGGATGTATAAACCGATGAACAAACAAACAAACAAACAAATATTTGTAAACAGATGACATATACTGTCAAAATTAACTGGATTATATCCAGTACTGCAATGAGAACCAGATATTAAGTTAGTAAGTTATGGCGCAATACTTTATTTTTTAGGAATAACTGGAATGGAAAATGAAGGGAAGGGAGAGGAAGAAGGGAAGGGATAAAAAGGAGGGAGGGGGGTTGGGTTAAATTATATTTTCCCAGTGAGACCACTTATTTATGAATTTTTTGGATTGGTTATTTGCGATAGCAAATTTTATCTCATAGTCCCTATGAGTTGGATTCTTTCTATAACATCTGAGTATGATGGAGGGAATTGGTTTTTCCAATTATAGGCTATCATGTTTTTGGTAACTAAGAGGATGTGTATTATCAAAAAGATTTTGTCAATTTCTAAGGTTGGAAGCTCCAACGAGAGTAAAGCTAGCTGAGGCGTGAGCTTAATTCGTCTGCCAATAATTTTATTTATTAGATTATTTATTTCAGACCAGAGTGGAGACAGTTTAGGGCAATTCCAAAACATATGGAGAAGATCCCCTTTATGACCGCAATCTCTCCAACAAAAAGATGTATTTTCACCGAAATGGGCTATTCTAGCTGGAGTGAGGTACCATCTCGAGAAAATTTTATATTGAGTTTCTTGGAGAGACATGGAGAGAGTAGATGAGTAGAAGGTTGTTAGTGCGTCTTCCCACTCTTCACAAGAAGGATTTATTTTGAGTTCCTCTTCCCATTTTTTGTTGTATGCATTTTTGGTGAAATCTGAGTCCTGATTTAAATAATCATATATGTAGCTATGGCTCCAAAAAATTTTGTGTTCCAAGTTGGAAATCATGTTTAAGGAAGCTTCAGAGACTAAAGGTTTTTGTCGAAGCCAGGGAGCTATCTGATCCTTTAAAATTAAATAGTGTCCGAACATTGAAGAGGGAATTTTAAATTTGTCTTTTATAACAGAGAACTGCAGTAAAGCTATACCATCATATAAGTCACCCAATTTTTTGACTCCAAACTCTTTCCAAGAGGGGTGTGGAATTTGATTTTTAAGTGATAGCAAGGTATCCAAGGACATATTTTTAAAATTGGTAATTTTGTCTGAACTTTTTTAGTGTAGGATAGTTTCTTCCAAGCATGCGTTGTGGCTATAAAAGTAGGATGAGCCATCGAGTCAGGGAATTGATTAGACATTGTCTTAATGATGAGGTCGCGAAGTGGTTTATTGTTATTTAATGATATTTCGAGGTCTAGCCAGGCTGGGGAATTTTTTGGGAAAGCCAATAAAGACTATGCTTGACTAGCATAGCATGGTGGTGATTTAAAATATTTGGTATACCCAAACCTCCATGGGATTTTTTAGTGTAACCTATTGTTTGTAAAGTTCTAGGTTTTTTATTGTTCCAGATAAAAGTTTTAATTGTTTGTTGAAGATTTTTAACTTGGGATAAAGAAATTGGGAGAGGAAGAGAACCCAAGACGTATAAAATTTTTGGGAGGGTGAATATTTTGATTGAGAAAATTCTACCCCACCATGAAAGTTCTCTTTCTCCAAATGAATTTGAATCCAGATTGATCATTTTGAGCAAGTTATTAAGATTTGTGACGACTAATTTTTTGAGGTTTTTTGTAATTGTGATACCCAAGTAAGTGAATTCTCCCTTTGCCCAGTTAATGGAGGAGAAGCTTTTTATTTCTTCAATCACAGGTTTGGTTATGTTGATTGGTAATAGGGTAGATTTTTTATTGTTTATTTTAAAGTTGGATAGTGTTGAAAAAGTCTCCAACAGTTTTTGTAACTCTTTTATAGAACCTACTGGATCAGATAAAGAAAGAAGGATATCATCAGCAAATAAGCTGATTTTGTGTTGACGATTTTGAGTATTGATACCTTTGATTTTTTTATTCTCCCTTATTTCCTGTGCAAGGGGTTCTAGAGCCAGAACGAACAAAAGTGGCGAAAGGGGGCATCCTTGTCTTGTCCCATTGGAAATGGGGAAGGTACGGGAAATATGGTTATTGCACACAACTCTGGCTTTAGGATTGGAGTAAAGAGCCATAATAGTTGTGAGTAATTTATTGTTGAAGCCAAATTTTTTTAATGTTTGATTCATAAAGGTCCAATCGAGCCTATCAAAGGCTTTTTCTGCGTCAAGTGACGCTAGTAAAGTGGGGATTTTGGTAGAGTTAGCTAATTTAATTAAATTGATGACCCTTCTGGTTCCATCAGAGGTATGTCTGCCTCTAACAAAACCAATCTGGTCGTTGTTTATAAGTTTGGGTAAAATCTGGCCCAATCTATCCGCTAAAATTTTTGCGTAAATTTTCAAATCTGAATTAATGAGAGAGATAGGTCTATAGTTCGACAAAGACTCGAGGTCACCTCTGGGCTTCGGTATTAGTATCACTGAGGCTTCTAGCATTTCAGCAGGAAATGAGCCTGTATCCGATGTTGTGTTAAAAAGTTGCGTGAGATGAGGTGTTAATACGTCAGAAAAGATTTTATAATAGTCGTTACCAAACCCATCGGGACCCGGAGACTTTGCCGATTTCAGTTGGGAGATACAATTTTTTACTTCCTCTAGGTTGAACGGGGACGTTAAAAGGGTTAAGTCTTCATTTTGTAATTTTGGAAGGCTAATTGATTTTAAGTAGGCGGAGATGGCTTTTTGTTTTCCCTGAGGAGTAGGGAGTGGGTTTAGGTTATAAATTTTTTCATAAAAATTCGCGAATTCGTTAACCACATCCTGTGGGTGGGACAGATAGGTTCCTTTTTCTGATTTAATTTTGTCAATCCTATTCCGGATTCTTCTCTTTTTGATTCGGTTCATCATGAATTTTAAAGGTTTATTTAGGGAAGTGTTTAATTTGTATTTATTTGTCTTAATCATCTCGTCATATGATGAAAAAATTTGAAATTTTAGGTCTTGTCTAATTTTCGCAACCGACTGTGATAGGTGGAAAAAGCAACCAGTCTTCTCAAGGTTGGGGAATTCACTTTCAAATGCCTGTATTGCAGCTAGTTCAAAATCCAACATCAGGTTGTCTGGCTGCAGTCCAGGCTGCAAGTTCTTCAGCTCTTGCAGCAACCTCTGGTATGTAGAACGGCTCTTGTTTGTCAGCAAGGTGTACACTAGCGGAACAACAAGGCCGCTATGGACTACATGGATTGTGTAAAGTTGCTTAAACAAGGCTGGTGTAGTGAAAAACATGCCATCAGCAAACCACTCTTTACTTTGTGCCAGTAGATGGAGATTGTCTCTTGTTCCAAATATCAACATACGGCTGTGTCCATTTCCTAATTTAAAATGAAAGTATTACTAGAGGAAATAACAGAAAAACTGTAACAAGCATCAGACAGATAATTTTGGGATGAATTAAAAAAAAATATCCTAATCAGAAGCCTCTGTTCATATCTCACATTAAAAACTCACATTTTACTCCAGATTTTCTGATTTCATAATAAAAAAACTGAAGCAAAATCTAGTGTAAAGGGCCAACCAATACTTTTTTACAACATATATTGTCCCATTGGAAAATTATATATTTTTGTTTAAAAAAAAAATATTTATTTATTTAAAAAATAATGGAATTGTTTTAATACAATGTTAAATACCATATTTTTCGGACCATAAGACGCACTTTTTTCCTCCAAATTTGGGAGGAAAGTGTAGGTGCGTCTTATGGTCGGAATGTAACGTGGGGAGAGGGGCAGGGTTCAGCGGTGGAGTGAGATCGCAGGAGGCAGGAAAATATCCCCTCCGCTGCAGGAATCCAGCGCTGGGGAAACCACTGGTCCTGATACTTAAGTGCAGTGAATATTCATTAGCCGCTTCCCCGTCCACCTATCAGCTGAGCAGTGAGCGGGGAGCAGCAAATGAAAGAGCTACATGGTTCCCCAGCGCCTGATTCCTGCAGCAGCCGGGAGATGTGTGTTGGAAGGAGAAGGAGGCGAAAGGAGCAGAGTGCAGCAGGAGGGATCGCATACCTGACAGCACAGGGGCTGTGCTGATGCGATGCTGAATGCTCCTGTGGAGGACCTGTGATGAGGTCATGAAGAGGGCGGGCTGGAGCATCACATGACCACACAAAGCCCTGCCTCTTCATGATGTCATCACAGGTCCTGCACACACACTCTACAACAGAGAATTAATTAAAAGGTTAGTAATGACAGCACATAAAAAAATCACTCTGCCATCCTGTGGTGGACTATAACTCCCAGCATGCCCATAGGATCTGCAGGACATGCTGAGAGTTATAGTTCTCCCATGGGATCTTAAAGCAGCACTCCAGTGTTATTTTTCAGTGCTGGAGTGGTGCTTTAAATATAAGCCCCGTGCTCCCATTCATATACTCACCCTCCAGCATCTTCACATAGTACTTTATAGACACCACACTGGTCCCGCAGCAGCATCTCCTACCCGTAGCTTCCAACATAATAACATACTATTATATATAATAACACCACATATAATAGTATGTTATTTATGTTATTAAATATTTTACCAGATTTTTTTGCTTCAAATATATTTTTCCCTATTTTCCACCTCTAAAACCTGGGTGCGTCTTATAGTCCGGTGCGTCTTATAGTCCGAAAAATACGGTAGTTAAGTAGCTTACCAGAGTCATGCAGAAGGAACTGCTGCTGGACACCATCAATACTGATCTCCTGAAACTCCTGGGGGATAACAAGTTGATCAAGGGTTTGAGGTAACCTTGGGATATTGCCAAGTTGCCTTGCTAATCGTATTGTTCTCTTCAGTGATGCTTTCCTTGGGAGAAGTGCTACAACATTAGAATGGGCTCCTGAAACGACGTCTGTGAGAATCTGTTGTGGTGTCTCCTGTGTTGTCCTTGCCCTGGTGACTGCCTCATTAACAAGTCGGATTACTTCAAGTCTTGCAGATTGTGCTGCGCGACTGTGAAGATTGACTACTTTCACAACTTCGCCAGATTCTTCATTGGTCCAAACACGTCCCTTGCAAGTCGACCGTTTTTCACATACCCAGATGGAATGGACATCATAAGTAAATGTGATTCTCATGGACCAACTTCCTCCTTCCACGTTTGGACAGAACTGAATTCATAGTTGTAAAAGTGAATTGCTGTGGAAGCTGACTGATTTTTTGTGGCAGTACACTTCTCTCTTTGTGGAGATTTCAGACACTGCTATATCCTGATGTACAGATGGAATAAAAGTAGTAATGTAACTTGCAGGACATCTGACCTGCTACTTGTTACATCTGCAACAAAACTTGCAACAAAGCTGGTCAGTGCTGGGTCAGGTAAAAGTTCAAAATTGTTTTGATTTTAGGCCTCTTGCACACTGTAATTTTAAAAGTGCTTTCACACTTGTGTTTGGGGCCGCCAGAGGTCGATCCGCTCTGGATCTGACATCCAGCTGACCCCGGGGCAATGCTGGCGGAATGCTGGCATTCTGCTTGCATTGCCCATAGAAGTGAACCGCTGGGTTCCGCGATCTGCAGTCGCCCGTTCGCTTTTGTAATACCGCATTCCGCTATCAGTGTCAGAACAAAAAGAAAAGCATTTTCTTCTTTTCATTCCGCTGCAGGTAAGCGGAACGACAGCATTACAGAAGCTAACGGGCGGCCTGTAGTGCATATGTAGCGGAAGTGTGAAAGCACCCTTATGCTGCCACTGTTTTAGAACTCCAAAGCAGGTGTTTACTAGCATTTTTGAGAGCGCTTTTGTGAGCGCTCTCGGTAATGACCCATAAGATACAGGCTATTGATGAACGCTAAGTGCTCAAAAATAGCTCCTGTAATAAAATAAAAAGAGCTGGCCGAAACAACACCTCGCTTTGCCAGCCATTGACTTACATATTCAACAGTGGCAATCTTCTTAGCGATTTTCCAGTGCTTAGCACTTGGGAAAGTGCCTACTGTGAAAGAGGTCGTAGGGCTAAAACACAAGGCCGAAATTCCCTGCCTGATTTGGGGCCGAAACATCTGGGGCAAAAAGCTGGGGGCGAAACATCCGGGGGCGAACTGGTAGGGGCGAAATGTTTGGGGGCGAAACATCCTGGGGTGAAATGCTGGGGGCGAAATGTTCGGGGGCGAACTGCTGGGGGCGAAATGTTCGGGGGCGAACTGCCGGGGGCGAAACATCCTGGGGGCGAAATGTTCGGGGGCGAAATGTTCGGGGGCGAACTGCCGGGGGCAAAATGTTCGGGGGCGAAACATCATGGGGCGAAATGCTGGGGGCGAAATGTTCGGGGGCGAACTGCTGGGGGCGAAATGTTCGGGGGCGAAATGTTCGGGGGCGAACTGCCGGGGGCGAAATGTTCGGGGGCGAACTGCCGGGGGCGAAATGTTCGGGGGCGAACTGCCGGGGCGAAACATCCTAGGGCGAAATGTTCGGGGGCGAACTGCCGGGGGCGAAATGTTCGGGGGCGAACTGCCGGGGGCGAAATGTTCGGGGGCGAACTGCCGGGGGCGAAATGTTCAGGGGCGAACTGCCGGGGGCGAAATGTTCGGGGGCGAACTGCCGGGGCGAAATGTTCGGGGGCGAACTACCGGGGGCGAAACATCCTGGGGCGAAATGTTCGGGGGCGAACTGCCGGGGGCGAAATGTTCGGGGGCGAACTGCCGGGGGCAAAATGTTTGGGGGCGAAATGTTCGGGGGCGAAATGTTCGGGGGCGAACTGCCGGGGTGGGCGGGAAATGTGCGGGGACGAAACTTCCTGGGGGCGAAATGTTCGGGGGCGACGTGTACCTGGGGGCGAACTGCTGTGGGTGAAATGCTGGGGGCGAACTGCTGGGGGCAAACTGCCGGGGGCGAAACTTCCAACTCCCGACTGGGGTATGGATAACTGAAGGCTGCGCTGGAACAAGGATGTGGACGTGCTTGAAGATGGTTCTATTTGACTGTGGGCAATAGCAGGTGCAGGGCAGGAGGCATCTTCGCATGGACTGGAAGAAGTTTTGGTGTCACCCGCAGACACTGCTCCTTCAGCATGGGGTTGGGCCCACAAAGTCAGGTGCTTTGCTGCCATTTGCCTGATCATGGTGGTGGTGGTAAGGCCGGATAGTTTTACTACCCCTGCTTATGCTGGCATGACAGGTGTTGCAAATGGCCTGTTTAGGGTTATCGCAGAGTCTTTAAAAAATAACCAGACTCGGGAAGACCTAACAGTTGGACTGGCAACTTCCCTCAGGTTCGTGTTACGGGGAACGGTTGCACGCCTTCTGTCTGCAGCCACCACTTTGCTTCTTCCTGCCTGAAGTAGTGCCATGCCTACCTCCCCCTGTGTGCTGTTGTCCTTGCTCTGCATGTCCTCCTGCAAGGTTGGATCTGTTACTACATCATCCACCTCCTCATCTTCCACTTCCCCACTTCCCCATCCTGGTCCTTCTCCTGACTTTCCGGCAATTGTGTCTCATCATCGTCCACCTCTTGTGACCGTGGCTGCTCAAAGATTTGTGCATCGCTACATGGAATATCATCTTGATCCGCTTCAAGTGGACCGGGCGAGAGGCACGAATCTCCAAATGGAAAACTGAACAGCTCTTCGGAGTGTCCAAGTGTGGGATCAGTTGTCTCAGGGCACTCAGCATGGTGGGAGGAAAGAGGATCAGGGTAAGGACTATGCGGCCCAGAATCACGGCTAATGTGACTTGACCGTTGAAGACAGGGTGCTGGTGGTGGTGGATAAGTAACTGGAAATGTTATCCGCTATCCAACCAATAACCTTTTTACACTGCTCGGGCTTCAATAGTGCTGTCTTGTCGTGGTCCCCTAGGACTTCGGAAACTAAGGTCCAGCGAGTAGATGTGGGTGTTTTTGGTGGGCAAATTTCAGCTTGCACACGGCCTCGGCCTGCACCATCACCATCACGTCCACTTCCCATTCCTTACCATGCGCCTTGCCCATTGTAAATGGACTAGAATATTATACACATTCAACTTGTATGCGATACATGTGCTGGAAAAACAAAATTTTACCTATCTGGACTTTAGGTAAAAATGTGTTTTGTTTTATCAGATTTAATAAGTACGTTAATAGACTGCAAAACAAATACAATGTGTAGGCCTAAAATGGCCAAATGTTTGACAATGATAAATTAGGCCTGCTAGGGAGATACCACAACAACAAATGTGTGGCATGTTTTTTTATTTTATTTTTGGGCTAACTAGTACTGTGAAACCCAGGACAAGCAAGGGAAAATCGACCTACACTGGCCAAACTTTGAGCATGCACAGATATGAGCTGGCACAGAGATACCACTAAGAAAAATGTGTTTTTTATTTGTTTTCTTTTTCTAACTACTGCTGTATATAATTACTGTGACACCCAGGACAAAAAAAGAAACGTGCCGTAAACTGGCCAAACTTTGGGCATGCACAGATATCAGCTGGAGATACCACACCAAAAAATGTGTGGCCTGTATTTTTTTCATTTTTTTGCTAATTACTGCTGAATATAAGTACAGTGAAACCTAGGACTATCCTCCAACCCTTGGACACCGAGGGGAGGGAACTAGCAGGTTTAAGAACTGTGATCTAAGGGCAAACCAGATCCATTCTCACAGCAGCAAGACCATGGAAAACTAAGGACCAAAGGGACAGATCTGCCAAGGGAGCAGCGGTACACGTTTTGGGGGACTGTCCAGCAACTAAGACTTTCACCTAGGGATAAGGGAGTAACAATCCACCGCACACGTCAATCAAGCAGATGCAAATAAAGAATATTTATTGTAGTTCACCACATAGGGAAAAGAGTGCCAAGTAGCAAAATAAGATACATATACCATATATACACATTAATACCCAACGTTTCGATCCAATCCTGGATCTTATTCTTGGGTAACTTAGATATATGTATTTCAGAGAAATGGCACTTAGATGAATGGTACTTAGATGAAGACAAAGTATAGCAGCCCCATATGTATAGTAGCCAGGTACTGTGTCTGAGGTAGGGCAGTAAGGCTAAATGGGCCAGAGCATAGGAATTGCTGTATCAGGGGGCTTGTCTGTATGGCAGCGCTCCCGCGCTATGCCAACGCTGTTGAGAGTGGCATAGCGCGGGAGCGCTGCCATACAGACAAGCCCCCTGATACAGCAATTCCTATGCTCTGGCCCATTTAGCCTTACTGCCCTACCTCAGACACAGTACCTGGCTACTATACATATGGGGCTGCTATACTTTGTCTTCATCTAAGTACCATTCATCTAAGTGCCATTTCTCTGAAATACATATATCTAAGTTACCCATGAATAAGATCCAGGATTGGATCGAAACGTTGGGTATTAATGTGTATATATGGTATATGTATCTTATTTTGCTACGTGGCACTCTTTTCCCTATGTGGTGAACTACAATAAATATTCTTTATTTGCATCTACTTGATTGACGTGTGCGGTGGATTGTTACTCCCTTATGATTTTGGTACCTCTATAGGTCCATTTTCACCAGCACCATTACAATCGTGACCTGTGTGCACACCCTTTATCCATTACTTTCACCTGGGGATCACAGAGCTCCCTGCCACCACATGTCCCTACAACCTGGTAATATTGACCTCTAGCTAATACCTCTAAGCCTTGTACCATTATTGTTGTATTTTACTCTGACTGCAAATCCATTGTAATTCCGTTGTATAGCTTACTGTATATTTCTGTAATTATCTAGTGCGCCTGTAAGGCAATTAAACCATAAAATTAATCTTGGGCTGATGCTTTTACTCTGATCATGAATCTTAGAATACCCAGTGGGTAACAGGACACCCTACCTGGCGGCCGTTTGCTCTAGGTGCAGTTCCCTTACTGACCTGAGAGACAAAGGGGGCGCTGGAGAGCTGTGCCTGTGGAGTTACGTCACACTGGTGACGTGGAAGGACAGGGGCGTCCTTCACATTTGGTGGCAGCAGTGGGATCAGAGTAATAGTGTGCGTGGGACCCCTACTCCCAGACACTAAAGACTACCAGCAGGAACTTTCACTTCGTAAAGACGACCTTCATAACATTTATCCAAATGTGGATATTGCTTTGAGAATGTTTCTGTGCACACCAGCAACTATCTATTCAGCAGAACGCTCGTTTTGTGCATTAAAGCTAATTAAAAATTATTTGAGGTCTAGCATGAGTGAAGATCGCCTAAATGCTCTTGAAATGTTGGCTATTGAAAGTGATCTTGTAAGGTCGCTGAATTATGATAAAATCATTAACCATTTTGCAGCCCAAAGAGCACGTCGTAAGAAGTTTTAAACATCTGCTTCACAGAATGCAAAGATGTGTGCAAAATGCACAGTTACTTTCCTTATTAATAATTGCACTGGTTCTTGCTCTATTATTGTTAATTTTGATTATTTATTTTCACCACGTTTTTGAAGATAAGCAAGGTTAAAAAGAAAGTTTACAATTGCACTAGTTCTTGTTGTATATTAATATTATTGTTATTTATTGCTAATTGCTATTGCTATTTGAACAACCCTTTCTCATTCCCCAGGTTTGCTTCCATTAAAAGAAAAATGTCTATGCTGACCCCTTGTGTTGGCTGCTGGATCTGCCTCGAATGGCAAAAATCGCTGATTTGAAAGTAGCCTAAAGGGTATGCCACACTAAACAATATCGCTAACGGGATCGCTAAAAAACGTCACTATTTAGCGATCCCGTTAGCGATATTGTTCAGTGCGGCAGCTTCCAGCGACGAGCTTCCTGCTGTGATCTCGCTCGTCGCTGGAATCGCTCCGGACCCTATTTCATCGCTGGCGCTCCCGCTGGGTAAGTATCTAATCGCTGTGTGGCACCTTTTCTTAGCGATTTAGCGGTACTTTTGTACCGCTAAAGTCGTTAAGAAGATCGCTAACGGCGATAGCGTCGTTAACTATATCCTAAATGTGGCCGCATTTAGCGATATAGAAACAATCCCGCTAGCGATCTCATTAGTATGCAACGCTAACGAGATCGCTAGCGGGATAGCTTAGTGTGGCAGTACCTTAAGTCACTGCTGACAGTATCTGCATTAGCCATACTCACCAATGGGGGAGGCAGGGCAGCATAAACACTAAATACAGTTGCAGCAGAACCATGAACTGTTCTCTGAGTTGCCTGGGCGTACGCAGGTGAGAGAACATGATTGTCAGGACTCTGAACAATTTTTGATTACCTTTTGTGCATTACTGCCCTTTTCCAAGATGACGTCTTTGGTCTCATGTGCACTGTGTCTTCCTGCTATATAACTCCACCCCAGCCTTTAGTCTGTGCTAGAGTATTCTGCCTTGCATCCAGCTTCTGACCTCTGGTGGCTCCCTGGCGTGTTTCCTGCTCCTGTGAACCTGTTGGTGATCCTGCTACTCTGCTCTGAGTTCCTGCTGCATACACCGGTTTCCAGTAATCCTCCTTCATCTGGCTGCTGATGTTTACTTCCTTCTGCATTTGCCGGACATGTAAGCTGTTGCAGCTCTGCTCTGCTTAAACCTGAGACTATTACCCAGGCATCCCTGGGTGAGCTAAGATATTATTTGAACTGCCTATAAGCATATCTACCTGTGCTTGGACTAAGCAAGGACTTATTTGTGTCAAGTATCCCCAAGTATATTTGTGCTTCATAGACTCTCTGCTTGATTTCATGTTCCTCTGAAGTTTCCTATAGACTGTTAAGCTGCATTTAATATCTGCACCAAGTGTTGTGGACTTGAGCTTTGCTCTGCACCTGTTTGAATCACCGTGTGATAATATAGACTTTACCACTTATAAAATTGTGTCCTGTAGTTGTCTTGTTCCACGCAAAGAGTCTCCTGAGTTATCCCCTATAATCATTACAATGATGTGTTGACAGAGCCTCATGTAAAGGTGAACATCAGGCCATATCAAATTCCCAAAGCACGTTGGGAGGTAATAGCCAATGAGGTGAAGAGGATGCTGAACTTTGGGGTGTTCGAGGAGTCGAAAAGCGGATGGTCGAGTCCCCTAGTCCTCATGCCGAAGCCCGATGGAGAGTGGCGGTTCTGCAACGACTACCGAAAACTGAATGAGGTCTCTAAGTCGGATGCATACCCGATGCCCCGGGTGGATGAACTCATTGAGAGACTAAGGTCCACGAGGTACATTTCCACCCTCGACCTCTTGGCAGATCCCCATGTCCCAGAGTGCTAAGAAGAAGACGGCTTTCTCGACGCCTGATGGGTGTTTCTAATACACCAGGATGCCTTTTGGTCTACAAGGGGCCCCAGCAACCTTCCAGAGGCTATGGATCGAGTGCTGACTCTGCATAAGAAGTATGCCACCTACCTGGGTTATATTGTGTTCTTCAGCTCCGACTGGGGTAGTCATCTGCCAAAGGTACAGGCTGTTCTGGATGCGTTGAGGAATGCGGGGTTCACCATCAATCCAAAGAAACGTGCTGTGGGAAAGGAAGAGGCCAAATTCCTAGACTATGTCGTCGGGAGGGGAGAAACCAAGCCCCAAAAAACATGATTGAGACGATCCAGAAATGGCCACAACAACTATCTAAGAAGCAAGTGAGAGCGTTTCTTGGAATTTTGGGTTATTACCAGCGATTTATCACAAGGTTCACCATGATTGCCACGCCATTGACGGACCTGCTTCAAGGCACAAAGTCGATGCTAGTTAAGTGGTCTGAAGAGACTGAGATGGCGTTACAGGAGCTAAAAGCACGCTCTGTGTAAGCATCCAGTTCTGGTCGCACCAGACTTCACCAAGGAGTTTATTGTCTAGACACATCAGAAGTCGGCTTGGTAGCCGTGCTGTCTCAGGAGGTGAATGGGCAGGAGCATCCCATCATGTATCTGAGCAGGAAGCTCTCTTCATGTGAAAGGAACTATGCCATTGTGGCAAAGGAGTGCATGGCCATAAAATGGGCTGTGGATACCCTGAGGTAATATCTGCTAGGCCATAGGTTTAAGCTGGTGTCTGAACATGCCCCTCTTAGGTGTTTGAGGGAAAATAAAGGTAAGAATGCTCGGCTGACGAGATGGTTCTTGGACCTCCAAGAGTTCACCTTTTACGTAGAACATAGTCCAGGAAAGTTGCATGGGAATGCAGATAGATGCCCTGTCCAGATTCCCCTGCCTAGCGAGTGAAGGTGCAAAATCCCTGGCTTTGGGCAGAGGGGGGAATATGTGACAGAGTCACTGGCAGGGTGGTAGAAGGGTGGCATCAGTTATATGAATCCAGAGCATTTTTTCTCCAGCACACTACGTGTTGTGAGGGTTACGTTGCATAAAAGGGCTGGATTTATGTGGACTTTCATAGAGCGGTGGGAGGAGGTCCACTTTATCTCCCCTGCCAGGGCCTGTGTGAGGTCATGATCATGTGATCAATCACATGATGGGAATCACAGGCTTAGGTTTAACTAACCAAGCTCTACAGGTAGTCGGGGCTCAGCTAGCCAGGAGTGAGGAGTCTCCAGAGGCTTTGTGGCTTATCGGGCACAGACTGAACCTGTGCTGCTCCAGAGCAGGGTGCCACCCGTAACATACGGACTGTGTTGCAGCATTGTTGTGTTTTTTTTTTCTTTTGATTGTTTTGTTCCTGTTTTAGCTAGAAAGGATGAGTTTTTGTTTCCATGAGTTGGTTTATGCTGCCTGATAATAAATCAAAATGGACTTAAAGAGCCGATGTACCCATTTTTTTCTACCTCTTTGTGCCACCAATTGAGTGAACTACCACAGTGTCATCTGTGCAATGAAATCTCAAGACTATCAAGGGATTCTAGAGAGAAATGTGCTGCCCAATGTCAGAAAGCTTGGTCTCAGTCGCAGGTCATGGGTCTTGCAGCAGGATAATGACCCAAAACACAGAGCTAAAAACACCCAAGAATGGCTAAGAGGAAAACATTGGACTATTCTGAAGTGGCCTTCTATGAGCCCTGACCTAAATCCTATTGAGCATCTTTGGAAAGAGCTGAAACATGCCGTCTGGAAAAGGCAACCTTCAAACATGAGAAAACTGGAGCAGATTGCTCTTAAGGAGTGGGCCAAAATACCTGTCGAGAGCTACAGAAGTCTCATTGACAGCTACAGGAATCGTTTGATTGCAGTGATTGCTAGAGATAAACGACTTTGCCTTTTTTAGGGTCGAGTCGGGTTTCATGAAACCCGACTTTCTCAAAAGTCGAGTCGAACGAAATCGGCCGACTATTGGGAAAAGTCAGTGGTCCGACTGAAACACGAAACCCAATGCAAGTCAATGGGGAAGCAAAGTCGGCAAGGAGTGGAGGACAGTAAACACACCTACAGTGCCCATTTCAATGCCAACGACATCAATTCTTATTACTTAAGCTTGGCAACCTTAATTTACTTTATAATAATAGTTACGCATTGAAAACTGGGGGTTATTTGGCTAAAGTTGTGGGGGGGCAGGGCTGGCTCCAGGTTTTCGTGTGCCCCGGGCGAAAGAGTGTCAGTGGGCCCCTCTAACACATACCACAATTCATGATGCTCCGATACGGCACAGACATATAGGTATAGTACAATGACAAATACTTCACTTCTTACATTACATGACTGATATCTATTTTAAAATCTACAATAGCTCAAAAACCGGACAGTATATTCCTCCACACAGTATTATGGCCACCACATAGTGCGCCATACAGAATAATGAGCCCCATATATTGCATATAATGTTCCATACAGTATATGATCAGCTCCACATAATGCTCCAGTATATGATGGTCCCCATATAATGTGCCATACAGTATAGGACGGTCCCATAGAGTAGAATGAGCCCCACATATTGCTCCATACAGTAAAATGAGTCGCATATAAAGCTCCATACAGTATATGATGGGCCCATATATTGCTCCATACAGAATGGGCTCCATATAATGCTCCATACAGAATAGGCCCCATATGTGCTCCATATGATGCTCCATACCCTATATGATGCACCATAAATAATGAACCCCATATGATGCTCCAGTATATGATGGGCCCCATGGATGATGCTCCAGTGTATGATGGGCCTATATAATGCTCCATATATAATAGGCCCTATATGATGCTGCAGTATATGATGGGCCCCATGGATGATGCTCCAGTGTCTTATGGGCCAATATAATGCTCCATATATAATGGGCCCCATTTAAAATGCTCCAGTGTATAATGGGCCTCGCATATGCTGCTCCAGTGTCTGATGTGCCCCATTTAGAATGCTCCAGTATATGATGGGCCCCATGGATGATGCTCCAGTGTATGATGGGCCAATATAATGCTCCATATATAATGGGCCCCATTTATAATGCTCCAGTGTATAAAAGGGCCCCGTATATGCTGCTCCAGTGTCTGATGTGCCCCATTTAGAATGCTCCAGTATATGATGGGCCCATTGGATGATGCTCCAGTGTAAAATGGGCCAATATAATGCTCCATATATAATAGGCCCCATTTATAATGCTCCAGTGTATAAAAGGGCCCCGTATATGCTGCTCCAGTGTCTGATATGCTCCATTTACAATGCTCCAGTATATGATGGGCCTCATGGTTGATGCTCCAGTGTATGATGGGCCAATATAATGCTCCATATATAATGGGCCCCATTTATAATGCTCCAGTGTATAATGGGCCCTGTATATGCTGCTCCAGTGTCTGATGTGCCCCATTTAGAATGCTCCACTATATGATGGGCCCTATGGATGATTCTCCAGTGTATAATTGGCCAATATAATGCTCCATATATAATGGGCCCCATATAATGCTCCAGAATATGATGGGCCCCATGGATGATGCTCCAGTGTATGATGGGCTTATATAATGCTCCATATATAATGGGCCCCATTTATAATGCTCCAGTGTATAATGTGCCATATCTATGATGCTCAAGTGTATGATGGGCCCCATATATAATTCTTCAGTGTATAATGCTCCCCATATATTGCTACAAACATTAAAAAAAATTAAATACCTCTCCTTCCTGGGCACTACTCTACTCTGGACTCCTCAGCTTCTCCATCTTCCTGGCGCAAGATGTAGACTGCCCATCCATGACTCAGTTTCTCGCTGAAAGTAGTCAGCCAGTACCTCCGCGTGTGTCTGTTGTCGCCCAAAGACATCATCTTTAAAACAGCCTGCTGATGCTTACCTCTAGCTGTTCGATAGTGGGACACCTCGTGTGCAACACTGGCAGTTGTGGATGGAGTGCTCGTGCGACTGCGCTCTGTTGATGAGCTTTTGCTTCTGGAGGAGGAGGAGGGTCGAACGCCTACTGCCAACTGTTGCCTATACCATGGGCTAGGCAGCACTGTCCCACCGCCGCTGTCCCCTGTAGACCCTGCATCCACCACATTAACCCAGTGCCCTGGCCCAGGCCATGCCTACTGGCCCATGCATCTGTTGCGAGGTTCACCTTTCCACTCACTGATTTTTGAGTGCATGGAAAATGTGGTCTTTCACATGCAGGTGGAGGGCGGGGATGGCTTTTCTAGAAAAGAAGTGCCGACTGGGTAGGTCATAGCGTGGGACAGCGTAGGCCATGAGCTCTCGGAACGCTGCGCTTTCAACCAAACGGAAGGGCGTCATCTCTAATGAGATCAGTTTGGCAATGCAGGCGTTCAAAGCCATTGTACGCAGATGAGAGGATGAGTACTTTCTTGTCCTACTCAGAGTGTCTGCTAGGGTCAGCTGGACTGGAGAGCTGCATATGGGTGAACTAGCGGTGGACATGACGGACTGAGAGGGGGTTGTGATGGTGATGGTGGTGGTGATGACTTAGATTCAGTCTTTCGTTGCAAAAACATTGTGATTCCCTGACTGCTTTGGCCTTGCGAAGACACCTCAACATTTCTTGCTGGTGGTGTGCTAACCAGTGGGCTTACAGTGGGGGAAGCGATGGAGCGTTGCTGGCTACCTTCAGTCGGAGCGGGTGCATATGTGCTACCTGAGGTTTTGTAGCCCGTCCAAGCTTGCAAGTGCATGTTGATTAAATGTCTAAGCATGCAACTGGTATTCAAATTTCGGAGATTTTTCCCTAGGCTAAAGGTCCTTCCACACCTCTTACAGATAACCTTTGCCTCATCAATAGGATTTTGGTCAAAAAAGTGCCACACTGCACTTTTCCTACTATTGTATAAATTTTCAAGGCTTGCACGCTGTGCTAATTTGACCATCTGGCCAAGCTGTCCTGCAACTCTTTTTGTTTTTTAGACTGCTACGGTCCTGCCAGATAATCGCTGCTGCGATGTCGATGCCTGCTGCGGATCCTTCTCTTCTGAGCTATTGCCAGCGGCACCCTCTTCCCCCAATGGATGCCAATCCGGGTCAATAACTGGGTCATCCATCACCTCCTCTTCAATTTCATCTGCACCTTCCTCTGTGTCACCGTGTGAGGTGGTTTAGTACACGGGAAGGGGCACCTGAGTTTCATCAGGGTCAGATTCTGGCTCAGTAGACTGCGAGGGCAATGTAGTGCTCTGGGTGAATGTACCAGCAGAATCATCTAGCAGTGGCTGTGCATCAGTGCACTCCATCTCTGATTCATGTTGGACTGGGGAATTCAGGATTTGACTTGATAACCCAGGCATGGTATGTGAAAAGAGCTCCATGGAGTAATCTTAAGTGTGGGCTGCTGCATCCTTCACTTTTGGTGGGGGTGAAGGACAGAAGGAAAGGTGTTGTTCATTACCAGGAGCCTGCACTGACGACTCAGAGGTTGCATTCTTTGAAACTTCAGAAGAGGAGGCGATAGAGCTGGAGGCTGTTTCGGCAATGTAAGCCAAAACTTGTTCCTGATGCTCCAGCTTTAAAAGTGGTTTACCTACTCCCAGAAAAGGGAGCCTTCCAGGCCTTCTTGAGCCAGACGATGACGCCGGCTCAACAACTCCTGCCTTAGGTGCTATTGTGCTTTTGTCACATTTCCTGCAGATGCACTACCACCACCATCAGTACCAGCTGGCCCCCCACGTCCACGGCCTCTTCCACCATACTTCCTCATTTTTGTGAAAATGTACCCAAAATACCAGCAGATATATGGTACTGTATCAAAAGCATACAGCTGTATACAGTCTAGGGATAATTGTATCACGTATATATTCAGTCAACGCAGATGCTCTCAGGCTCAATATGGATTAGACAAGAATATAAAAAGCTGAAAAAGGGTACTGTATCACCAAATACCAGGTATATATAGTATAGTGAAAATATTGTAAATCTCCGTATATATTTCAGAAGTCAGACACAGACGCTCTCAGGCTCAGTATGGATTAGATCAGAATATGAAAAGCAGAAAAGTGTACTGTATCAGAAGCGTTCAGCTGTGTACAGTCTAGGGGTAATTGTAAATCTCCGTATATATTACAGGAGTCACACACAGATGCTCTCAGGCTCAGTATGGATTAGACAAGAATATAAAAAGCTGAAAAAGGGTACTGTATCACAAGCGTACAGCTGTATACAGTCTAGGGGTAGTTGTAAATCTCCATATATATTTCAGGAGTCACACACAGACGCTCACAGGCTCAGTATGGATTACACCAGAAAGTAGAAAAAGGGTAATGTATTAGAAGCGTACAGCTGTATACAGTGTTGGGGTAATTTTAAATCTCCATATATTTTTCCAGAGTCAGACACAGACTCTCACAGGCTCAGTATGGATCACACCAGAATATAAAAAGCAGAAAAAGGGTACTGTATCACAAGCGTACAGCTGTATACAGTGTTGGGGTAATTTTAAATCTCCGTATATATTTCCGGAGTAACAGACAGACGCTCACAGGCTCAGTATGGATTAGACCAGAATATGAAAGCTGAAAAAGGGTACTGTATCACCACATACCAGGTATATATAGTATAGTGAAAATATTGTGAATCTCCATATATATTTCCGGAGTCAGACAAAGACGCTCACAGGTTCAGTATGGATTAGACCAGAATATGAAAAGCAGAAAAAGTGTACTGTATCAGAAGCGTACAGCTGTATACAGTGTTGGGGTAATTATCTCCGTATATATTTCCGGAGTAACACACAGACGCTCACAGGCTCAGTCTGGAGTAGACCTGGATATAAAAAGCAAAAAAGACTAATGTATTCAAAGATACCAGGCGTATACAGTGTAGGGTAATTGTAAATCTCCATATATATTTCCGGAGTAACACACAGACGCTCTCTCAGTATGGATTTGACTGTAATGCTGAAGGTAGATAAACGGTACTGTATCAGAAGATACCAGCTGTATATGGTTTTGGGGAAAATTTAAATCTCCGTATATATTTCCGGAGTCACACACAGACGCTCTCTTAGCATGGATTTGACCGTAATACAGAAGGCATAAAAACGGTACTGTATCAGAAGATTCCAGCTGTATACGGTTTTGGGGAAAATTTAAATCTCTGTATATATTTCCGGAGTCACACACAGATAGTCAGCATGTATTTGTCCGTGATACCAGCCGGTACACCGTAGTGTGTGAGGAGCGTACAGCTCTATACGGTGTGGGAAAAAATGAACGCTCGGTAACTATGCAGAAAAAAAGAATAAAAGTATTAGTGATGTGTAGGTGCTTTGTAAAAAGCAGTCTACACAGCAGTCTGCACACAGCAATACAGCTAGCAGGCAGCCTAATAATCAGCTTTGCTGTTGCACACAAGAAATTCCTCCCCTGTCGCTGGCAAGCAGCCTAATAATCAGCTCTGCTGCTGCACACAAGAAATTCCTCCCCTGTCACTGGCAGACAGCCTAATAATCACCTCTGCTGCTGCACACAAGAAATTCCTCCCCTGTCACTGGCAGGCAGCCTAATAATCAGTTCTGCTGCTGCACACAAGAAATTCCTCCCCTGTCACTGGCAGGCAGCCTAATAACCAGCGCTGCTGTAAACAACAAAATCCTCTCCTGTCACTGCACACTAACTGTACAGCTAATCGCTATCAGCACAAGCACAGAATAATTTATTTTTTCCTGCTTAACTCTCTCCCTACTGAGAAACAGCGGCAGCAACTCTCCCTACGCTAAGATCGGCAGAAGTAAAATGGCGGTCGGCGCTCAGGACTTTTATAGCCACTGTGACGCCACACAAAGCAAGCCAATCACTGCAATGCCCTTCTCTAAGATGGTGGTGGCCGCTGCCCATGTCATCTCGTTGCCCACAGTATGCGTCCTTGCTCAGTGGCTGAGAAAAGGCACCTGCAAGCATTATGGGAAAACAGACTTTGACGCTCGGGTCAACGACCGCATGGCTGACCTCACTCTATAGTCGGGTTTCGCTCGGCGAAAACCGACTTTGGCGAAAGTCGGTCATTTTTGAATCTGACCGACCTGTTTCGCTCAACTCTACTTATATCATTTTTGGGTGTATACGCCTACTGGAGGTTGACATCCAGTGTCTGAGTGTCCGCCTCCAGTGGGCGTATACACCTGAAAATGATGTACATCAGAGCACACGTTGACTCTGTCATCATCATAATGGTCAATGGCCCAGTTGGCGCATACTCCCAAATTCTGTTTTATGGAGGGGGGTTTAGACGCAAGCCCCGACCAACGAAGGTGGGCAAAAATGCAATATATTGAGGAGTACAATTATCTACTCACACAGACATGACTGGAGAGGGAATAATCAACTGCGAAAAATTCCTGCTGCTTAAACCACAGGCGGTGTGAATCAGAGTCTGGCTGTCCGATATCAGCCCGGCTGTCTCTTAAACACTCGGGCGTTTCAGAGAAAACATAGTTTGTAGACCCAGACTCCATGGGCAGAGACAAGTCTAGTCTGGTGCTGCCCTGGGCCGGTCTATCCCTATGTACAAACATGGAAAAGACTTGTCAATCAACTACAGCAGTGCAGGAAAAAGGCACTTGGGTTTACTATCAAATTCGAAGCGTTTCAGAAAAAAATATACCTGAATGAAACCAGGCTTTAATTCATGATGACCGTGGTTTGAGCAACATGAAAAGACTGACAGGTTCCCTCTAAGGTCTCCTATGAGCTGTAAGGAACAGGAAAGGAAGAATCAGAAGGGGTAAGGAGAGGATGGCACTGCACACATTAAATATTTTCCATTATAACATAAATGATAGGTTTTTAAACATTTTTTTTCTCCTAAATTATTTAGTTTAGCAGCCAAAGGCGTCAGTTATTTATTTATTTTTTTAATTCTGAAGCATTAATAAATTATATTTTTTTCCTCACCCTAAAACAATCTCCTGCAAGCGTATACAACTAGCCAAGAAGCATTACACTGTGACAAATAATAGTAACTAACCCATTTTATTCCATTTGATGCTGCATTGGTATAAATTAGAATTGCCAATGGTATCCAACAACAGCTAAAATAAAACTTAGAAAAAAAGCCGAAAGTGAACAAAAATAAAAAATCCCATTTTGTGACCGGTTTACTTTGCCTAATGACAGTTAATCCCGTGTGTTGAGATTGCATAAAAGAAAATGTTTTTTGCCATTTATTTTCAAAAAAGGGATTAATGACAGATGTGCCTATTAGATGGAGTAAGCAGCTGCTAGGATGTCTTCTATGGGATCATTGACATTTTCCAGACACGGCTCATGCATAATACATAACCAGTCCCAGGGAGCACGCTGGCCAGGCTCAGACTGGTCCATAGGATAACAGAGCAATCCCCCAGTAGGCCCCAATCCCCCCGTTTGGGCAGTACTTGGCAATAATTCACTTGATTCACTCTGTACAGAATAAAACAGCATCTCATCATTCATTAACTAAATTGCCCAGTTTATTATTATATAGAGGTGTAGTAAATTTGTGAATGAGGGTATTTGTATGCTGGTGAAAAGTGTGTCCCCCCAAAGTCAATGTTACTGGTGGGCCCTTGGCACCCCAGTTCGACACTGACGCTGGCTGTGGTGTGCCACCCTGCTGCCATGCACCAGCAGATGGTGTGTGCTTCTAATTAGGGCCCGTTCACCTAGAATGTGACTTGGGTGTGTATTGTTAATAGAATTTATTAAATATGGAAGTGCACTCATTAAACAGCTGGCACCTTAGGATGAGTTTTATTGTTCTCGGGAAAGATGAAATGTTTAGCTTTCAATACAATAAGGATAAAGGGTATCGTGTTTACGTTATGTTCAATGAGGAAGGAAAATATTTATGGCTGATATTGAGAATTATCATTATCTTGGCGCTATCATGTATCCAAAGACATAACCTTCTCCTCTAACCAAACTCTGTTTATCACTTTGCTGAGCTGCCAGAATATATGTGTTCTATAAAACGCCCATCTCCAGTGATACAACACTTCCCTTAAATCAGCAGTTTTTTAATAACCAGACTCATCTTATTTATGGGCCATTAGGAAATCATCAAGACTTCAATATCTTTTTATCCCTTTTTAGGATTTTGGCAATTTCTCCAGTAAACAACATATTTGGAAACTCACTCACCAGGAGCTCTCAAGACAAGGAAAATTGAAGGAAGGACAACTTCTCAGTTCTACTGTAAAAGTTAGGAGCATCGCAGCTTTAGAGGGTGGATCCACGTTTGCTTTGATTTTTTTTTCAAAGGAAAACTAAAGTGAAAAATGAAGCAACTTTAGAAACACTTGTATAAAAAATAATCTACTATTTCATGTTTATAGCTCCAATGTAGACCTTTGTGGCTCCATTGTTACAGACTAGACTCAAAGGCTATGTAATATCATCCAGTAGTCTTAGGGTAGGTGAACACGGTCCAAAAACGCTGAGGCTTGGACGCTGCGTACATCCGCAGCATTCAGATGTTACAGCATAGTGGATGGGATTTCAATCCCATGCCAACTATGCATGCACCGACACCCGAGGATTACCTGTGTAGATAGACATGCGGTGCATCTTTCCAAATCGCAGCATGTCAATTTATCTTACGGAGACGCGAGTCTCTGCAAAATAAATTTCACACATACACTATATTGGACGCGGTGATTCCGCATGGTTTAATGATGCGGACTCACCTGCGTTTAAAATCCGGCAGCGCTTTGGACGCAGCTGACATGTGCTATGTTCAAAGTGCTGCCAATTACAGACAGTGTGCACCTACCCTAACAGGCTAATTAAGGTCTTAAACCTTGGTCAAAGTTATCTGAGCAAATATCCAGGAGTGCCCAAACTTTTGAGTCAGCCAATTTTCCTTTTTATAATTATTAAAATGTAAAAAAATGACAGTATATATTTTTTGTTGTCTAACCCCTTCCCGACCTGTGACACAGCGTATGTGTCATGAAAGGATCGCGTTCTTGCGGGTCGGGTGACTGGGGTCACTGAAAGGTCACCCGCAGGCACAAGACCCTTTGTGCTTCACCACAGGTGGGTTAGCTTAACCCCCACGTGGCTACGATCGCTCTGATTGGCTGTTAAAAGTGAAACAGCCAATCAGAGCAATCTGTAATATTTCACCAATGAAATTTGGTGAAATATTACAATCCAGCCATGGCCGATGCTGCAGATGGCTGGAAACCGAGATCCGACCCCCCCCACACCGAGTCACGGCGGCAATCGGCCGCCGCCACCGATAGATGGCGGCGATCGGTCACCGCCGTCACTAAATGCTCCCCTACTCCTTGCCTCCACTGCCCCCACCTTCCGATCCTCCCCTTACCTTCCGACCCCCCCTACTCACCTCTCCCGGTCCTCCAATGTCCCTGGATCCATCCTAGCGTCCGTCCGGGATGTTTCATGGGCGCCATTATCTTGCAAAATGGCGGGGGCATGCGAAGTGCACCCGCTGGCCGGCGCATGCGCAGTGTGCCCTCCAGAGTCCAGAAATTTATTTTTTATCACTGTAATAAACTCTCACAGTGATCAATATAAAAAAAAGTAAATAAACGCCCCATTTATCACCTCAATTGGTAGGGACAAATAAAATAAAAAAAATATATATATATTTTATCTTTTTATTAGGGTTAGGGTTACGATTATAAGGCTGTGTTCATATTGCGTTATGGCAGTCCGTTAACGCTGCCATTCACCCCCATTTGCGGGCACATCGCGACGCATGCCGTAAAGCGGCATGCATTCGCGACGTGCCGTCATTCAGTGACGGAGCCTCGGACGCGGGCTGCAGCGTCTGGGCTCTGTCACCGCTAGCGCAGATGAATCATCTGCTGATTCATCTGCGCTAGTGGGTATAGCATAACACGATCACGTAATGCTATACTGTTACCCGCCCATCAACGCTATGTGTTGAACGGGCTGGTAAAACGCAATATGAACCCAGCCTTAGGTTAGGGTTAGAACTAGGGTTAGGGTTAGAACTAGGGTTAGGGTTAGCCTTAGGGTTAGGGTTAGAATTTTCACTGTTTAGGCACACAGGGGCTCTCCAAACGCGTCATGGTGTCCGCTAACGATTGGAGCTAATTTTCCATTCAAAAAGTCAAATGGCGCTCCTTCCCTTCTGAGCCCTACCGTGCGCCCAAACAGTGGTTTATGACCACATATGAGGTATCTGTGTACTCAGGAGAAATTGCCCAACAAATTGTGAAAATGAAAAAACTGAGGCTAAAATACATTTTTTGTAAAAAAAAAAGTACTTTCTTTTTTTTACGGATCAATTTGTGAAGCACCTGGGGATTCAAAGTGCTCACTATGCATCTAGATAAGTTTCTTGGGGTCTAGTTTACAAAATGGGGTCACTTGTGGGGGAGCTCCAATGTTTAGGCACACAGAGACTCCAAATGCGACATGGCAACCGCTAAATATTCCAGCATATTTTCCATTCAAAAAGTCAAATGGCGCTCCTTCAATTCTGAGCCCTGCCGTGCGCCCAAACAGTGGTTTATGACCACATATGAGGTACCTGTGCACTCAGGAGAAAATGCACAACAAATTTTAGGACCCATTTTATCCTGTTGCCCATGCAAAAATGAAAAAAGTGATGCTAAAATAAAATTTTTGTTGGAAAAATTAAAATGTCCATTTTTTCCTTCCACGTTGCTTTAGTTCCTGTGAAGCACCTGAAGGGTTAATAATCTTCTTGAATGTAGTTTTGAGTAGCTTGAGGGGTGCAGTTTTTAGAATGGTGTCACTTTTGGATATTTTCTACCATATAGACCCCTCAAAGTGACTTCAAATGTGAGGTGGTCCCTAAAAAAATGATTTTGTAAATTTTGCTGTAAAAATGAGAAATCGCTGGTCAACTTTTAATCCTTATAACTTCCTAACAAAAAAAAATTTTGGTTCCAAATTGTGCTGATGTAAAGTAGACATGTGGGAAATGTTATTTATTAACTATTTTGTGTCACATAACTCTCCGGTTTAACAGAATAAAAATTAAAAATTTGAAAATTGCGAAATTTTCAAAATTTTTGCCAAATTTCCATTTTTTTCACAAATAAACGCAAAAATTATCGACCTAAATTTACCACTAACATGAAGCCCAATATGTCACGAAAAAAACATTCTCAGAATCGCTATGATCCGTTGAAGCGTTTCTGAGTTATTACCTCATAAAGGGACACTGGTCAGAATTCCAAAAAATGGCAAGGTCATGAAGTGGCTAAAATACAAAGGAAATGTGTCATCTTTAACTTTAACCCTTTTATAGATCATTTCACCTTCAACTTGTTTAACTGTTCCCAATAACAGTAATATTGACCAAGGGTGCCCAAAGTTTTACATGCCACTGTACATAGGCAAACTCCAATTCAGATGTGCACTGAGTTACCAGTATTAGATCATTCATGTTGCACATAGGCTGCCATTGTTCTTGGCAGTAATCTTTAGGATGGTGTTCACTCAGGTCGTCGAGACAAAGAGGTGCTGGTGAATTGGAACATAAAGGAACCAACTACAGAAAATCAAGGAAATTCACCGCACACTGAACAGGCAAATTGTTTGCAGAAAATTAAATTTTATTCTGAGGACATCCAGTCCAAGAGAAATGTGCCGAAAATACAGCCAATACAGATTAGTCACCCAACGTTTCGATCCTCCCGGATCTTAATAATGGGGTACTTGGTAGTGATAACGCCAGAAATATGGTGGCCTTCAAATAGACATGGATCCCCTTTAGGATATCCAGAGGTGCTGGTGTAAATAATAAAATTTTGAAGCAGGCTGTATTGGCCGTCATCAAAAGTCCCAGATCTGGGGAACTGCTGGAGATTGCTCGGGATGCCAGGGGTAAGGCGGCGCTCCTGTGCCCTGCCTGATATGCTGGACAGGCTGCTTCTTGGCAGCACAGACCATTTACAAGATGATGTTTTGTGCAAACCAAAAGACAATTTGTGATGATAAATGGGAATTTTGCTCATTTGTCAGGCAGTCTCTATATATTCCACAACTTTTGCAAAATGTGCATTCCACATAATTGTGCACTTTAACACTGAGGTCAGTGGAGAATTTGAGCAAATATGTATTTAACTTACATGGCACTATGAGATTTTCATTACTGTCCCCAAATCTAGATTCCCCATCAGTCTATCTTTGGAGTGTGAGAGGAAACCCATGCAAATATGGGGAGAACATACAAACTCCTTACAGATGTTGCCCTGGGTGGGATTTGAACCCAGAACCCCAGTGCTGTAAGGCTGCAGTGCTAACTACTGAGCCACCATTGTGCCGTGATGCCCACAAACAGTTGTATGTTTCCATCAGATGTTGTAAAATTTTAATACAATATTAAATATGCATGTATCATCATTTTGTTTTTGTAGCACCATTGTCATTTTAATGTCATGATTGGTGTATACAAAGAAGACTGCAACATTCCTGAAATAATTTCTTATTAAAAAAAGTTGTAAAGTTAATTTCATAATCATTTCACAATATGATGTGAGGCATACATAGGGATGAAGAGAATAAAGGAGGACGCCTTAGTTACCAGTATGCAACAATATACCAGTCACTGACTAGAACAATAGGAGCTGGAAGTGAGAGTAGACCGACCGGTAATGTCTCTTTTGTCTTCACTGAGTGGTGGCTTTTCTAATCAAGTCATTTTGTAATTCTGACATGAGAATAGCTGTACCTGCCTTTATGACAGCTAAGTATCTGACAATGAAAGCTACAGTAAATGGGGAGTTCCAGCACAGCATAGTGTGTGCTATAATTACATATATATGAAGTAATACATATTACTTCATACAATACTAATCAAAAATTTGGACACACCTATTCATGAAATGGTTTTCCTAGTTCTTATTGGAATGTGAATATGCAAATAGTTAACTGAGTGAGGAAGAGTTCTTCAGCTCTAGTGCCACCTATTGAGGGTAGCAAATCAAAGTAATGACCCTTTAACAAGCCTTGCCACATGACTAAGGGCCCCGTCACACATAGCGACACACCAGCGATCCCGACAACGATATGCACTTCTCAGGATCGCTGGTGTGTCGCTACATGATCACTGCTGAGCTGTCAAACAGGCAGCGATCAGGACAGCGACACTGCGGGTAACGTCGCTTAGTTACCGCAGTGTACGTTGGATACCAGCCCGCTGGTGCAGGGAGCTGGTAACCAAGGTACACATCGGGTTTCCAGGCGCTGCGCGGCACCTGGAAACCCGATGTGTACCTTGGCTACCAGCTGATCGCTGGTCTCCTGCCTGCTACACGCAGCGATGCGTGCTGGCCAGCAGGAGACCATTGATCAAAAAAATGTCCAGGACATTCAGCGACGATCAGTGATTCCCAGCAGGGGGGCTGATCGTCGCTGAATGTCACACACAGTGATATCGCTGGGGAGATCGCTGTTGCGTCACAAAACTAGTGACTCAGCAGCGATCTCACTAGCGAGATCGCTGTGTGTGACGGGGCTTTAGGATAAGAAGCCAATTCAGACAGTTCATTTTCAGACATGATTAGGGGTGTTTGCCCTTCATTTGTGAAAAGCAGGAGATCCAGTTTGGCTAAATAAGAGTCCCTTGAGAGGTGGTCTAAGAGGGACATTTTCTTTTAGTGGAAAGTGCCAATCCAGTGTAAGAATGTGCTCAATGTAGATATATACTGAAGGCAGCAAAACCACAAAGGCATATACTGTATGGAGCATTATATGGGGCCCATTATGTATGGAGCCTTATATGGGGTTCATTATATATGGAGCGACATATGGGGTCCATTACTCTGTATGGAGCATTATATGGGGTGATTTTAAATAGTTAGCTGGTCCATTCCTACCCCATAAATTGTAGGCTTTTTTGCCCAGGAGAGATGACGTGTCAGGACAGGGTCACAATTTTCGAAGGATGCCTTGATGTGGCAATTGTGCTCACATATATTGGCCAATCTATGCAATAAGTACCTTCCTTTTTTCATAGAAATTGTTGCAGATAAACATTTCATATATACATCATATAGCTCTTTTTTTTCAATTTTTTCCATTTTCTATGGCAGCAATGCAGTTTCAATGTTCTAGAGTAATCATTCTTGGTAAATTATGGTGCAACCTTACTGATTTTACTTATATGCTTTCTTTGGTTGGCACCTGTTCACACTAGCTTAGATGTGATGGTCATTTTCTCTATTTGTAGTAAAGCCTTTTTGGACAGTTTCAATGTTCTATAGTAATCATTCTTGGTAAATTATGGTGTAACCTTACTATTTTTAATTACATGGCGTCCATTATTCTGCATGGAGCATTATATGGGGTCCATTATTCTGTATGTAGCAATATTTACGATACGATACGATACACTTTATTGATCCCGGGGGGAAATTACAGTATTACAGCAGCAATACAAACAGCAGTACATAAAATATTAGGACACAAATCTTGCACAGGTATACCAACATTACATAATAAATAAATAATAAAAGTGTGTAGTTCAGGTGTATATAAGACAATGTTAATTGACATTAGTACACCAGTCATCAGTCATTATTTTTTACCACCCTTAGGAAATTATTATACATCCCCATAGCAGTAGGTACAAACGATTTCCTGAATTTCTCCTTCTTGCACCTTAGTAGGATTAGACGGCTGCTGAATGTGCTCTTCCGCTTCAAGAACAGCTCGTATAGGGGGTGTGTATTATTGTTCATTATAGCCCTACACTTCTTCTGAATTCTATCCTCCAGTACCTCCTCAAATGGGGTCCAGTATATTGTATGGAGCATTATATGGGGTCTATTATATTGTATGGAGCACTATATGGGGCTCATTATTCTATATGTAGCATTATATGGGATCCATTATTCTGTATGAAGCGCACTATGTGGTACCCATAATACTGTATGGAGGACTATACTGTCCTGTTTCTGAGCCATTGATATCGCTCATATAATGTAAGAAGTAAGTAAAATCTTTAGCATTGTACTATACCTATATTTCTCTGCCGTATCTGTGCATCATGAATTGTAGTATGTGTTGGCGAAGAAATAGTTTTATTGACAATGAAGTAGAGGTGCTAGATTGGCCCCCACAGTCCCCAGACCTCAACCCGATTGAGCACTTGTAGGTAGAGTTGAAGAAAAACCTGTATACTGTACATAACCAAGTGAGTAAACTGATATGCACCAACTTTGGGAACGTGTAGAAGAGACCTTGGATCAGATTTTGGTAGAAACATGTTTGAATCTCATCAAGAGCATGCCCAGAGGGATTCAAGCAGTGTTGAAAGCCAAACTTGGATTTACAAAATACTGACAAAATAATGCTAAAAAAAATTTTTAGGAGCAAAACATTAAGGGTATGTGCACACAATCAGGAATGGCTCAGTATTTACTCAGGATTTGACGCCGGTGAAATCTGCACCAAATCTGCATCTGAGGTCACTGGCAGGTCACCTGCGTTTTTGATGTTTTTTTCCCACATGCGTTTTTGATGCGTTTTTTCATTGCATGCGTTTTTTTTGTCAATTGAAATAAAGCTAATTGAAAGTTGGCTTCTGGGAAGGAAAAAAAAGTGATTTCCTGTTTGCAGATATATTGGGTATGTTCCCACAGTCAGTAAACGCTGCGGGTTGGATGCTGCGTGCATCCACAATGTCCAACCTGCAGAATCCAGCTGCTACAGCATAGTGGATGGGATTTCAAGAAATCCTATGCCCAGTATGAGTGCACAGACTCCTGCGGATTACCCGCAGAGATGGATATGCTGAGCGTCTTTCAAGACCGCAGCATGTCTATTTATGTAGCTACGTAAATTACCCATAGACTTTCATTAGATGCAGTAAAACTGCATTATCTTCCTAATAACATGTGTATTAAGCACGGGAACGCAGCTTGCTACGTGTGGGAACTAATTTAAATAATGGTGACTCTTGTGACACAGCCAGAAGTACATGACACAGGTAGTGGAGGAAAGTACAGAAAGAGGTCCCCTCCTTTTTAATAAATAAATAATAATTTAAAAGAAAAATAGCGTGGGATCCCTCTATATTTATTAACCAGCCATAGTAAAGCAGACTACTGGAACTGGTATTTGAGGCTGGTAAGGATCCAATATCCATGAACCTTACCAGCCTGAGAATACCAGGCCACAGCAGTCTGCTTACCTTGGATGGTTAGCAAAAATAGTGGGATCCCCTCCAAAAAAAATAGCGTGGAGCTCCCCTATTTTTGTTAACCAGCCAAGGAAAAAGCAGATAGCTGCAGCCAGCCTGAAATTCTCAGGCTGGAGAGGCCCATGGATTTTGGCCTTCACTAGCCTAAAAATAGCAATGATGCTACAATTGTGGCACTTTACCTGGCTCTTCCCACTTGCCCTGTAGCGGTGGCAAGTGGGGTTCATATTTGTGGGGTTGATGTCACCTTTGTATTGTTCGGTGACATCAAGCCCATGGCTTAGTAATGGAGAAGCATCTAAGAGACACCTATCCATTACTAATCCAATAGTTGTATGGTAAATAAACACACAGCCAGAATAAAGTCGAGAAGTTATCCATACTGTCCCATGACGAGTCCAGCTCTGCTACATCTGGATGCCAGCACTCAGCCTTACACCCTGACACAGTGGAGCTTTAAACTGATGACCGGATAAAGCTTGGTCACCGGCGGTCACGTGCACTGCAGTTCTCGCGGTCAGCTCAGCTCATCTCGAGAACTGCAGTGTACGTGAACTTCTGGCTGAAACAAGGTAAGACATTATTTAAATTAGTACACATAGTAAGGTGCGTTCCCGAACTTAATACGCATGTGACTAAGAAGGGAGGTTTCTTGAAATCTCATCCACTATGCTGTAACATCTGGCCGCTGCGGGTTTGACACTGCGGATGTATGCAGCGTCCAACCCGTGGGAACATACCCTAATGCAGTGACATGACAAAATATGCATAACTAATCATATGCTAAATAGTTGCAAGTCAAATTTATGTATGAGACAGTCAAGATGATTGTCTATAAAATGATGGTAGTCTCACATTCAAAGCGGTAAGGGATGGTGAGATATGGAGCCTGAAAGTCAAAAGGTCAAAACATTGCTACCCTTTTACTCATCACTGTGTAGCGAGATGGACAAGAGAGACTGAGTAACTGTAAGCGAACACCGCCATCCGCTGGGCCGAACTGAAAGTGAAAGTAAGAAAAGAAAAAATTGTGTTAGCAGGAACCAAATTGTGCTGCGAGATTTGCAGGGGGAGTTAATTAGCCTGCTGAACCTAATCAGGTGACACACAGGAAGGACTTTCTAAATATAAAAGGCTTGACCAAGCTGAGAAGGGCAGTTGGTGCCAGAGCCTGCACAAGGGCAAGTTGCATACCTACGAGGTGGCTTGCAGTCACCGTCGCGACAGAAGAATGAGAGTGGTCAGATGCCGGAGAAGGCCTGAGTTGTTAAGAAGATTTGTGCCTCGCTCCAGTGAAAGGCCGTGACCAGAGCCAAGCCAGGCCTGAGGGACTCCGCGGCCGAGATAATGGGACATGCTTGGAGATTGAGACAGGCGGGAAGTTGTCAGCCAGTGAGCGAGATTCAGACGACTCCAGTCGTGTCCTGGGATCCAGACTATGCTTGTCAAGTACCGTAGACCAGAGCAATGCCGGTCAAAACCCAGAACCCAGACGACGCCAGTTAAGAGTCGAGGACCAGCCCCCACCACTTTACCAGACAGAGGAGACGCCTGTCGGTGGTCAAGCTCTGAAGATACCCGGAGAATACACAACCAGAGACTCTCACCTTAGCTGGTGATCAGAGGACACGAGTGAGCAGGGCCTTTGCCTTCAGCACAGATGCACGGTACCGGGTGAGGGCACAGGGAGGCTGCAGATGAGTCGGGGCCTGGCTGATGCTAAAGCGGCCCAGAAAGCGTTATTAGAATTTGTCAGGGCCCAGAAAGCCACAAGGGTGCCCTAGAGACTGTTCCCGCAAAATATAGCGTTTGCCCCTTCCTGGTTAGACCAAGGTTGGACTGTAGATCCCGAACTGATCTCAAGGACATATCTCTTGAAATGTATATATCACTATCAATATATCACTATGCATATAATTGCCTGTTGTCTGCAAATTATACTGTAAATATTGTTCTTATGCGATTTATCTGTGACAATAAATAATCTTTCCCACATTTAACTCTGTTAAATGAATAAAGTAGACGTACAGTACAGACCAAAAGTTTGGACACACCTTCTCATTTAAAGATGTTTCTGTATTTTCATGACTATGAAAATTGTTCATTCACACTGAAGGCATCAAAACTATGAATTAACACATGTGGAATTATATACCGCATATACTCGTATATAAGCCGAGATTTTCAGCACCTCTTTTCGTGCTGAAAATGCCCCCTCGGCTTATACACGAGTCATAGGGCAGAAACCAGCGGGGGAGGGGATGCCACGGCAGGAGCCGGTGGCTGGGATCATACTCACCCCTCCCCGTGCCATCACTGAGGGTCCCTGCAATCCTGCGTTCTCCCCGGCTTCCTGCAGCTCTCCAGCACTGAGCAGTGATGTAATACCCGCTCATTAAGGTCATGTAATATGGACGCGACGCCACTCCCATGGGTGTGGCCTCCATATTCATGGCCTTAATGAGCGGTATTACATCACCGCTCAGTGCTGGAGAGCTGCAGGAAGCCGGGGAGAACGCAGGATTGAAGGGACGCTCAGCGATGGCACGGGGAGGGGTGAGTATGATGGAGGAGAGGACAAGGAGCATGGAGCTGGACTGGGGATAGAACGGTGGACGGGGGAAGCATGGAGGAAGATGGGGGGGAGAACGGAGGACGGGGGAAGCATGGAGGAGGACGGGGGAAGCATGGAGGAGGATGGGGGAAGCATGGAGGAAGATGGGGAAGCATGGAGGAGGATGGGGAAGCATGGAGGAGGACGGGGGAGAACGGAGGAGGGGAAGCATGGAGGAGGACAATGAGCACGGAGCAGGACGGGGGGAGGATGGAGGGCACAGAGGAGCACGAGCAGGACGGGGGGAGAGGATGGAGGGCACAGAGGAGCACGGAGCAGGACGGGGGGGCACAGGAGGACGGAGAAGGAATGGGGAGCACAGCGGAGGACGGAGCAGGAGGGGGGGAGTACAAGGAGAATGGGGGAGCACAGAGCTGGATGGGGGAGCAAGGAGCAGGACGGGGCAGCACAGAGCAGGAGGGCAGTTTATACACCCGGCTTATACATGAGTCAATAAGTTTTCCCAGTTTTTTGTGGCAAAATTAGGGGGGTCGGCTTATACACGGGTCGGCTTATACACGAGTATATATGGTACTTAACAAAAAAGTGTGTAACAAATGAAATTATGTCTTATATTCTAAGTTCTTCAAAGTAGCCACTTTTGCTTTGATAAAATCAAGAAAGGCACATCCAGCCCATGAATGGCAGCGCTTCCCAGGACTCACATCCAAAGATGATATTTCATATTTTTTTATTTAATAAGTTAAAATGGAGGAGATACAACGCGTTTCGGATACAGTATATATCCTTCATCAGGTATCATAAAAACACAGTACAAATCCTAATAATATAAAATTCAGTAACACTTATATATAGTGGCAAACCTTTTATCCCAGTCTCAGACACTTGATTTAGGGAGTGGACCAAGTTCAGGAGCACACCCACCAACTTTGACAGCATAGATGCAAGAAAAAAAAAAAAAAAAAAAAAAAAAAGCATTCAAACTCTCTCTATGATATCATTCAATCCATTTGGATATAATGTTCCCAGACGATATATCCAAAAAGTTTCTTTCCGGTTTAAAAGAGCATTCCTATTTGCAACACCAGAGGGTATCTGTTCCACTGGAGTTACTTTTATGTTGAAAATTTTGTTATGTTTAAATAGCAGATGCCTTGAGAGACTATGTTTTAAAAACCCATTTTTTGCTCTATTTCTGTGACCATTAATGCGGGACCGCAGTGTCTGCACAGTGCGTCCCACATATTGCAAACCGCAACTGCATGTGATGACATATACAACATAATCACTGCTACAGCTGAGTCTTTGTGAAATCTCAAAGACCTCACCAGTATTGTTACATTTGATAGTTTTAGCCCCATGATCTAGGATCCCACAGGTACAACATTTTTGGAGGTGCATTTGAAAACTCCGGTTCCTTGAAAAACACCACTTGAAATTTGATCCGTACCTTTTTTATTGTTTTTTCCTTTTGAATCCAACTGTTTTTTTAATTTACTGGGGGCCACCAAGTTTTTCAAAGTTTTCCCCCTTCTATATGTAATCCCTGGTTTATCAGGGAGATGTTTTCCCAAAACAGGGTCACGCTTCAAGATATACCAATATTTTGAAAGCACAGTTCTTATGACTTTATTTCCCCTATTGAATGTTGTCACAAAATTCAATTTCCAGCGATCATCACTTTTTTCTTTACCAATAGTCAAATTATCCCCCTTCCTATTTTTTCCTTTTAAACATTCCTCCTGTGTTTTTATTTTGTTAGCCCTATATGCACCATTTATCAAATTTTTTGGGTAACTTTTTTCCTTGAATTTTCTTTTTAGAATTTTAGACTGAGCTACATAATCAGATTCTCTCGTACAATTCTTTCTTATACGAAAAAATTGGCTGTGGGGTATATTTACCTTCCACTTTTTGTAATGTGCACTGTTGAAATCTAAAAAGCCATTTGAATCCACCTTTTTGAAGTGGGTTTTTGTAATAATTTTTTTCCCACTATGGCGTATCTCTAGATCAAGAAACACCATTTTTTCTTTATTAAATTGTGATGTAAAGGTGATCCCCCAGGTGTTATTATTGAGCTCCTTTATAAAATGTGCCGCTTCCTCCTCTGTCCCCTTCCATATGATAATCAGATCATCAATGAAGCGCTTGTAGAGCCTTATTTATCATTAAAAACAGGCTTAGAGAGTGACGATGAGGACTCAAATCGCCCCATGAATAAGTTTGCGAAACTTGTTGCGACCCGAGTCCCCATCGCGGTGCCGAGCAACTGTAAGTACAGTACGCCTTCAAAAATGAACACATTGTGTTCAAGAATGAATTTGAGACCCTTTAACAGAAAGTCTCTTTGTTCAGGAAGCATCTCTGTCTTTGCTAAATAAAAACCCACCGCATTTATCCCCATTTCATGATCTATGTTGGAATATAATGAATTTACATCCAATGAGATAAAGGAATAGTTGTCTTCCCATTCAATATCCCTCAATTCCTCGATTAATTGTGTGGAGTCTCTCAAATATGAAGGAAGAGACTTTACTAAATCTTGTAAAAACAAGTCAATATAATGAGAAAGATGACAAGTCAAAGACCCTATTCCTGATATTATCGGTCTGCCAGGTGGTTTTTCAGGGTTCTTATGCAATTTTGGTAAATGATAAAATAATGCCATGGTTTGGCGCTGTATTTGTTAAAAACCTTTTTTCTGTTTTATTAAGAATATTCCTCTCATAGGCTTCCTTGATCATATGGTGATAGTCCCGGACAAAGGATTGTGTAGGATTTTTTTAGAATTTTGTAATATCTCATATCAGACAATATGTTCAAAGCTTCCTCAATATAGTCAGATCTGTTTTGCACAACCACTCCTCCCCCTTTATCAGCTTGCCTTATTACTATATCTGTATTTTGTCTTAAATCCTCCAATGCCACTTTTTCTCTTTTAGAGATGTTATTCTCCTTTTTTATCTTATTTTTCCCAATTCATGCTTTTCGATTTTATTTTTATTACCATTATTTTCCCATTTCCTAAATTCTTCAGATACTAATGAAAAAAAAGTGTCTATATTTGGTCCTCTGTGTTGATGAGGATTAAATAGAGATTTTGGGTGTACCTCCTTGTGGATAAATTCACTTTCTTTATTTGTCTCTAATGGGATCAGTATTTTTTTGAGATCCCCAATGTCCTCATTTTTTTCATTTAACAAGAAATGTCTTTTAAGAGTAAGTTTGCGAGTATATGCATTTAAATCGAGAAAAAGATCAAATGCATTCATGTCTTGAGCAGGGCAGAAATTTAGTCCCTTACTTAAAATTTCCATTTCTGGAGGGGATAAAATGTGGATGATAAATTAAATATTTTAACCAGAGGCAGATTTGGTTGTTTATTGGTTTCTGGGTTCCTTGTTTTTTTATCTATTCTCAGATATCTATTAGATCCTTTACCTCTTTTTCCTCTTGATCTACTTTTCTTTTTTTGGACCTTGATGTTACAGCTGGTGCGAAGTAATTTGTGATATGATTCTTTTGTATTGGGCTTAAAATTTTGGCTGTTTGTGAGGAGCTGATTAGTGGTGGTAAAATTATTTCTGAAGCACTTGGACGTGTGGGACCTATCTCTAAAAAAGAGATGTTGGATATTACTGAGGATGGGGATGGTGTAGGCGCTTGTATTACTGTAGTGAATATAGATGAGGATTCTGTAGTATCATGGATGGTTAATTCATTTAGATCAAATTCAACATTGGAAATTTCCAAGCTATGGGGAATAGTTGGAAATTCCAGTGGGGGAAGTCCTGGATTGGGGAGAGGTAATGGAGCATTTTTTATTACAATGATCCTGGGCTCTAATGGAATGTTTTTTTCTATGAGTGGAGTTTTTTTCTTTTGTACATTTCTATTGAGTATAGTGTGAATATTCTCGGGGGTGGATGTATTTAGAGGTAATTTAATTTGAGAGATAGTTCTTTCAACATCATGTATATTTTTTATATTTGAATTGGTTATGATCCTTGTTTGTTTCACACCTAATTCCTGTGGGACCAGGACTTCTGTCCTTAAATTACCAGGGTTTTTCTTTATAGGTTCATTGATACCTGACAGTTTTTTGTTCCTGATCGGTTCCTTTGACATTGGTTTAGTTTTAATGGTATCCCTGCGAAATTTCTTTATTTTTACATCTACTACATCATTTTCAAATACTTTGAGTTTCCTAGTAATGTCATCATTCACCAGATTGAAAAAATGTAAACTTTTAAACCTTTCAAGTTCAAATAATTTTTTTTCACATATCATTGCGGCTTTACTGGCTAGCTCAGAGCGCTTTTCCACTAACAAACTCATGAGACTATAAGAACAATCATTTAAAATATTATTCCACTTGTTGGTAAAATTACTGTCATCTAAAAAAGTACTATTAAAATGAATCTTCAGACCATTTGGAACTATTTTTTGATCAATACAAATACCTAGAAATTCTGCATCGATCTGATGTCTTATTTCCATCTTCATATGTTTTTCAAAGTCCAAAAAAAGACCAGTGATGGTCTTTTTTGTCTCAATATCAATCACAGGTTCAGTACAGGAATTGTCCAACCTTATATTGGTCATGTTCTTAATGGATGATAACAGCTCCTTTCTCCTCTCAGTTCTGTTGTTATAATACTCCATTCTCACTGCAGGCTGCTCGCTCCCCTTAGCTGTTTGGGGTGTCTGTCTTCAACCGATTAGGAAAAGCTCCTTTCGGTAACAATATACAAAAAAAAAAAACCCTGTTTGGGAGAGAAGAATAGACAAATCGCGGCGCCCTAAGTGCGTAAAAACAATATTATAGTCTTTAGAGTGTGCACAATTTTATGCACTCACCTGATAGAAGACTAATATGGCTTTAGATTGTGTATCCTCAAAAATCCTTCTGGGATACTTTTCAATAGACAGGGCTTGCAGCTTGCCTCGGGTGGATCCAAGTGAAAGAGCCAGATTCAGGCTCACACAGGATGAGTAAATCAAGAAAGGCACATCCAGCCCATGAATGGCAGCGCTTCCCAGGACTCACATCCAAAGATGATATTTCATATTTTTTTATTTAATAAGTTAAAATGAGGAGATACAACGCGTTTCAGATACAGTATATATCCTTCATCAGGTATCATAAAAACACAGTACAAATCCTAATAATATAAAATTCAGTAACACTTATATATAGTGGCAAACCTTTTATCCCAGTCTCAGACACTTGATTTAGGGAGTGGACCAAGTTCAGGAGCACACCCACCAACTTTGACAGCATAGATGCAAGAAGAAAAAAAAAAAAAAAAAAAAAGTTGGTGGGTGTGCTCCTGAACTTGGTCCACTCCCTAAATCAAGTGTCTGAGACTGGGATAAAAGGTTTGCCACTATATATAAGTGTTACTGAATTTTATATTATTAGGATTTGTACTGTGTTTTTATGATACCTGATGAAGGATATATACTGTATCCGAAACGCGTTGTATCTCCTCCATTTTAACTTATTAAATAAAAAAATATGAAATATCATCTTTGGATGTGAGTCCTGGGAAGCGCTGCCATTCATGGGCTGGATGTGCCTTTCTTGATTTACTCATCCTGTGTGAGCCTGAATCTGGCTCTTTCACTTGGATCCACCCGAGGCAAGCTGCAAGCCCTGTCTATTGAAAAGTATCCCAGAAGGATTTTTGAGGATACACAATCTAAAGCCATATTAGTCTTCTATCAGGTGAGTGCATAAAATTGTGCACACTCTAAAGACTATAATATTGTTTTTACGCACTTAGGGCGCCGCGATTTGTCTATTCTTCTCTCCCAAACAGGTTTTTTTTTTGTATATTGTTACCGAAAGGAGCTTTTCCTAATCGGTTGAAGACAGACACCCCAAACAGCTAAGGGGAGCGAGCAGCCTGCAGTGAGAATGGAGTATTATAACAACAGAACTGAGAGGAGAAAGGAGCTGTTATCATCCATTAAGAACATGACCAATATAAGGTTGGACAATTCCTGTACTGAACCTGTGATTGATATTGAGACAAAAAAGACCATCACTGGTCTTTTTTTGGACTTTGAAAAACATATGAAGATGGAAATAAGACATCAGATCGATGCAGAATTTCTAGGTATTTGTATTGATCAAAAAATAGTTCCAAATGGTCTGAAGATTCATTTTAATAGTACTTTTTTAGATGACAGTAATTTTACCAACAAGTGGAATAATATTTTAAATGATTGTTCTTATAGTCTCATGAGTTTGTTAGTGGAAAAGCGCTCTGAGCTAGCCAGTAAAGCCGCAATGATATGTGAAAAAAAATTATTTGAACTTGAAAGGTTTAAAAGTTTACATTTTTTCAATCTGGTGAATGATGACATTACTAGGAAACTCAAAGTATTTGAAAATGATGTAGTAGATGTAAAAATAAAGAAATTTCGCAGGGATACCATTAAAACTAAACCAATGTCAAAGGAACCGATCAGGAACAAAAAACTGACAGGTATCAATGAACCTATAAAGAAAAACCCTGGTAATTTAAGGACAGAAGTCCTGGTCCCACAGGAATTAGGTGTGAAACAAACAAGGATCATAACCAATTCAAATATAAAAAATATACATGATGTTGAAAGAACTATCTCTCAAATTAAATTACCTCTAAATACATCCACCCCCGAGAATATTCACACTATACTCAATAGAAATGTACAAAAGAAAAAAACTCCACTCATAGAAAAAAACATTCCATTAGAGCCCAGGATCATTGTAATAAAAAATGCTCCATTACCTCTCCCCAATCCAGGACTTCCCCCACTGGAATTTCCAACTATTCCCCATAGCTTGGAAATTTCCAATGTTGAATTTGATCTAAATGAATTAACCATCCATGATACTACAGAATCCTCATCTATATTCACTACAGTAATACAAGCGCCTACACCATCCCCATCCTCAGTAATATCCAACATCTCTTTTTTAGAGATAGGTCCCACACGTCCAAGTGCTTCAGAAATAATTTTACCACCACTAATCAGCTCCTCACAAACAGCCAAAATTTTAAGCCCAATACAAAAGAATCATATCACAAATTACTTCGCACCAGCTGTAACATCAAGGTCCAAAAAAAGAAAAGTAGATCAAGAGGAAAAAGAGGTAAAGGATCTAATAGATATCTGAGAATAGATAAAAAAACAAGGAACCCAGAAACCAATAAACAACCAAATCTGCCTCTGGTTAAAATATTTAATTTATCATCCCACATTTTATCCCCTCCAGAAATGGAAATTTTAAGTAAGGGACTAAATTTCTGCCCTGCTCAAGACATGAATGCATTTGATCTTTTTCTCGATTTAAATGCATATACTCGCAAACTTACTCTTAAAAGACATTTCTTGTTAAATGAAAAAAATGAGGACATTGGGGATCTCAAAAAAATACTGATCCCATTAGAGACAAATAAAGAAAGTGAATTTATCCACAAGGAGGTACACCCAAAATCTCTATTTAATCCTCATCAACACAGAGGACCAAATATAGACACTTTTTTTTCATTAGTATCTGAAGAATTTAGGAAATGGGAAAATAATGGTAATAAAAATAAAATCGAAAAGCATGGAATTGGGAAAAATAAGATAAAAAAGGAGAATAACATCTCTAAAAGAGAAAAAGTGGCATTGGAGGATTTAAGACAAAATACAGATATAGTAATAAGGCAAGCTGATAAAGGGGGAGGAGTGGTTGTGCAAAACAGATCTGACTATATTGAGGAAGCTTTGAACATATTGTCTGATATGAGATATTACAAAATTCTAAAAGAAGATCCTACACAATCCTTTGTCCGGGACTATCACCATATGATCAAGGAAGCCTATGAGAGGAATATTCTTAATAAAACAGAAAAAAGGTTTATAACAAATACAGCGCCAACCATGGCATTATTTTATCATTTACCAAAATTGCATAAGAACCCTGAAAAACCACCTGGCAGACCGATAATATCAGGAATAGGGTCTTTGACTTGTCATCTTTCTCATTATATTGACTTGTTTTTACAAGATTTAGTAAAGTCTCTTCCTTCATATTTGAGAGACTCCACACAATTAATCGAGGAATTGAGGGATATTGAATGGGAAGACAACTATTCCTTTATCTCATTGGATGTAAATTCATTATATTCCAACATAGATCATGAAATGGGGGTAAATGCGGTGGGTTTTTATTTAGCAAAGACAGAGATGCTTCCTGAACAAAGAGACTTTCTGTTAAAGGGTCTCAAATTCATTCTTGAACACAATGTGTTCATTTTTGAAGGCGTACTGTACTTACAGTTGCTCGGCACCGCGATGGGGACTCGGGTCGCGCCAAGTTTCGCAAACTTATTCATGGGGCGATTCGAGTCCTCATCGTCACTCTCTAAGCCTGTTTTTAATGATAAAATAAGGCTCTACAAGCGCTTCATTGATGATCTGATTATCATATGGAAGGGGACAGAGGAGGAAGCGGCACATTTTATAAAGGAGCTCAATAATAACACCTGGGGATCACCTTTACATCACAATTTAATAAAGAAAAAATGGTGTTTCTTGATCTAGAGATACGCCATAGTGGGAAAAAAATTATTACAAAAACCCACTTCAAAAAGGTGGATTCAAATGGCTTTTTAGATTTCAACAGTGCACATTACAAAAAGTGGAAGGTAAATATACCCCACAGCCAATTTTTTCGTATAAGAAAGAATTGTACGAGAGAATCTGATTATGTAGCTCAGTCTAAAATTCTAAAAAGAAAATTCAAGGAAAAAAGTTACCCAAAAAATTTGATAAATGGTGCATATAGGACTAACAAAATAAAAACACAGGAGGAATGTTTAAAAGGAAAAAATAGGAAGGGGGATAATTTGACTATTGGTAAAGAAAAAGTGATGATCGCTGGAAATTGAATTTTGTGACAACATTCAATAGGGGAAATAAAGTCATAAGAACTGTGCTTTCAAAATATTGGTATATCTTGAAGCGTGACCCTGTTTTGGGAAAACATCTCCCTGATAAACCAGGGATTACATATAGAAGGGGGAAAACTTTGAAAAACTTGGTGGCCCCCAGTAATTTAAAAAAACAGTTGGATTCAAAAGGAAAAAACAATAAAAAAGGTACGGATCAAATTTCAAGTGGTGTTTTTCAAGGAACCGGAGTTTTCAAATGCACCTCCAAAAAATGTTGTACCTGTGGGATCCTAGATCATGGGGCTAAAACTATCAAATGTAACAATACTGGTGAGGTCTTTGAGATTTCACAAAGACTCAACTGTAGCAGTGATTATGTTGTATATGTCATCACATGCAGTTGCGGTTTGCAATATGTGGGACGCACTGTGCAGACACTGCGGTCCCGCATTAATGGTCACAGAAATAGAGCAAAAAATGGGTTTTTAAAACATAGTCTCTCAAGGCATCTGCTATTTAAACATAACAAAATTTTCAACATAAAAGTAACTCCAGTGGAACAGATACCCTCTGGTGTTGCAAATAGGAATGCTCTTTTAAACCGGAAAGAAACTTTTTGGATATATCGTCTGGGAACATTATATCCAAATGGATTGAATGATATCATAGAGAGAGTTTGAATGCTTTTTTTTTTTTTTTTTTTTTTTCTTCTTGCATCTATGCTGTCAAAGTTGGTGGGTGTGCTCCTGAACTTGGTCCACTCCCTAAATCAAGTGTCTGAGACTGGGATAAAAGGTTTGCCACTATATATAAGTGTTACTGAATTTTATATTATTAGGATTTGTACTGTGTTTTTATGATACCTGATGAAGGATATATACTGTATCCGAAACGCGTTGTATCTCCTCCATTTTAACTTATTAAATAAAAAAATATGAAATATCATCTTTGGATGTGAGTCCTGGGAAGCGCTGCCATTCATGGGCTGGATGTGCCTTTCTTGATTTACTCATCCTGTGTGAGCCTGAATCTGGCTCTTTCACTTGGATCCACCCGAGGCAAGCTGCAAGCCCTGTCTATTGAAAAGTATCCCAGAAGGATTTTTGAGGATACACAATCTAAAGCCATATTAGTCTTCTATCAGGTGAGTGCATAAAATTGTGCACACTCTAAAGACTATAATATTGTTTTTACGCACTTAGGGCGCCGCGATTTGTCTATTCTTCTCTCCCAAACAGGGTTTTTTTTTTTGTACTTTTGCTTTGATGACTGCTTTGCACACTCTTGGCATTCTCTTAATGAGCTTCAAGAGGTAGTCACTGGAAATGGTTTTCACTTCACAGGTGTGCCCTGTCAGGTTTAATAAGTGGGATTTCTGGCCTTATAAATGGGGTTGGGACCATCAGTTGTGTTGTGCAGAAGTCTGGTGGATACACAGCTGATAGTACTACTGAATAGACTGTTAGAATTTGTATTGTGGCAGGAAAAAAGCAGCTAAGTAAAAAAAAAATTAGTGGCCATCATTACTTTAAGAAATTAAGGTCAGTCAGTCCGAAAAATTGGGAAAACTTTGAAAGTGTCCCCAAGTGCAGTTGCAAAAACCATCAAGCGCTACAAAGAAACTGGCTCACATGAGGACCGCCCCAGGAAAGGAAGACCAAGAGCCACCTCTGCTTCTGAGGATAAGTTTATCCGAGTCACCAGCCTCAGAAATCACAGGTTTACAGCAGCTCAGATTAGAGACCAGGTCAATGCCACACAGAGGTCTAGCAACAGACACATCTCTACAACAACTGTTAAGAGGAGACTTTGTGCAGCAGGCCTTCATGGTAAAATAGCTGCTAGGAAACCACTGCTAAGGATAGGCAACAAGCAGAAGAGACTTGTTTGTGCTAAAGAACACAAGGAATGAACATTAGACCAGTGGAAATCTGTGCTTTGGTCTGATGAGTCCAAATTTGAGATCTTAAGTTCCAACCACTGTGTCTTTGTGCGACGCAGAAAAGGTGAACAGATGGACTCTACATGTCTGGTTCCCACTGTGAAGCATGGAGGAGGAGATGTGATGGTGTGGGGATGTTTTGCTGGTGACACTGTTGGGGATTGATTCAAAATTGAAGACATACGGAAGCAGCATGGCTACCACAGCATCTTGCAGTGACATGCTATTCCATCCGGTTTGCGTTTAGTTGGACCATTATTTGTTTTTCAACAGGACAATGACCCCAAACACACCTCCAGGCTGTGTAAGGGCTATTTTACCAAGAAGGATAGTGATGGGGTGCTACGCCAGATGACCTGGCCTCCACAGTCACCAGACCTGAACCCAATCAAGATGGTTTGGGGTGAGCTGGACCGCAGAGTGAAGGCAAAAGGGCCAACAAGTGCTAAGCATCTCTGGGAACTCCTTCAAGATTGTTGGAAGACCATTTCCGGTGACTACCTCTTGAAGCTCATCAAGAGAATGACAAGAGTGTGCAAAGCAGTCATCAAAGCAAAAGGTGGCTACTTTGAAGAACCTAGAATATAAGACATAATTTCAGTTGTTACACACTTTTTTGTTAAGTCTATAATTCCACATGTGTTAATTCATAGTTTTGATGCCTTCAGTGTGAATGTACAATTTTCATAGTCATGAAAATACAGAAAAATCTTTAAATGAGAAGGTGTGTCCAAACTTTTGGTCTGTACTGTAGATTGTTAATTCTGCCTGTTGTCTCCACTGTTGCATTCAGATCACCTGCTTTACAATTGTATACTGTATGTTGTATTTATTTATACTTGTATTTATATGTTGTATTTATTTATACTATATGTTGCATTATGGCCCCTACAGCCCTCTATATATTGTATTATCGCCCCCCAGCACCTTATAGACAGTATCATGACGCCCACACATCCTTATACACTGTATTATTGCCCCATAGTAGATTATGTACTATATTATGGCCCCCATAGCCTTTTATGCTCTTTATCATGGTGTTGACAGTCCCATTTTACTGTACTATGGCCCCCATAGCTCCCTATATACTTTATTATGGACCCTACAGAACCATTTATACGTTATTTTTGCCTCTAGAGCTCCTTATACACTGTATTAACAATCCTATGTAAACTGTTTTATGATTGCCACAGCCCCATTTATACTGCATTATTGACCCCACAGACTCTTTTATACTGTATTATGGCCACTATAACCCCTTATACACTTTATAATGGCACCCATACACCCATTTATAATGTACTATGCCCCCACATGTCCCTATCTACAGTGTCATGGCCTCTCTAGCCCTTTATATACTGTTTTGTGACCCCACAGCTTCTTATACACTGTATTAAGGCCCCTACAGCCCCATATGTGCAATATCATGGCCCCCACAACCTGATAATAAAGAAACAATAAAGATTATACTCAACAAATCTCGCCTCCCATTACCGCAGTCTCCATGTCATCTGACTTCTACAGTGGGCCTGCAGTGGTGGCGTGATGCATTGATGTCATTGCACCGCCTGCCTGGGTACACTGATATCTCCTAAACTGCAGGTCTACAATCTTCCACTGCTGATGAAATGGACATTGAACTATGTTCAGACGCAGCGTTTTTGAAGCGTTTTTCAAATTTAATATTGCTTACAACCAAAACAAATGCATTCACTGGGAAATCTCATTGTAACATTTAACAACCCTAGCTGGCCATGTGGTGTGTGACACATAAGCAGACACATCTTGCTTCATTTATGAAGGAGGGACTCTTAAAGTCACAGAGCCTATTTTTACAGGGGCATCAGGCAGCATTAATCTGCTCAAAGGGCCATTATTAAACAGTGGGTCTCCTAAACTTTTATAGCCTATGCTGTGAGTGGATGGGCTGCCAAGAATTACGACGCACCCCAATACCCCTTTCACGAGATGTCCAGGAGGGCCTCCATAAAGCATGTTGCATTGAATGCAATGCCTTCTCTGTTACCAAGTCATATGCACCCCAATAAGACTTTGAACCCAGGTACTGGATGGGCCCAGGAAAATCCACTTCACATTATTCATTTTGTCCTCCTGTAAGGGAGTTTGGAGTATTAACCCTTGAATAGCTTGCATTCATTGAAGTGTGTGTGAATGTATGTCTGTCATATACTGTATGATGTTATGTACTTGTGTTATTTATACCATGTATGAGTAAGGGAGGTATAAATATAGCTAGGTAGTGCATCCTTGGGGTCACTAGAGGAGGGCACTGGTAGGGTAGTGAATATATATATGGGTTAAGTATAGTTTGTGAGGGATCACTAATGGGGGCACGTTAGAGATCCAGTTAGGAAGTTATAAAAATACGTCAGTGCAGTATTTGGGTTTGAACACTAGATGGGAGCATAGAGCACATCCAGCCCAATAGACACAAGAGGTTAGGGACTTTTTGTCAGGGAAAGATTGCCTCCAAGCGGGAATCTGTCAGGAAGACTTCCCCTTGGGGAAAGTCAGTCGGGGGTGCACCTTGCTAGTGTGAGGACATCCACGTTCCTGGGCCCAGAATATAGGGTAGGAAGAAGAGGGGACCAGCAACCCCCGAAGAAGCTGGTGAAGGATTCACCGTGGGAAACGTGAGCCCAAAGAGAGTGGGTTTACGTAGCAGTAGTCCAGTAGAAGAGCCACTGTGGGAACGCTCAGCAGAAGTGGTTGTGCTGAAGCTTCGCAGCAAGTGGGCCATCAGAAATATCCGGGCAGGATAACCAGAGAGGGGTGGACGACCTGGTAGATGTGTGTAAAGCAGCTGAAATGCAGGCCAGTGTGCTCAGGACAAGCCTGCACTGCAGCAGCCAAAACCACCACCAGGTGGCAGCAAAATCATCCAAAGCTGTGTTAGGAATAATCAGTCATACAAGAACCAGAGGTCTCAGCAAGCCCGTGGTCAGAAACAAGCCAATAGGTCAAAACCAGATGGGAGCTGTCAGACTACTGCTGTGTAGTGCAACCTTCCCCAGAGGGAGCTAGGGAGGGACGTGAGACTGAGTACACAGAGAAACTATACAAATCAGAAGCACAGGCACCACCAAGTGGTGGGAGCGTGGTCAGGCAAGCCGAGTCAAAACTGTACAGAGGCAGAAGTACCAGAAGGAGCAGCAATACACGTAGTCAGTATACCAAGCCGAGGGTCAAATAGCCAGACAGAGAACGTAGCAGCAGAGACGGGGTCAGAGTAAGTCCAGATCATACACGAGTAAATAAGTCAAAGGCAGTAGGATCACCAGGTAACAGGGGTCAGAGGCTCTAAACTGGAAGCTTGAGGTATCACTAACACTGATAAGCCGGCTGTGATGGACTGAAATAGCCCAGCCCGCTCCAGAAAGAGGCCGAGGAAATTAACCCCCGCATGACCAGTCCTGAGAGAGGACAGCAGCGCACAAACTCCGTACTGGACCATGACAATGTCTTTCTTATGCTGGGTTGAAGTGTCTCCAGAGGAAGAGATCGAAGTGCCGTTTTCACCGGGCTCCTCGTCCCGTCAATACTTACTGGTCCATTCTGGTGCAGCAGAGAAGAAGAGGCAGAATTGTGAAGAATGCATTGCTGGTATCGATTATGACGTGCTTATGGTGTCTTGGATGTGCTGTGTCCAGAGGAAAATAAAGCAGAACTGTTTGACGTGATTTGGGACTCTGACTCTAATTGCTCTGTACGCTCCCTCATGGGAGGAGAACACCCCAGACGAATGGAGACTACAGAGGTAAAATACGCAGCAGCTTCCAGTGCATCGCCCCCGCGGCCGTCCCTTTACACTCCCATTCTGTTTTTTTTTCATTGACTGCAAGGCCTGCCCTGTTACCAAGTCATATGCACACCAATAACCCCAATCCCTCTTTGGAAGAAACATGGTGGAGGGCCTCATAAAAAAATTCCCATTAAAAAAGAGCGGGTCTGTTAGACTTGGAATGCCCATACACTAAGTGTGTTGGCTTGCAAACATTTTGCCCTGTAGGGTACACCTCAACTTTTTCCATAACAAGTATTTAACATCCAGCAAAAACAACCACCCTTGTTATGATTTTGACACTGGCTGTAGCAGCACGGAACACGTTAATCCTGTTTATCTATTGGCAGCGGATGATAAGACATGGTGGAAGGCCTGATTAAAAACTATGTCCAATTTAAAGGAGTGGGTCTCCTAGACTTGGAATGCCCATACACTTAGCGTATGGGCAGGCAAACATTTTCCCCTGTGTGGTACACCTCAACCGTTTTCAGAACAAGTATTTTACGCACAGCCTACCCACCCACCCTTGTTAGTAATTCGACACTGGCTGTAGCTGCATGGAACATGTAAACCCTTTGATCTAGTGGTGGTGGATGATGAGCGTGGAGGAAGGCCTGATTAAAAAAATAGGCCCAATTTCTAGTAGCATGTCTCCTAGACTCGGGGAGGACGTATTCCATCCCAAGGTCTGACTGGGTACCGGCTTCCACTACGTTAACCCAGTGTGCCGTCAGCGAGATGTACAGTCCCTAGCCACAACACTTGTCCACGTGTCCGTTGTTAGGTGTACTTTTTCCAGTAACTGCATTGTTGAGGGCATGGGTAATGTTGTGGGACACGTGCTTGTGTAATGCCGGGACGGCACAGCGGGGAGAAATAGAAATGGGGTGGTTTAGCGATAGAGTACTTGGGATGGCCACTGCTATCAGGTTGTGGAAAGCTTCTATCCCCACAAGCCTAAAAGGCAACATTTCGAGTGCAAGCAGAAGAGAAATATGGGAATTGAGTACTGTGGCCTGTGGGGCATTGGCTGCGTATTTCCGCTTACATTCCAATGACTGGGGTATGGACAACTGAAAGCTGCGCTGGGACAAGGACTTGGACGTGCTTGATGATGGTGCTATTTGACTGTGGTCAACCGCAGGTGCAGGGCAGGAGGCATCTTCGCATGCACAGTGGACAGGAGATTGGCTTGCACGCAGAACAGTGGGAAGAAGCAGTGGTGTCACCCGCAGACACTTTTTCCTGGAGCCTGAGGTTGGGCCCACAAAGTCGGGTACTTTGCTGCCATGTGTCTGATCATGCTGGTGGTGGTAAGGCTGGTAGTTTTGCTACCCTTGCTGATGTGGCATGACAGGTGTTGCAAATGGCCTGTTTGGGGATATCAGCAGAGTCTTTAAAAAATAACTAGACTTGGGAAAGACCTAACAGTTGGACTGGCAACTTCCTCAGGTTGGTGTTACGGGGAACGGTTGCCCGCCTTCTGTCTGCGGCCACCACACTGCTTCTTCCTGCCTGAAGTGGTGCGACGCCTACCTCCCCCCTGTGGCTGCTGTCCTCGCTCTGCATGTCCTCTTGCCAGGTTGGGTCTATTACTACATCATCCACCACCTCATCTGCCATTTCCCCCACCCTGATCCTCCTCCTGACTTTTGTGTCTCATCATCGTCACCTCTTGTGACCATGGCTGCTCCAAAGATTTGTGCATCGCTACATGGAATATCATCTTGCCCCGCTTCTAGTGAAGCGGGCAAGAGGCACGAATCTACAAATGGAAAACTGAACAGCTCTTCGGAGAGTCCGATGGGGATCACTTGTCTCAGGGCACTCAGCAGGTGGGGGAGGAAGGAGGATCAGGGTAAGGAAATGGGGTCCAGATACACATCTACTGTGACTTGAACCGTGTTGAAAACGGGTGCTGGTGGTGGTGGATAATAACTGGAAGTATTTTCCGCTATCCAACCAACAACCTTTTCACATGCTCGGGCTTCAATAGTGCTGTCTTGCCGCGGTCCCTAGGTCTTCGAACATAAGGTCCAGCGAGAAGTTTTGGGTGTTTTTGGTGGGTCAATCTCAGCTTCCCCATGGCCTCGGCCTGCACCATCACCATCACGTCCACTTCCCCGTCCCTTGTCACGCGCCTTGCCCATTGTAAATGGAATAGAATATTATACACATTCACTACAAAAGGGTGATTTGGGAGTCAACTTGTATGTGATACGTGTGCTTGAAAACCACACTTTTACCTATCTGGACTTTTTGGTAAAAATGTTTTTTGCCTTATCAGATTTAATAATTACGTTAGCAGACTGTAAAAAAAATACAATGTTTTGGCCTAAAAAGCAAAAATTTGAGCACGCTCAGACATGAGCTGCCACAGAGATACCACTACAACAAATGTGTGCCCTGTTTTTTTTTTATTTTTTTGGGGTAACTAGTGCTGTATATCAGGACTGTGACACCAGGACAAAAAAAGGAAACCTGGCCTACACTGCCCAAACTTGAGCACACACAGATATGAGCTGCCATGGAGATACCACTACGACAAATGTGTTCCCTATTTTTTTTATTTTTGAGCTAACTAGTGCTTTATATCAGGACTGTGACACCCAGGATAAAAAAAAGGAAAACCGGCCTACACTGCCCAAACTTTGAGCACACACAATATGACTGCCACGGAGATACCACTATGACAAATGTGTGCCCTGTTTTTTTTTATTTTTGGGCTAACTAGTGCTGTATATCAGGACTGTCACACCCAGGACAAAAAAAAGGAAAACCGGCCTACATGCCTAAACTTTGAGCACATACAGATATGAGCTGCCACAGAGATACCACTGCGGCAAATGTGTGCAATGTTTTTTTGTTTTATTTTGGGCTAACTAGTGCTGTATATCAGGACTGTGACACCCAGACCAAGAAACGCGGCCTTCACTGCCCAAACTTGGAGCACACACAGATGTGAGTGCCACAGAGATACCACTACAACAAATGTGTGGCCTGTTTTTTTTATTTTTGGGCTAACTAGTGCTGTATATCAGACTGTAACACCCAGGACAAAAAAGAAATCGGCCTACACTGCCCAAACTTTGAGATACACAGATATGACTGCCACGGGATGCCACATGACAATTGTGGGCCTGTATTTTTTTTTTGTGAAATATGCTATATAAGTAAGTGACACCCAGGACAAAAAAAAGGAAAACTGCCGTAAATGCCTAAACTTGACACACACCCGTATAGGTGCCACGGAGAATACCACACCGAAAATGTGTGGTTTTTTTGGGGGGGCAAATACAGGTGTATGTAAGTCAGGCACCCAGGCCCTAAAAAAGAAGCTGGCATAAAAGGCCAAACTTTTCGCCGCCCTTATGAGCTGGCAGGGAGATACCACACCAAAAATTGTGGCCGTATCCAATTACACGGATTAACTTTATACGCCAATTATCTACAGGTAGCAGCAGCAGCAGCCCAGAACACAAGGGGATTGGACCCTCTTGATGTATGCACTGATCTTATCCACTACAAGCCTGAAGGCCTTGACTGATGGGTATAGAGCGAAGTACCTCCCCCTGCCTACCTAACATGGAACCTATATCCTCGAAATTAGTCCTTGAAGCATGGCGCCGCTATAATGAGGCGAGTTGAGCTGTTATTTCAGGCGGCGGCAGCCAGGGGGGCAGAGCGGCTATTAATGGTGGAGGAAGTGAGCGGAAGCCCGGATATGAGGGTGAGTCTGGCCGCTGGCGTAAGCGTGTGTGTGTGTGTTGTGTGTTGTGTGTGTGTGTTTGTGTGTGTGTGGTTGTGTGTGTGGTGTGTGTGTGTGTGTTTTCTGTGTTGGTGTGTGTGTTAGACGTGTTGTGTGTAGTGAGGAAGCGATATCGCGTTGGAAGAGCAGAGGTAGTAGTTTTTTTTTATGCAAGGCCATTATTCAGTATGGGCTATGTGGGGCATTTTACTGTTGCACAGGAATGGGAACCATTATCGTCGGAGCTCATGTGGGGATTAAACTGTTGCGCAGTATATGGGGCCATTTTCAGTATGGAGCATATGTGGGGTATTATACTGTATGCGCGATTGGGCCTTATTCAGTATGGAGCTTCATTTGGGGTATTTCTGTATGCGAGTATAT
>JARQOD010000006.1:251405539-251462959 GCA_033576555.1 Oophaga sylvatica
TTGTAACTAGTTTAAATGGGTGGGGTTGGGGGCGTGGCCTAAAATTTGCCGCTGGGCCGCCGAAACCCTTTCCTCGCTCGAATTGGGGGGCGCCGTTTTGCAGTTCGCCTCCCCGCACAGAGGCTGGGGTTCACCCTGCTTAGAAGGCTGTTGGGTTTAGGTTTTAGTAGTTTGGATGATAACCCCACACGATAAGAAACCCCCAAAATCTGACCCTATTCGGCCAGCTCTAACACACTACCCAAAACTGGACTGAATGGGCGAGCAGGCGGTGCCGGGTCTCTTAACCCCATGATGCGTTGCACCCAAACCAATCACTGCCGCCCACAAAAAAGAGGGCTGCACGTTTCATTGCCTGGCAGACAACCCGAAATGGTTTGGGGTCGTAATGTCCCCAGAAATGCTGGGTGGAGACCCAGTTTGCCGAGTAATCCCAAAGCAGTGCTCGCGGGAAACACCGAGTACCAGAACAGGGCGAGAACAGTGTGGTGGCATGTTTGCCAAACCATTATTTTGTTTGTTCTATTGCTGTACAAATCACATTGAAAAGTGCTCAAATTGTTGGGCTTTTAAAATTTTTTTATTGCTTGTCCCAAAAAAGGTAAAAAAAATTTTGGTCTTTTTTTTTGGTGTAATTTGTTTACATTATTAGACTTGTTTTCATTAAAGAAAAAACCCTTTGTGGGAAAATCTAAAAAGCCGGTGTTAACAATCGTAGTTTTGTTAGGAAAAAAGAATCGCTTTGTTATGCTAGTGACAATGCAAAAACTTGGCCCAATTTTGACCATGTCCAGATTGGGATTAAATTTTCTCTCACATGAGAAGTCGGGGGCATAGGTGGGAAAGGGGAGGGAAAACTTAAATTCTCCTTTTTCTCAATTTTTTGGTCCTGGATGTTGGACTGCTCCCTCGGATGAAATTGACTGTAGTTGATTTTCACATGCATCCTAGACTTGAGGGTGCCATGATCCAATTATGGGGCCACTCAAGCATGCTGCAATTTTTCCACAACCTTTCTTCTGTAGAAAAAAATTTCAAATCTTCATTTTCCCTGTAAAGGGGGAAGACCAGGGTGCGGGTACCCGTATTGATCTGGGGCCAAACTGTCGAGGGTGTGTCCCCTTTGCTCGGGAAAAAAAAGGGGGCCGGACGAACCCATGACCCGGTTGGGTTATGTTTTAAAAAAAGGGGGCTGCATGGCAGTGTGTTTCCCACCGGCAGAGGCAGAGGAGGTGTATGTGCAGCTCGCTCCGGGTTCCAGGGATCAGCGCCACAATGGATGGCAGCCGACATCCCACGAGCACTGCACCAGAACTGTGAACAGAGATGGGCTGTGGCTCGATTAAGTTTGGGGGCCATGCTCATGCATTGAAGCGTGGGCGGTGTACAGGGCCTGGCATTGCGTCCCCCTTGTTGTTCTGGACGCCAGAGACCTCACTTGATATTGGGGTTCTTGCAGTACCCTTGAATTTGCTGCACAAGTTATGGACGGAGAAGCTAGATGTTCCATCATGTTTCGGCCCCCCATGAGCGGAACACTTCCAACAATGTGTTGTAAATTTTGAAGGACATGCATGGGGACCCCACGGATGTCGGAGAATTGCGGATGTGCTTGTTTAGCTGCGTTCACAAGGAGGGGAGTCCATGACCCAATATATGAACGCGTTGCAAGAGGGCCACGCAGTGATCACCAATCAGGATGATGTGGGCTGGGGCCTCCTGACGTGATTTTGAGAGACCAACTTGTAGCCGGCTTCAGGATGGCGCTGCTCAACCCCTTTACCCCCGAGGGTGGTTTGCACATCAATGAACGGGTCAATTTTTTACAATTCTAGACCACTGTCCCTTTATGAAGTAATAACTCTGAAACACTTCAACGGATCTTGGTGATTCTGAGAATGTTTTTTCTTGACATATTGTACTTCACATTAGTGGTAAAAATTTATTTGATATAACTTGCATTTGTTTGTGAAAAAAAAAAAGAGAAATTTGGTGAAAATTTGGAAGTTTTGCAATTTTCAAATTTTGAATTTTTATGCAGTTAAAACAGAGAAATATGTCTACAACATAGTTAATAAATAAATTTCCCACATGTCTACTTTACATCAGCACAATTTTAGAAACAAATTTCTTTTTGGTTAAGAAGTTATAAGGGTTAAGGCCTCTTTCACACATCCGTTTTTTGCTGCCAGGCGCGATCCGGCGCTTTTTTAAAAAAAACGGATCCATTTTTTTAAACCACCGGATGCATTTTTTTGTCATTGACTATCATTAGCGCCGGATCGCGCAGCATGTCATTGAGTTTAGTCCGTTTTCTGCCGGATCCGTCATAGATTTTAATTCTGGTGGCCGGACAGAACGCATCATGTAACTTTTTTTTTTGTGCCGGAAACGCCTGAGAGCGCCAGAAGCGGCGCATCAGTCGTCCGGAAACAATAGAAGTCTATGGTACCGGACAGTCTTTTGTGCAATCCAGCAAAAGACTGATCCGGATTCTGGAAATCAAGGACTACTACTACTACTACTACTACTACTACTTTTCTGGCAAAAAAGGTCAGGATGGATCCAGCTAAAAAACGGATCCGGCACATCAGTTTTTTTACAATCTATGCCGGATCCGTCTTTCAAACAATTCGCCGGATTGTGCCTGATTGCAAAAAACGGATGTGTGAAAGAGGCCTAAAAGTTGACCAGCGATTTCTCAATTTTAAAACAAAATTTTTTCTATTTTCCCAAGGGTAACAGGAGAAATTGACCCCAAAAAGTTGTTGCCAGTTTATCCTGAGTACGCTGAACCAGAGCTCGGAAAGAAAATGAGCGCCGTTTGACTTTTTCAAACCAAAATTTGCTGGAATTGAGATCGGACGCCATGTGCGTTTGGAGAGCACTTGATGTGCCTAAACAGTGGAAACCCTCTCAAGTGTCCCCATTTGGAAACTAGACCCCCCAAGGAACTTATCTAGATGTGTGTTGAGCACTTTGAACCCTCAAGTGTTTCCCTAAAGTTTATAACACCTGGGCATGAAAATAAAAAATCATATTTTTTCCACAAACATGATCTTTTAGTCCCCAATTTTTAATTTTCCCAAGGGTAACAGGAGAAATTGGACCCAAACGTTTTGTCAAATTGGTCCTGAGTACGCTGATACCCCATATGTGGGGGGAAACCACTGTTTGGGTGCGCAGCAGAGCTCGGAAGGAAAGGAGCACCGTTTGACTTTTTCAAATCAAAATTGGCTGGAATTGAAATCGGACGCCATGTCGATTTGGAGAGCCCCTGATGTGCCTAAACAGTGGAAACCCCCAATAAGTGACCCATTTTGGAAACTTGACACCTTAAGGAACTTATCTAGATGTGTGGTGAGAACTTTGAACCCCAAAGTGTTTTACTAAAGTTTATAATGCCCGGCCTTGAAAATAAAAAAATCCTTTTTTTTTTCCACAAAAATGATCTTTAGTCCCAAATTTTTAATTTTACCAAGGGTAACAGGAGAAATTTGACCCCAAAAGTTGTTGTCCAATTTGTCCGAGTACGCTGATACCCCATATGTGGGAGAAAACTACTGTTTTGGCACACGTCGGGGCTCAGAAGGGAAGTAGTGACATTTTGGAATGCTGACTTTGATGGAATGATCTGCTTGCGTAATTTCTCATTTGCAGAGAGTGACATCGTTTTGGAAACTAGACCCTTAAGGAACTTATCTAGAACTGCCTAAACAATGGCAATGCCGAACAAGTGCCCCCTTTTTTAAACGAATCTACTGTTTCCTGGTATGTAAATTTAAGTAAATTAGTAGTGCATGGATGTGTGGTATATTATTATTATTATTTATTTTATATAGCGCCATTAATTCCATGGTGCTGTACATGAGAAGGGGTTACATACAAAGTTACAGATATCGTTTACAGTAAACAAATTTACAATGACAGACTGGTACAGAGGGAAGAGGACCCTGTCCTTGCGGACTTACATTCTACAGGATAATGGGGAAGAAACAGAAGGTCGGGGGTGCGGCAGCTCTGGTGGTGGCAGCGATGTGGCAGCTCTGGTGGTGGCGGCGAGGTGGCAGCTCTGGTGGTGGCGGCGAGGCGGCAGCTCGGGTGGTGGCGGCGAGGCGGAATGGTTATTGCAGGCTGTAGGCTTTCCTGAGGAGATGGGTTTTTCAGGTTCCGTCTGAAGGATCCAAGGGTGGTGGATAATCGTACATGTTGAGACGTGGAATTCCAGAGGATGGGGGATATTCGGGAGAAATCTTGGAGGCGGTTGTGTGAGGAACGAATAAGTGTGGAGGATAGTAGGAGGTCTTGGGGGATAGAAGATTACGTGAAGGAAGATATTGGGAGATTAGTTCAGAGATATAGGGAGGAGACAGGTTGTGGACGGCTTTGTAGGTCAGTGTTAGTAGTTTGAACTGGATTCGTTGGGGAATTGGGAGCAAGTGGAGGGATTTGCAGAGGGGAGAAGCAGGGGACAGTTTGAATCAATCTTTCATACACAGGCCAGGTTTGTCGGGGCAAGTGTCGCATTGATAAATGGAGTCCTTGTGTATTCCCTTTTGTAACATACACGCCACCTTTTTGCGACCTTCCTATTTTTCCAGTTTGCAGGACCTCCCTCGGGAAATGCTGACCTGGTACGATACAAGCACCTTCAATTCCGGATGTACTGGGGCCGCTCCTTCCTGAGTGCCAAATATCAGGGCCTTAATCACTACCTCTTGGAACTGAAGGTACGACGTAGTGGTCTGGCCTGCACATCATGACAGCATGAAAGCGTTGAGCATTGCCATTTATACGATGTGCAAGGCCAGCTTTTTGTACCACACCTTGGCCTTTCGCAAAGCACTGTACGGCTGGAGGAGTTGATCAGAGAAATCAACACCCCCCATGTTTTGTTGCACTCCAGTACACAGTTCGGTTTGCTGACCTGTGAAGAGGTACCTCATACAGTGCTGAGGCGCTGCCATCACCGTGTATGGTGGTCCAGAAAAAGACATCCCTCTTGTCCTTGTACTTGACCACCACAGGTGTCGCTACATTGGGCTCTGCTGTCACCCCTTCTGAGCATCTGCCCAAGTAGCGTTTTTGGGAGGCCTCTCTGATTTTTGCGGACAGTACTGCAGGCTGCGGTACCTCGTGCAGAGAGGGATTTGAGGAGTGGGACGCTGGTATAAAAGTTATCCATGTAGAGGTGATAACCTTTATCCCACACAATTTTCCCACTCACTCCCAGGACAGGGGGTATCAGGGGGTGTAATCCCGGTGTCCTTCCCTTCGTAAACTCTAAACCTGTGGGTGTACCCTCAGGTACTCTCACACAGCTTATAGAATTTAATTCCGAACCTGGCCCTCTTGCTGGGCAGGTGCTGACAGAATCTGAGCCATCTTTTAAAATGAATTAAAGACTCATCCACGCAGATGTCCCTTTGGGGCACATACACTTCAGCAAACTTTTTGTTTAAATGTTCGATGACCGGCCGAACTTTGAACAGAAGGTCAAAGTTGGGGTCATCTTGTGGGGGACCCTGTACATTATCGGTACAATACAGAAAATTGTGGATGGCCTCAAAACGTGTCCCGCCACAACCATTCGGAACACTGGAGTGTTGTATAAAACTTCAACACTCCAATATTGCCGAAGTTCTGGCTTCTTCAGGATCCCCATGTGAAGGACCAGGCCATAAAACTGCATCATTTCAACTGCATCTACAGGCGACCAGTTAGAAAATGATGAACTGGAGTTTTGTGCCAAAAATTGACGAGCATATAAATTACTTAATCAAAGGTAGTATGATCCAATAATACTATTGTGCTATATATTAATTAATGAAATCCCATCTGTCACTCATTTCTCTACAACCAAGATTAAAGTGATCAGAAAAGCACACAACAATTCTTTTAAAATGTAGTGCAATTTTTATTAAATATACAATTAATCGAAAACACAAAAAGAAATTAATTAGAAAATCATAAAAGGAATTGCCTCCAATGTGAGGAACGCTCATGACTTATGATATCATTATACACACATTGTGTAGATCATACATATGCGCATATAAAAATGATTAATACAATCCAGAAGGGCAGAATTTCAGATAAAATCTATACAGTATGCCTCAAAGAAAATTAATGTTCAAAAAATGAAAAAAAAGTGCCAGTGCCTAACAAAGCTCAGTATTTTCCCATATCCTCTGTGCTAAATTATCCAAGCATCAAGTGTTGGATACCTTGCTTAAACTGTTCACTCGGTTATTGAAGGACATAATTATCGCAATTCCAATAGAGGCTATGTAAATCCAACGAAGACACTGTCCCACATTATAGAATATGTGCATGCATGATCCTATGAAAATTACTTACTAAGTAACTGCGTCACTTATCAAAGTTCGGGGCTGCTGGATGTGCGCACATGGGTGGCACAAAGGGGTGAAGTAGAAGTGGAAAATAGAGAGCACGAGTGTTGATCGGTGAACTGCATCACCAATCAACGCTCGGTAGCTGCTAAATGTGCGCACGGAGGCGGTGCAAAGGGGGTGTAGAGGGTAAAAAGAGGGGGAAGGGGGTTGATTGGGGTGGATGAAGAGAGATCAGGCAGGGATCAGGGATCAAAACACTAAGGCCGGCGTCACACTGGCGACAGAATCGGACGACTGCAATACGATGAAATATCGCATTGCAGTCTGCCCTATGTTAATCTATGGAGCAGCTCCCAGTATCAGATTTTTTGTGGTCCGTTTTAAACGTCCGAGTGCAATCGCAGCATGCTGCGATTGTCACCGATTGTGGGTCGACTATCGCCAATGCAAGTCTATGGAGCGATGAAAAATCGGATTACAAACGGACCGCACGTGTGACTTGAGATTAAATCGCATCGGTGTCCTTTAGAAAAGCCGGCAATTCATCCCCGGCTATACTGTAAAATCACACTGTCAGCTTTAATAAAGAATAGAAAGAATAGATATACACACATAGAATACATATATATATATTATATATGTCATTGTGACATATATATATATACATATATTTATAGTTCTTACACTTCTACATACTGTAATAGCCGCTAATTCAATTGCCGGCTTTTGTGAAATCACAGAAGCCGACATGAAATGATACATTGTTTAGACACAGTTAACCATGTCATTTCCTGTATTTTGATATATGGTTTGAACTTACAATTACATAAGTGTATGTGTGCAAAATTTCAGACATGTAGGGGTTAATTAAAGGTGTAAATTCGTTGAAAAAAATGCGTGGGCTCCCGCTGTATTTTCTCCACCAGACAGACAAAGCAAGAGAGTGGAGGCAGATAATAATAGCCTAGGGAGGGTACATTTTTTTGTGCCCCCCCCCTGGCTACTAACATCTGCCCCCAGACACCCCAGAAAGGGCAAATCTCTAATTAGATTTGCCCTTTCTGGCACTTTGCCCGTCTATTCCCATTGCCCTGTAGCGGTGACGAATGGGTTAATAAGGGGTTAAAGGCACCTTGCAATTGAAAGGTGACTGTAAGCCAGGTTAATAATTGAGAGCTGTCAATTAGACAACTATCAATTATTAATCCTATTGAAGTAAATAAAAAAACACACACACTTTAAGAATAAATAATTTTAATGAAATAAAAACACATTTTTTTGACCATCTTTTATTTTACTCTTAATCCGTGCGAAGCCCTTGATCTCCTAAAATAAATATAAAATCATAAAACAACATTATTCTTACCTATCTGGCGATCTGTCACGTCCCACGATGTAATCCTTCACAAAGGGTTAACTAGCAATCAGCTAAGCAGCGCAACTAATGCTGCGTGCTCAGCTGATAGCTCCTGAATGAATGAGCTTATCTCCTGCCGACAGGAGAGGATGTGATTAATGAATGAAGCTTAATTGATTGTGTCCCACTTTCACCTTAGGTCAGGTCACTGAAGTGAAAGTGGCAATAAATCAATTAAGCTCCATTCATTCATCTCTTCCTCTCCTTTCGCTGGAGAGGAAGTTATTCATTCAGGGGGTTAGAGCTCGGAGACAGCATTAGCTCTCGCGAGCTGTAACCTGTTAACCCTTTCTGATGGATTACACCGTGGGACCTGACTGTACATCGGATTGGTAAGAATAATTTTGCTTTTTATTTTATTTTTATTACAGGAAATTGTTTTAGCAGGAAAATAAAATATGGTCAAAAACTGTGTGATTATTTCATTAAACTTCTTTTTTATTAAAGTTGTGTGTGTTTGATTTTTCTTTCATACAATAGGATTAATAATTGATAGTTGTCTAATTGACAGCTCTCAATTATTAACCTGGCTTACAGTCACCTTTCAATTGCAAGGTGCCTTTAACCCCTTATTAACCCATTCGCCACCGCTACAGGGCAATGGGAAAAGTGCCAGAAAGGGCAAATCTAATTAGAGATTTGCCCTTTCTGGGGTGTCTGGGGCAGATGTTAGTAGCCAGGGGGGGGCACAAAAAAAATGTACCCTCCCTAGGCTATTATTATCTGCCCCCACTCGCTTGCTTTGTCTGTCTGGTGGAGAAAATACAGCGGGAGCCCACGCATTTTTTTCAACGAATTTACACCTTTAATTAACCCCTACATGTCTGAAATTTTGCACACATACACTTATGTAATTGTAAGTTCAAACCATATTTCAAAATACAGGAAATGACATGGTTAACTGTGTCTAAACAATGTATCATTTCATGTCGGCTTCTGTGATTTCACAAAAGCCGGCAATTGAATTAGCGCTATTACAGTATGTAGAAGTCTAGGAACTATATATATATATATATATATATATATATATATAATATATATATACATGTCACAATTACATGTATATATATATATGTGTTCTATGTGTATATATCTATTCTTTCTTTTGTGATTTAAATACTATTCTTTTGGATCCATTATATGTCAGTTTTGCAAGCCTGCGAGAAATTCTCGCAAGTCGGATGAAAATCGGATGTTACAAGGTACACACACATGCGACTAAATCGCATCTTTGAAGGAAAATCGGATGCCAGGCGGATGTGTGATGTTTTCATTTTGGTACGATAATCGACCGACTAAAACTGTCCGATTTTTTGTAGTTGTGTCTGACCCCGGCCTTCAATTGTTGTCTCTCTTCTTTCTTTGGTCTTGTTTTCTTTGTTATTTCTTCTCTGTTCTTTGAAAAAGGGATTGTGGTGTCACAGACTTTTGTGGCACCACAAGGCCCAGCACAGCAGCATATCCTGTAAAGTGACTGCTCTGCAGGAATCCTCAGCTAGTGTGAGGACCTGCAGTGCGGTCACACACAGATCACAGACAGGTCACAGAACAGTCATACCGCTGCTGTGCCCTGTCATTGGTGTGATCGATGATTACATCGATCACACCAATCATAGCTGGCCATGGTGACCCTGGCAACAGCCTAGTATCGGAGCACACAGCTTCGATTCTAGGCAGGTTACCGGCAGGGCACAGCGCGGTCACACTGCGGCTGTGCCCTGCGATTGGCGCGATCTATGTGATCAGCGATCGTGCCAATCTGGGACCTTTCCGGCTATGCCTGGTATTGCCAGGCACCAGCCTAGAATCGGTGCTCAATCCTGGACTGGGACATCACTGTTTCAGGCAATCTGATTGCCTGAAACAATGAGAAATGCTGCGATTGGCTGTCCAGAATTGAACAGCCACTCACAGCGATCGTGGGTGCAGGAGGGCGGCGACACACCCCTGGATGATGGCACCATCTACCCAAAGGTAAGTGGCGCCATAATTTTAATGAATCACCGCGACTTCGGTCGCAGTGTCACATTAAACATATGATGTAATGATCCGTCCATAGTCAAACAGGCCCAGGTCACATGGATGGATCATTACGTCAGAAAGGGGTTAAGCACTTGCGGCAGTGCTTGCGTGCTAATTCTGCGCATGTCTTCCTTAGAAATCAGGGTGGAAGCGCGCGCGCAGGACAGAGGACGGCAGCCTCAACAGGGAAGGTCCGGAGCGGGGAGGTATATGCCTTGCCTGTAGCTGAACCAGGATGGGTCAGGCAGATACGGAAGGAAATACAGGAAATGCGGGAAGAGTGGTCCAGCCTCAAAAAGCCCCCTATGTGGCCCTCAATCCACCCAGTGACAGGTCTGGCCTCGAGTCCCGCTTACCCACTGTGGGGACATTGGACACTATGCCCGAGGGTGCGCAAAGCTGGGACGGGCGCTCACCTGGCAGCCGTTAAACTAGTGGGCTCTGTGGCTGGGGGACAATCACCGAGCCTGAGCAGCCAAGGAGGAGATAAAGCAGTCCCAAAAGTTTGATTTCCTTGAGCCCCCTGGTATGGGCTGAAATGGATTGTCGGGCCATCCGCTGTCTAGTTGATACGGGATCCCAGGTGACCAACATGCCAGAAATCTCTTTGAGACGTCATTTTCCTAAGGCGACGGGACCCAAATGGGGCCCGGTGATTAAGTTAACAGCGGCCAATCAATTGCCCATCCCGATCTCAGGGGTGGTCTGGATACAAATTACCATGTGCGGTAAAGATGTGGGCCGGAAAGGAGCTGTGTTGACCGCCGAAGACAGTGGCCATGGCCTCACATGACTTTGGGGATGAATGTGCTGAAAGAAATTGGGACTATCCTGATCAGTGAGTCACCAGATGCTTTTCTGGACCGATGAAGTCCCCACACCACTCAGGGGAAGGTGCTTCAACAACTGATACAGGTTGCCCAGGCACAAGAAACGTCGAGTGAAGGGAAAGTTTTGGGAAAGGTGATAGTCCCGGCCGGTGCTAAACTCGTTCTGCAGCCTGGTCAGACTGTGCTCACACTGCCCGTACGAGCTTGTACACTCCTCGAAGGAGTGGAAGTTGAGATAGAGCCAACTTTAATGGACCAAATGAGGAAGAGTCACTTGCCTCTTTCTCTGAAATGGATAGTTCGCTGCCCTCCAGTCCAGGGGAAGTAGGTAGGCCTGAAACTCCAGAGATGGCTGCTCCATTGAACCCGGACGTACCTCCGTCCTCTACGATCCAACCCGACTCTACACACTCAACCTGAATTATGCCGTACTGAGCGGATGAAAGCTGGTATTCCCCCCCCCCTCATTATTAACAAGACCAATTTATTTGGCAGTGGATTATTCAAGAGATGGAGGAGTGTCAACATCTATTATAGGAACTCTCACCCGTGCAATGGTGAGCTAAAGGAGAGCGGGTGTGTTAGGAGGAAGACTGGGCTGCTGGTGCCTGTATTGAGCCGGGTCCGGAACTGTCGAGGCTGCGTCCCCTGTTGCCCGGGGTAGGAATAGGGGACCGGACGGATCCCATGACACGGGAAGAGGGGGCATGTTTAGGAAAAAGGCGCGCACAGCGGCAGTGAGTTTCCTGCAGAGGCAGAGGAGGTGTATGCGCAGCGCGCTCTTGGTTCCAGGGATCAGCATCGCAATGGACGGAGGCCTACATCCAACGAACACTGCACCGGACTGTGAGCAGAGACCGGGCCATGTGCTCTGTTAAGTTTGGGGCCAGGCTCGTGCATAGAAGCGTGGGCCGTGTACAGGGTCCAGCTTTGTCGTCCCCCTTGTTGATCAGCACCCTAGATACCTCACTTGATATTGGGGCTCTTGCAGCACCCTTGAATTTGGTTGCATGAGTTATGGACTAGGTAGGCTCTGAGGGTAAAACCGGAAACAGCCCGTTGCCGCCAGAAGTTGTACCGTGAGCTGTGGAGCCTCATCTGAGAACATTTCACCGGCCGTTGCTGGAACTACAACCCTCACCGGATCATCTGCAGCTGAGGAAGCCAAGGACATGATAAGTTTACTAAGTGAACTATTGCTATGTTGCCATTTTTCCCCTTTTCTTCATTTCCAATTTAACTGTTTATCTCCCTGCGAGGAGTACCTTTACTGTTTAATTAAATTGTTAACCCTTGCTCTGACTTCCTTGCATCACTGCATCCCGCTACCTGCTTGCAGCCCCATAGTACAACACTGGTCCAAGTTCCACCTGATAAAACCAGTGAGAGGACCCTTAAAGATAGTTTTGGTGCATTTAGATTGAGTCATCTTCCTCAGCCACCTCTCTAAAGGCTGGGTCTCACATAGCGATACACCAGCGATCCCGACAACGATCAGGATCGCTGGTGTATCGCTACATTATCGCTGCTGAGCTGCCAAACAGGCAGCTCAGGCAGCGATCAGTACAAGCGACACTGCGGGTAACGTCGCTTAGTTACCCGCAGTGTACCTTGGATACCAGTGCCCTGATGCAGGGAGCTGGTAACCAAGGTACACAGCGGGTTTCCAGGCACTGCGCGGTGCCTGGAAACCCGCTGTGTACCTTGGTTACCAGCTCCTGCATCAGGGAGCTGGTATCCAAGGTATACAGCGGGTTTCTAGGCACAGCCCCGCGCCTGGAAACCCGCTGTGTACCTTGGTTACCAGCGGATCACTGGTCTCCCGCCTGTCACACGCAGCGATGCGTGCCTGCCAGCGGGAGACCAGCGATCAAAAAAATGTCCTGACATTTCAGCGACGATCAGCGATACCCAGCAGGGGGGCTGATCGTCGCTGAATGTCACACACAGCGATATCGCTGGTGAGCTCGCTGCTGCATCACAAAACTAGTGACTCAGCACCGATCTCGCTAGCGATATCGCTATGTGAGACGGGGGCTTTAGCATCAATGTCCTGAAGTAGGTTATCTTGAAATCTGTGCACTCTTGACGCCTACTCACATATCAGTCATTCTCAATCACCAGTCTCCTCACTGACTCTGGTATTGCAGTCTTTCTCACACACAGGCATCAGATTCTTTCTTTGTAAAGGGATCTTTAGTAAATAACTGCTCAAGGGTTGTTCCAGTAATCTCTTGTGATCTGCAGAAGAGCCAGCACCACCATAGGGACAATCATGATTACCTTGTTTTATTGAAATTATACATTTAGAGAGAAACCAGGATACAATATATATCCATCAAACACAATTTTTTTTTACATCAGAAAGGTACAGAACATACTTTTTTTGCCCCCAAAGGTAGTAAAAGCCCCAGGCTATTCTGCTTTCAGTAAGCTTTATGCAAGTAACAGCTAACCTTAGGGATTGTGAAAATATCTGTGAAACTAGGTCCGAGCATGGACCACTATGAACGGAAAGTCCATAAGCCTCCCAACCTGAACACGGCAGCCTCGTAGGCATATGTGAGGCTGTCAAGTTCTGGTCGCAAATCCCATGGACAGTCCGTGCATTGAGTGTCATGCTTGGACTGCGATTCACAGACATCTGTAGGAACCGTTAGTGGTTAGATGTTAATCATAGACTTGTTACATTCACACATCAGCATTTTGATCAGTATTTTCCATAGGTGCTTGTGTGTAGCCCTGGTACACAATACCAGGAGGATGAGTGGAGAGGTAACAGTTAAGGTCTCTTCATGACATCATGTACACTTCTGACACACCCAGCAGGGGTGTGGAAGGGAGTGATTTTCTAGTCAGTCAGTTTCCTGTCCTTGGACAGAGTAGACGTGTCCAGTTTGAGCCTGTCATCAGTTCAGAACGTGGAGGCTGGTACAGGTGGTCTAATTCACCTTAGTCTAGTCAGAGCTGTGCCCCACTGGAAGAAAGACTGAACTAACTATTAAGAGTCGAGCAAATCGAAGGGCAAAGTGGAAGATTATTGGAAAAGTGCGTTTGGCTTGGAAAAGTCCTGCACATTGCAACCGGTCACTGGGGACCGAAGGATCACTATTAGCTACAAGCATAGTGAAGAGAAAACCAGAGATTTACCGGACCCTAGGTCGCGGCAAACACCCCCTTATAGTCAGTACGTAACTGGGGTCAGGGGAAGTGAAGACTTTGAGTCTCTGCAGGACAAAATAAGGATTCAGCTCCCTCATAGAAAGGCTCCTAACACTAAATTGACTGGGAAGCACGGCTTTGGATAAGCTGGAATCATAGAGGGGACTACGCTTCAGGCTGGTCGTACTCATCTTCATTGGACAGTAAAGGAGGCCCCTAAGTTGCTTAGCTGTTGCCTCAAAGCTCATCCTCCACCAACCCCATCAGCCTCCCTGGGACCTGCTTGAACATCTTACAAGTAAAGGTATGGAAAGACGCTGACGGTGTGAGACTGAGTTATTATTGCATGCCTGCACAATCCCTACCTAACTACCGACCTGAGGGACCAGTCCCACCTGTAGGGGACCCGACATCTAGCTGCCTCACCATCCCCTCAGAGATCTACAGCAGCGCTGGTACAAATTACCAGAATACTACAGGTGGCGTCACGAACTGTATATAAATATCCCCTGTAAATATTCCCCAACATACGCCAGACCGCCAGGGCCACAGACCGAGCCACAGCTACCTGTGACAAAATCCCCATAGACTTCCATGGGCTCGGCTCTGAGTACCCCATTGCCCTGGTAACCCACAATTGTGGTGGCGGGTCGACACAAAAACTTGGCGTCACGAACAGGATGCGAAACTCGCAGAATTGCGAGCCCTGTGTGCCTAAGGAATTGTTTTTGTGAAAAAGGACTGTTTGCACTTTTGGCGCCAAAATCGCCATTTTTGTCGCCATATTCACGCCCTCAGGCGCTGGAGAAGAAGGTGGGCGTACCTGAAAGAGCGCGCAAAGTCTTGGACACGCCCCCGGCTCTGACTCAGCGGCAGGTCCTGCAACAGGAAGTGAACGCTCTGACATCAGAGCGCCTGCGACGAAGGTCCTGTTCCCACTGCGGTGCCTGTGAAATAGCAGCGTCTGAAACCGGTAGGCTCCGTTTAACCAAGGGGGCGCTAAGATGTCACAACAACCGGCTGACAGTGCGGCCCCAGCCGGAGTCCCCAATCCCGCACCGTCTGGTATTGTAGCGCCAGATGGGGGCGCAGGCCCTGCACCCAGTCCGGTAGTCCCGATCATGCCACTAACGCTCCCATATATGCCTGGGGCGAAATGGCTTCCCCAATACAGCGGTGAGCCAGGCACATTAGCAGGCTTCAAGCGGAAGTTATGCAGCATCCTAGAAATGTACTCCATGCCTGAGAGACAAAAAGCTGCTGTGCTAATAGGGCAGCTAACTGGCGCTGCTGAGAGGGAAGTGGAGACCTGGGATACCGTTGATCAGGAGTCGGTACCTGCGATCTTCCTGAAGCTACATGCCATATTTGAAGACCGCACAGAAACGGATGGCCTTCTATCACTGTTCACAACAGCCAGGTGACAGCATCCGGGACTATGCTTGCCGACTACAGGGAGCCCTGAGAGCCCTCAAGCAAATTAACAATTTAAATGCTATCAACGAGAATAGAATGCTGAAAGAACAATTTATACAGGGATTGAGATCCCCAGAGGAACGCAGAACTGTAAATTGGTGGTCCTTAGATCATCCGGATGCTACCTTTGATGCCCTAAAGGACATGGCAATAAAAGGGCTGCGGCCCCTGGGCAAACCTGAGGTGGCCACCCAACATCATCAGGGTGAAGTCACTCTGGAACCGGCAGTAACCCCCTGTTCCCCGCTAGTGGCAGAAACCAAAACGCAGGTGACACCTCCTAGTGAATTGGACTGTCTGCGCTCAGAGGTGCGCCAGCTGACTAAAAATCTGGCTGCTGTGATGAGTGCCCTGCAGCTGCGGAAAGAGGAGGAAGGGAAGATCTTGTTAGCTGACTGCCCAGAGGACGTTCCGTGGATGCACCGGAGAAGAAAGAAGACGTCGCCCCCCCAGAGGAGGACAACGCCACCCCCAGGAGCAACCTCTGATCAACACCCTCCTCGTCGAGAGATCATCTGTTACCGCTGCAACCGGAAAGGTCATCTGTCTACACAGTGTCCTTTAAACGGGCAGAACCTGGGTCCAAGGGCCAACACCCAGGAGAATACCCGTCAGGCCCCCTAGACTGGAACCGCAGGTATGTGGGCGGGCGACCCTACCTGTCTATTATTCTAGATGGTATTGCTGTTCCAGCATTGTTAGACACTGGGTCCCAGGTGACCCTAATACCTGATGCTCTATATACCAAGTACTGGTCAATGGACAGTCTTAAACCTCCGAGCCTTGACTTTACTGTGTATGCTTCGAATGGTCTTCCTGTAGAAGTACTCGGAACAAAATGTGTAGATGTAAAGGTGGGCAGAGAGGAGTTGAAAGACCAAGGGCTTCTGGTAGTAAAGACTGTAAATGAGGAGAACGGTTTAAATATCATTTTGGGTACTAACATTATCGGTAATTGTTTGGGAGAAGTTGTGTTCTTGCTCCAACAGCTCGCTGAGATTGCCCGACCAAGGCAGAGAGGAGTAATCCAAAGAGAGATCCGGGCCCTGGTGTGTCAGCAGCAAGCGAATCTTACCGACGGCGAAATTGGTAATGTACGGGTCACTGACTCAGATCCTATTGTGATACCCCCAATGAGTGAAATGATCATTTGGTGCAGGGCAGCCATAGGTCTGAGAGGACAGAATTACCAAGCTGTAGTAGAACCCCACCATTCAGAACATAGACCTACACTTATGACTGCTAGAGGAGTAGTAGAGGTGGTGAATGGAAGAGTACCGGTACGGCTTCTCAATTGGGGAGATGATGAGGTAAATTTACCCCGTTATGCAACCATTGCTAAACTTCATGCTGTTGATAATAATTCTATTCTCCCGGCTGAGTCCTTAGACTCCTGTCAAATAGAGGAGGACAATGACCCAGCAACCCAGGTGGCGGAGTGGTGTCAGCAACTCCATGTTGGGACGGACACCACTCCCGCTCACCAGAAGCAAGGGGTATTACGGGTGGTGCAAGAGTACGCCCAAGTGTTTAGCAAAAATCCACTTGATTTTGGGACAATTAAGGGAGTACAACATCATATCCCTACTGGCAGTCATCCTCCCATCAAAGAGCGGTATAGGCCCATACCTCCAGCTCATTATCAGAAAGCTAAAGAAATGTTGAATGATATGAAGAAAGCTGGGGTGATAAGGGATAGTTGTAGCCCCTGGGCAGCACCTCTAGTTCTGGTTAAAAAGAAAGATGGTAGTATGAGAATGTGTGTGGATTACAGGCAGGTGAACCGCATAACACACAAGGATGCATACCCGTTACCACGTATAGAGGAATCATTAGCTGCTCTGAAAACGGCTAACTACTTTTCTACCCTCGATCTGACTAGTGGTTACTGGCAAGTGGCTGTGGCTGAGGAGGATCGTGAGAAAACGGCTTTCACCACCCCAATGGGGCTCTGTGAGTTCGACAGAATGCCGTTTGGGCTCAGTAGTGCCCCAGGAACATTTCAGAGAGTGATGGAAAACTGTCTGGGACATCTCAATTTTGAAACCGTGCTACTATACCTAGACGACGTCATCGTGTATTCCAAGACTTATGAGGACCATCTGAAGCACCTGGCAGAAGTATTCGAGTCCCTGTCCAGGTACGGGATGAAATTAAAACCCTCAAAATGCCATCTACTCAAACAGAAGGTACAATACTTGGGGCACATCGTCAGTTCGGAAGGAGTAGCGCCGGACCCAGAGAAAGTCACCGCCATCCAGAAGTGGCCGGAGCCGAAGAACCTTAAGGAAGTGCGACAGTTCCTGGGACTAACGGGTTACTACAGGAGATTCGTGAAAGATTACACGAAGAAGGCAGCTCCTTTACAGGACCTCCTGGTAGGACAATCCCTAAAGAGCAGAAACCCTCCCTTTAATTGGGGTAAAGAACAGGCTGAAGCATTCCAAAAGATGAAAGAGATCCTTACAGGTGATGAGATCTTAACCTATCCTGATTACAGCCAACCGTTCCTGTTGTACACCGACGCCAGTAATGAAGGGCTGGGAGCAGTTCTCAGTCAGAAGCAGAATGGCCAAGAAAAAGTCATCGCTTATGCTAGCAGAAAACTCAGGCCAACGGAGAGCAATCCGGAAAATTATAGCAGCTTCAAGCTAGAGTTTCTGGCACTGGTCTGGGCCATTACTGAAAGATTTAAGCACTATCTGGCCTCCAATAAGTTCACGGCGTACACAGACAACAACCCGTTAACGCACCTGGAAACCGCCAAGCTGGGTGCCATGGAGCAGCGATGGATGGCCCGGTTGTCCAATTACCAGTTTACTATCAAGTACCGGGCAGGTCGAAAGAATGCTAATGCTGATGCGTTGTCCCGAATGCCGCATGACTCTGATACGGAAGAAGAATCGGACGACCTGGAAGAAATTGAGCTACCCGCGTTCCATCGAAATGGGGTAGTCCACGAGCATCAAGTTCACAGAAAGCAGAATGGTGCAACATTAAATCCTTTACCCCATCATAGTTGGAAAGAGACTCAGGACAGTGATCCAGTGGTCAGCCGCATCAAGGAGTTGTTAAGACAGGAAGGCTCCTCTTTGGAAAAGGATGCACCTATGACAGCAAAGCTCCTGTGGAACGAGAAAAGCAGGTTGTTCCTATACCGTGAGAAGTTGTGCAGGAGATACGTCAACCCCAGAACCCATGAAATGGTCTGGCAAATAGTGGTCCCCAAGGCAGACGTCCCAATGGTGTTGGAAGCGTACCACGATCAAGCAGGACACTTTGGCTGGAGAAAGCTGGAGACCCTGTTGAGATGCCGGTTCTACTGGGTAGGGATGCGCAGCTCCATCGAGAGGTGGTGTCGGAACTGTGGACCCTGTGGTCTCAGAAGAAAGGACTACGGAAGTCAGAAGGCCCCCCTGCAACCTATCCGGACGACTCGTCCCCTGGAGATTGTGGCCCTGGACCACGTCAAACTGTCGCCGAGTAGATCTGGATACTCATACGCCTTGACCATGGTGGACCATTACTCCAGATTTCTGGTGGTTGTTCCAGTGAAAGACCAGACCGCAGTGACGGCCGCGAAGACCTTTCAAGCAAGCTTTTGTAGACCGCATGGGTATCCGGAGCAAGTCTTAACCGATCAGGGACCTGCTTTTGAAGCCGATTTATTCAAGGAATTCTGTTATATGTACGGGTGCAAGAAAATAGAACAACACCATATCACCCTCAAACCAACGGTCTTTGTGAAAAGATGAACCATATTGTCCTTGACTTGTTGAGATCCATACCGTTGGAAGACAGGAATCGATGGCCGGATTTACTACCTGATTTGGTTGATTTGTATAACCATATACCTGTAAGTTCAACTAACTGCACTCCAGCTTATCTTATGAGAGCAAGGCCTGGAAGACTACCAATGGATCTAGAACTTGGAGTGGTAGAACCGGAGGCAGACGACGCTGTTGAAAACTGGGACGTCAATCGGCAAGAGCAATACAGAAGAGTACAAATCTGTGTAGAGGAAAGTCTCAATAAGGCACGGGAGAAACAGGAAGATGTTTACAACAGAAATGCTCCTGCCAAGCCTTTGATGCCTGGAGAGGTAGTATTAAAAAGAAAAAGGAAGATGCACAAATTGGATAATCAGTGGGAGCAAGAACCCTACGTCATACAAGATTCTAAATATGACAACAGAAAAGTTTGTGTCGTCAGTAAAGACGGAGGAAGAACAACAACCACTGTGTCCAGAGATCATTTGAAGTTGTGTCCAGAACACTTAAAGCGTTGTGAAAAGAACCCTGTCCTCAATCAAGGAGAAAGAAAGGAAGAGGTCATACACACCGATCTGGGAGATTTTCCTGCGGATTGGCCCCGACTGGGAGATGCTGTGATAATTCCAGTGTTGCAGTTTTATCAGCCACAAGAGGAAGTTTTACCTCCAGTTGTGCCTGTGGTGCCAGTTGAGCCCGCTCAGGAGTTACCCATCCCAGCAACACCTCAACCTGTGGAATCTCAAGAAGGATCATCTGTAGCAGCGCCCCATACTATGGGATCTCCTGGTGAAGCTGACTCACACCGCCCAGCCATCAGTACGCTTGCCAGATCCATAGAAAGATTAAGGCAGTTCTATAGTTTGCCGTTACGCAGTGCAGACAGATCGCAACTTGATATACCTGAAACTACACCACGTAGATCAGAGAGAATCACAAAAGGGAAATTACCCATTAGATATCAGCAGTAGTTATAACGAATTTATGTGAACATTGTAAAAGTCTATATATATATAAATGTGTTTTCCCTATTATGTCTTCGTTTAACAATGGACTCAGAGGCTGAGGACTGAGCTAGCCCAAAAACTGTATCCTGTAAATAGTTGCACTAAAGTGCCTTTTTAATGGTTTCACATGAAACCTTGACTTACCTCTGAACCAAAAACCCGTGTGGTGTGGCACTGAGTGAGGTCTGCATTTGGATGTCCTGCAGCCCACCCAGGACCCACGTTGAAGGTTTGGTGCGGGTCCTTCACAAGTATACTGTATATTTATTAAATGCTATTTAATACTTTTGTATTTCTATATATAATGTTATTGTTTGCAACGTTCAGGATATCCTCACCTCCCGGATGGGACGAATTACTGTTAATTGTTAATGTTTTCATGCATGAACAAAACTGTCTCTTTATATTTTACAGCCCGGGAGTGCTGTCGTTTACCATGGGGGAATGTGTAGCCCTGGTACACAATACCAGGAGGATGAGTGGAGAGGTAACAGTTAAGGTCTCTTCATGACATCATGTACACTTCTGACACACCCAGCAGGGGTGTGGAAGGGAGTGATTTTCTAGTCAGTCAGTTTCCTGTCCTTGGACAGAGTAGACGTGTCCAGTTTGAGCCTGTCATCAGTTCAGAACGTGGAGGCTGGTACAGGTGGTCTAATTCACCTTAGTCTAGTCAGAGCTGTGCCCCACTGGAAGAAAGACTGAACTAACTATTAAGAGTCGAGCAAATCGAAGGGCAAAGTGGAAGATTATTGGAAAAGTGCGTTTGGCTTGGAAAAGTCCTGCACATTGCAACCGGTCACTGGGGACCGAAGGATCACTATTAGCTACAAGCATAGTGAAGAGAAAACCAGAGATTTACCGGACCCTAGGTCGCGGCAAACACCCCCTTATAGTCAGTACGTAACTGGGGTCAGGGGAAGTGAAGACTTTGAGTCTCTGCAGGACAAAATAAGGATTCAGCTCCCTCATAGAAAGGCTCCTAACACTAAATTGACTGGGAAGCACGGCTTTGGATAAGCTGGAATCATAGAGGGGACTACGCTTCAGGCTGGTCGTACTCATCTTCATTGGACAGTAAAGGAGGCCCCTAAGTTGCTTAGCTGTTGCCTCAAAGCTCATCCTCCACCAACCCCATCAGCCTCCCTGGGACCTGCTTGAACATCTTACAAGTAAAGGTATGGAAAGACGCTGACGGTGTGAGACTGAGTTATTATTGCATGCCTGCACAATCCCTACCTAACTACCGACCTGAGGGACCAGTCCCACCTGTAGGGGACCCGACATCTAGCTGCCTCACCATCCCCTCAGAGATCTACAGCAGCGCTGGTACAAATTACCAGAATACTACAGGTGGCGTCACGAACTGTATATAAATATCCCCTGTAAATATTCCCCCAACATACGCCAGACCGCCAGGGCCACAGACCGAGCCACAGCTACCTGTGACAAAATCCCCATAGACTTCCATGGGCTCGGCTCTGAGTACCCCATTGCCCTGGTAACCCACAATTGTGGTGGCGGGTCGACACACTTGTAAGCAAAAACCAGGAGTGATTATAAAATTCAAAAAAGTTTCCATTATACTTATGGAAAATGCAGACTACATAATGACGTGTGAACGAAGACTTAAAGGAAATCTTTTACCTGATTTTTGCTGCCCCATCTGACAGCAGCATGATGTAAAAGGCAAAAACCCTGATTCCAGCGATGCTTCACTTGATGAGATGTTTGGTGCATTTTTTTATAAAACTACTGTTTCATCTGCTGCAGATCTAACAGTTCTCTAATGCTGAGCTTTGGATAACCACGCCCACATCCCTGATTGACAGCTTTCTGTGAATACTGTGCATAGGCAGAAAGCTGCCAATCAGTGATGGGGTGGGGTTATACAGAGCTCTTAAATATGGAGGACTATATGGCAGCAGAGATTGCACAATGTATACTGCAAGCAGCTAAGTAAGTGACACATTGCTGGAATCAGTGTCTTTGTCTCTACATTATGCTTCTCTCAGAGTAGGTAGTAAAAACCAGGTGACAGATTCGCTTTAAAATGGAGAAATCCTAATATAGGTTATAAAATGTTTATGCATTGCATAAACACCAGTTGTGCCCACCAACTCTTCTTAAAAGATATACAAAGGAGTAGAAAAAAATATATATTTTTCTTTTCAGACAGAGTGATTATTGTTTTTGTGGTTGATCTCAAAATTTCACCTTTTAAGTCCTAGTCCAAGATTATTACTGCAGGCGCAGCACAGCACAATTCTCAAAATGTACTTGCGAGATTGGTTTGGTTTGAGTCTTTACTTATTTTATTACTGTTTGAGTCTTCGTTTTCATCCTCTTCTATTCTGAAGGCTCGTTGTAGGGCATCTTGGATGGAGTGGCTAGTCTTCAGCTTCCACTTTTTCCCAACAATGAAGTAAATATATGGGTCAATAGTAGAATTTAACGCTATACAAAACACACCGGCAAAGTAAAGTCCGACGGTTTCAATATCTGATTTGAGCAGTTGAAAATACATTAAAAACCAGACAAAATTAATCGGGATTACAGAAATAATAAAGATAAAAACTGCAACAATGATGATAATGTAAAGCTTCTGAGGATACTGCTGTCTGACGGTCTTTTTTATTTTAATGAGCAAGATTAAACTCGAAATGACCATGATTGGTAAACAGATAATTACGGACAGACCAAAAGTCATGATCTGAACCGCTGTGCATTCTGCAGTTTGACTTAAAAAGCTTCTGGTGTACATACTAAGTTGTCTATGAGACCTACCGCACATCCAACAAGCCAAACTGACACACAGATGATAGTGGACAAGTTCTCCGGCCGATGACATTGGTACCAGAAGGGAAATAGGACAGAGATACATCTTTCCAGACTGATGGCTGTGAGGATAAACATTCCAGTAAATTGCGTACTGTCGCTAAATATTTCCAAAAACATGTAAAGGGATTCCTTTCCTTTAAAATATGGATCTGCACTTGATAAGGTATAAAGAAACATTATTAATACGATTATGCTGAATATTAGAAAGATGAAGTCAGCCACCGACAGATTGATGATGTAAATGGTGTACATATTCCTCTTGATCTTGAAGCAAAGATACCAAAAAACAATAATATTTCCTACTAAGCCAATGAGACAAAGACCTATAGCAAAGCCAGCAGCTATAGTGAAATGCACTTTTGCATTTTCTGGGTAGTCGCTACCAATATTATTTTCATCTGTGACATGCAGAGTTAAAGTTGAGTTATCCATTTTTTGATTGGTTGTCTCTTCTTGAAGACCTGTGTTCAGAGATACAAATGAATTACAAACAGACATATTTTGCCAGATGTTAATTACCAGTTTAATTTGAAAGAATTAAAAAGAGTAGTCAATGTCATCATTTTAATTTTATTTCAGAAACCAATAGTATATATGAAAATAAGAAACTTTATAATATATCTTATGCAAGAAATCTGCGTCTTTATCCTCCTTTACTGATCATTCATTCTCAATATTCTAAATTCACAGGAAAAATCTGTCTTCAGTGAATACAGAATTTCCAATTATTGAGGTAGATGACAGTTGGTGTTCATAAAGTTCTATGGAGAGAGATAGGAGGGAATAGGAGGAAGGAAGCAGACACACACATCCTACTGCAAGTTCTCCTGAAACAGCAGTTATACTTAAACGTCTTTGGTCTTTTGTATACTTTTTAAAACTTTTTTTTTGTTCTATTTCTTAGTGTTCTAAGCAAATTTAAACATGTGATCCTCTGAACATTTACTTTATATACAGCAATACTATGGTATTGCAGTATATAGTGTAACATTTCCAGGGGATATAGCTCTAGGATCGCTGTCTGGGTAGACAGAATGGCACGAAAACAGTTCATTCAGACAGCAGTTCTGGTGTAAAACTGGCCGCAACCAGCTTTATTAAAGTCCACAGCAAACAGATAAAAATAAAGCATAAACAGAAAACCTAGGCTTGTCTAGCCACTAATTACACATAGATCGATTTCCCTATTTATCCGGGTCCAGACTCTACCAGTCTGTGCCCAAAACAACACATATGATATAGTTTACCAGTATGGAGTTTCACAGATACTCCTCCTTGTGTCTGAAGGCCCCTTCAGCGTCCAGACTTGAGAGAGATCCACTCCTATTCAGCCGCTATTCGCACGGATTCTCACTGAGACTACTCCTGTGTCCGGGGTACTTCCTGCACCCAGACTGAGATAGCTCAAACTCCTGGAGACTGCTTCTTGTGCCGGGACACCTTCCTGTGTCCAGACTAAGCCAGCTCCCACTCCTGGAGACTGCTTCTTGTGCCGGGACACCTTCCTGTGTCCAGACTAAGCCAGCTCCCACTCCTGGAGACTGCTTCTTGTGCCGGGACACCTTCCTGTGTCCAGACTAAGCCAGCTCCCTGAATGTGTTTGCAGACACCTACTTCTGGTCTCCTAATTAACAGCTGAACGGTTTCAGGCTTGAGCTGCAAGTGTGTGCTGAATGTGAGGTGTAGTGACCTTTCTCTACCACTAGGTTTACAAAGCCACACATTTCCCTTATACCATACAGCACAGTATCTAGGTGAAATGTACACCCCATTCAACACATATTCCTTCACTGTCTCACAATAGGTAAAGTGACAGACTCCTATGAAGCCCAGCCTGTGAGTGGGATTCACAGCAGTAGCAAAATGGCAACCATGGGAGCATTCACTAGGTCCTTGGCTGTTATACAACCCATTGGCCCCCTGCAATCATGATGCAGGGAAAGTATTGAATAGTGCCTGAAACAGTGGCTTATATGCCATTGTCAGAGATTAACAGAGGGATGTAAGAGGTTTACAGCAGCAATCGGAGCTCACACTGGTCACTGCTTTAAGAAGCGGTTACCTGCTGTATAATACATCTGCTGAGCCTGCCCTATAAGCGCATTTGATTAACGACATACAGGTACAGCCCAAGTCAGGAATGGGTTAAAGATGTATTCCCACCTTAGATATTTATAGCATGTTTATTGGATATACCATAGATATATGATTAATGTGGTTCTCACACTTATCTCTGCCCTGACTCCCTATCCACCGTCCTGTCCTGGTGTGGCACATGATGTTAGTGGAGAGGTCACAGCATTATTCTTCCTTAAACCACTCTTCCACTTTGGCAGCACTCCAGTCTCCCTCTGGCTCAAGAATCTATGGTCAGATGTCACAAAGGTCCTTCTACCCATATAACATTGGGAACTGCACAAATAATGCAGGACTGGCAATTCCTGCTTTCTGCAGACAGGTGGACACCTGATTGAGTGGCTCACCAGAAATCTCCCTGGACTGCCAGATTACCAGTCCAAGCCTGGTTATAGACTAAAAACAGATCCCATCTGATTAATACATGGGTGTGTATAGGCACTGTAGACACAAATAGTAGGATATTTGTAGCACAAACATTTGAGAACCGGCTGATTTTTTTCCCTTTGAAATGCACTGAAGCAATTAAAACCTTAATTACATGTCTATTCTGGTCCTGAAGGATACATTTCTTTATCATTTTAATTGCCAAGTTCTGAAAGCCATAGCTTTTTAATTTTTCAAGCAATGTAGCAATAAGAAATATTATTTTTTGCAGGACAAGTTGTATTTTATAATGTTACAATTTGGTGTACATAAAACTTACTCAATAACTATTATAAACTATTTCTGGGGGGATAATTGAAAAAATAAAAACAGCAAAGTTACAATGTTTTTTCATGCTTTAAAACTCCATTTAATGTGCAGCATAAATAACATGTTTTGTATAGTCAATGGGCCAGTATTATTACTTTTACAAAACACCCATTATTAAAAAAAAATGAAAATTATACCATTATTTTTGTGTTGCCATATTGTGAGAGCTGCAAGTTTTTGTTTGTTTTTTTACCTGAATGAATGAGGGCTTCTTATTTGCAGGACAAGTCATAATTTCCACTGTGACTATTGTGGAGAACATATATATTTTTGTTACCTTTTATTCTATTTTTTGTGAGAGAGAAGAAATTAGCAGAAACTTCAAGAGTATTTATTTTAACCCCTTAGTGACAGAGCCAATTTGCAGCTTAATGACTAGGCCAATTCTGACCACTGTCAATTTATGAGATTATAACTCTGAAACGCTTTAACGGATCCTGCTGATTCTGAGAATGTTTTTTGTGACATATTGTACTTCACGTTAGTGGTAAATATTTTTTTATATGACTTGGGTTTATTTATGAAAAAAATGGAAATATGGCGAAAATTTAGAAAATTTAGCAATTTTCAAACTTTACATTTTTATGCCTTTAAATCAGAGAGATATGTCACACAAATTTCTTAATAAATAACATTTCCCACATGTCTACTTTACATCAGCACAATTTTGGAAACAAAATTTTTTTTTCTTACTAAGTTATAAGGTTTAAAAGTTGACCAGCGATTTTTCATTTTTACAACACCATTTTTTTTTAGGGATCACAACACATTTGAAGTCACTTTGAGGGGTCTATATGATAGAAAAAAAAAAAAAAAGTGACACCATTCTAAAAACTGCACCCCTCAAGGTGCTCAAAACCACATTCCAGAAGTTTATTAACTCTTTTTGTGCTTCACAGGAACTGAAGCAATATGGAAGGAAAAAATGTACATTTAACTTTTTTTTGCAAAAAATTTACTTCAGAACCAATTTTTTTCACAAGTGTTAAAAGAGAAAATGAACCATAAAATTTGTTGTGCAATTTCTCTTGAATACGCCAATACCCCATATGTGACGGTAAACCACTTTTTGGGGCGCATAGCAGAAGTCGCAAGGGAAGGAGCGCCGTTTGACTTTTTCAACGCAGAATTGACTGGACGCCATGTTGTGTTTGGAGAGCCCCTGATGTGCCTAAACAGTGGAAACCCCCAACAAGTGACCCCATTTTGGAAACTAGACCCCTTAAGAACTTATCTAGATGTGTGGTGAGCACTTTGAACCTCCAAGTGCTTCACAGAAGTTTATAACGTAGAGCCGTGAAAATAAAAAATCATTTTTTTTTCCTCAAAAATTATTTTTTAGCCCGCTATTTTTTATTTTCCCAAGGGTAACAGGAGAAATTGGACCACAAAAGTTGTTGTGCAATTTTTCCTGAGTACGCTGATACCCCATATGTGGGGATGTGGGGGGGAACCACTGTTTGGGCGCATGGGAGAGCTTGGAAGGGAAGGAGCGCCATTTTGTAATGCAGACTTTGATGGAATGTTCTGCGGGCGTCATGTTGTGTTTGCAGAGCCCTTGATGTGCCTAAACAGTAGAAACCCCCCACATGTGACACCATTTTGGAAACTAGACCCCCCAAGGAGCTTATCTAGATGTGTGGTGAGTACTTTGAACCACTAAGTGCTTCACAGAAGTTTATAAACGCAGAGCCGTGAAAATAACACGGCTAATAGGAGAAATTAGAACCCCAAAATTGGTGTGCAATTTCTCCTGAGTACACTGATACCCCATATGTTGGGGTAAACCACTGTTTGGGCGCACGGCAGGGCTCGGAAGGGAAGGAGCACCCTTTGACTTTTTGAACGCCATGTCATGTTTGGAGAACCCCTGGTGTGCCTAAATAGTGGAAACCCCTCAAATCTAACTCCAGCCCTAACCCCAACACACCCTAACCCTAATTCCAATCCTAACCCTAATCCCAACCCTAATCCTAACCCTAATCCCAACCCTAGTTCCAACCCTAACCCTAATTCCAACCGTAATTGTAACCCTAACCCTAATTGTAACCCTAACCCTAATTCTAACTCTAACCCTAATTATAACCCTAACCCTAATGGAAAAATGAAAATAAATAGATTTTCTTTATTTTATTATATTTCTCTAACTAAGGAGGTGGTAAAGGGGGGTGTAGCGCCGCTGTCAGCGTCCCTGTCCTCTGCCAGGCAGGGACGCTGTTCCTCGGCGTCAGCATCCCCGTCCTCTGCCAAGCAGGGACGTCGCTCCTCTTACCCACGCTCGGCGTCCTCCTCCCGCCCTGTTGGGGCTGCGCGCTCCTTCCCTGCCTCTGGACTTAGGGCGCGCGCCCGCGCGCTCCCCCGCTCTTAAAAGGGCCGCGCGCATCTTTCAAAAAAAGGTCCCCGGCCAATGCCGGTGGACTCCACCCTATATAAAGCACTCCCTCCTTAATGGAGGTGCCCGAGCAATGTTGTTGCACTGTTCACTACTCTGCTTCAGCCCTCAGGTTCCGTTGCCAGTTACCTGCCTGTTTCCTGCCAGTTTGCTGTCTGCTACCTGTCCGCTAGCCTACCTGGAGGCTTCATCGTCCGACAGTCTGCCCGCCATCACCTGCCAGTCTGTCTATGGACCAGCCTGTCCGTTTATCTGCTGAGTTTCACCGGTTGCCAGTCTGCTAGCCTACCTGGAGGTTCAGCCGTCACGTGCAGTGATCTTCGGCTATTCCAGAGACTCTCGCCTGCTCACTTGGGGGCGCTCATCTGCCATCTGCCTGCTAGCCTACCTGGAGGTTCGCCCGTCACAGGCGGTGACCATCGGCTATTCCAGAGACTCTCGCCTGCTCACTTGCCGTGACTACCAGCCTGTCTATCCAGAGACTGCCCCGGTCACTTGCTGTGACTCCCTACCTGTCCATCCAGAGACTGCCCCGGTCACTTGCCGTGACTACCTGCCTGTCTATCCAGAGACTGCCCCGGTCACTTGCCGTGACTTCCTGTCCGTCTTCCCCGGGCGCCACCCGCTCCTTTACAAGGAACACCCCCTTGTATAATAGCTCAGAGGTTCCGCCTCCCAGACCCGTTACAGTTTGCTCGGGCCATGGAACCCGGTGGCACCCAAACTCCCTCGCTCTCTGACCTGTGTCATGAACTGTCTCGTCAGAGGTCTCAACAGGAGTCCATCCTGGGTCACCTGCGGAACGTTAATTCCCGCCTGGACACTCTGACTACTTCACCAGCAACCACCGCTGGCGCCATGACGTGCAATCCGGCAGTTCCGCTGCTCACCAATTCCGTGGTTTCCGTTCCCGGACCTCGACTTTCAGCTCCTCCTCGTTTTGGAGGCGACCCTGCTCTGGCTCGGGGTTTCATTAACCAGTGCACCCTGCACTTTGAACTCCTGTCCCACCAGTTTAACTCCGACCGGGCCAAAATTGCCTTCATCATGTCCCATCTCACCGGAGAGGCTCTGGCCTGGCTTAATCCTCTTTGGGAGAGAGAAGACCCCCTGGTGTCCGACCTGCCTGCCTTTCTCTCGGCCTTCCGGAAGGTATTCGACGAACCCGGACGGAAGACCTCCTCCGCATCATCTCTGCTACTTCTCCGTCAGGGAAGTCTCACCGTGGGTCAATATGCCATACAGTTCCGTACCCTTGCCTCGGAGCTGGCTTGGGATAATGACGCTCTGTTATCTGTCTTCTGGGAGGGTCTGTCCGGTCGTATTAAAGATGAACTTGCCGGTCGGGACATTCCTACCTCTCTCGATGACCTAATAACTCTTGCCAATCGAATTGATCGACGGTTTCAGGAGCGCGCCAAAGAGGTCACCCGTGAGAGAAGACTTCCTCGTCTAGCTCCTACTTTTCAGAGACCCGTAACTCCTTCCGTTTCTCCCCAGGTACCCACTCCTGAGCCTATGCAGGTCGACCAGACCAAGATGGTCAAAGCCCGTCAGGACTTACGCCGTGCCGAGGGGAGTTGCTTCTACTGTGGCAGTAAGGAGCACCTGATCCGTACCTGTCCAGAGAGGTCAGGAGACGCCTGTGTCTAGGTTCGCTCGGAGAGGTCAACCTAGACAAGAATAAATCCTCTCCATCTCTGCTGCTGTCAGTCTCAATTCTTCTCGGTGAGAATCGTTATTTCGAACTAGCCCAACTTGATTCTGGAGCAGCCGGGAATCTCGTTTCACAAGCTCTGGTAGAAAAATATCGCATTCCTACCAAACCTCTGGTTGTACCAGTATCTGTCGCTGCTGTGGATGGGGGTCTCCTACCACGTCCCATCCAACTTATCACCGAATCCATAACCCTGCAGGTGGGAATGCTGCATTCTGAGAGCATCTCGTTTCATGTTCTGCCAGGACTCTCTCACGCTTTCTTATTAGGCCTACCATGGCTCCAAAAGCATGCACCCATGCTCGACTGGCAGACTGGAGAGATTCTTCGCTGGGGACAGGACTGTCATAAAACGTGTTTGGTTCCTGTTCATCCCGTCCGTCCTCCTACACCAACTAATCTACCAGGGCTCCCGATTCCATATTGGTCATTCGCTGATGTCTTTAATAAAAAGGAAGCAGAGACATTACCCCCTCACAGACCTTATGATTGCCCGATCGACCTGCTACCCGGTACCACGCCTCCCCGTGGGCGTATTTACCCCTTGTCCGCTGCTGAGACCAGGTCGATGTCCGAATATATTGAGGAGAATTTGGCCAAGGGATTCATCCGGAAATCTACCTCCCCAGCGGGAGCAGGTTTCTTCTTCGTAAAAAAGAAAGACGGCTCTCTCCGTCCCTGTATTGACTACAGAGGTCTAAACCTGATCACGGTGAAGAATAAGTACCCTCTTCCGCTCATTCCTGAATTGTTTGATCGTCTGAGGGGGGCTAGAATCTTCACCAAACTGGATCTTCGTGGGGCTTATAACCTAGTCCGTATCCGTCGGGGAGATGAATGGAAGACGGCATTCAACACCCGGGACGGCCACTACGAGTATTTGGTGATGCCCTTTGGTCTCTGTAAGGTTCCGGCAGTCTTTCAAGAGTTGGTCAATGACATCTTCCGGGACCTTCTCTACTCCTGCGTTGTGGTGTACCTAGACGACATCTTGGTCTTCTCTCCGGATCTCCAGTCTCACCGGAGGGACGTTCGTCAGGTTCTGCTCAGGCTCAGGCAGAATCACCTCTTCGCTAAATTTGAGAAGTGCCTCTTTGAGCAGACCTCGCTTCCGTTTTTGGGCTACATCATTTCTCAGACAGGCCTACGAATGGATCCGGAGAAACTATCTGCCATCGAGAAATGGCCCCGACCGGAGGGATTGAAGGCCATTCAGCGGTTCCTGGGATTCGCCAATTATTACCGCCTCTTCATACCGCACTTCTCTTCCCGGACTGCTCCAATCTCCGTGCTCACCCGCAAGGACGCTAACCCCAAACAGTGGACGCCCGAAGCAGAAGAGGCCTTTCTGTCCTTAAAACAGGCCTTCTCTTCCGCTCCAGTGCTGCATCGCCCGGACGGCAACAAGCAGTTCTTCCTGGAGGTGGACGCTTCCTCTTCTGAAGCCGGAGCGGTACTTACTCAAAAATCTTCGTCCGGGAGGATGGTATCTTGCGGCTTCTTCTCCAAACTCTTCTCCTCTTCTGAGCGCAATTATTCCATAGGAGACCGAGAGTTATTGGCCATCAAGCTGGCATTGGAGGAGTGGCGTTACTTGCTCGAGGGGGCTCTTCATCCGGTAATCATCTACACTGACCACAAGAATTTGGCTTACCTCCAGCATGCCCAGAGACTTAACCCTCGCCAAGCCCGGTGGTCATTGTTTTTTGCCCGCTTTGACTTTCTTTTACATTTTCGCCCGGCCGACAAGAACATCAAGGCGGATGCCTTGTCCCGGTCCTTCCTGGTGTCGGATCTCGAGGAGGAACCTAAACATATCATCGATCCCGCCAGAGTGATGCAGGTGGCTCCCGTGAGTCTAAATCGTCTCCCTCCTGGTAAGACGTTCGTATCGGTACCCGATCGGGAGAGGATCCTACACTGGGGTCATTCGTCTAAACTAGCTGGCCACGCTGGTCAAAAAAAGACCCTCCAGCTCATTACCCGGCATTACTGGTGGCCTACTCTGCACAAGGATGTAATAGACTTTGTTTCTGCCTGTGCCTCCTGTGCCCGCAATAAAGTTCCGAGACACCTGCCTGCCGGCCGTCTTCTCCCGCTTCCTGTACCCGCTGCCCCCTGGCAGCATATAGCCATGGACTTCATAACTGATCTTCCCGTCTCCGCTGGTTGTACGGTCATTTGGGTGGTCGTTGACCGATTTTCCAAGATGGCTCACTTCATTCCCCTGCCAGGCCTTCCGTCTGCACCCGAGTTGGCTAAAGATTTTATCCGCCACATCTTCCGTCTTCATGGTCTGCCTCGCCATATCGTGTCGGATCGAGGGGTACAGTTCACCTCACGTTTCTGGAGAGCCACTTGTAAGTTGCTAGACGTCACCCTGGATTTCTCCTCCGCTTACCACCCACAGTCCAATGGACAAGTCGAGCGAATCAATCAGATTCTGACCAGTTATCTCCGGCACTTCATTAATGCCCACCATTCTGACTGGGTGGATCTCCTGCCTTGGGCTGAATTTTCTTACAACAATCACGAGAGCGAATCTTCCTCCAAATCTCCGTTTTTTGTAGTCTTCGGTCAACACCCTCGGATCCCTGTTCCCGTCTCCACCTCTGTGGACAATCCAGCTGCGGAATCTCTGGTTAACAAATTTTCCTCCATATGGGAGAGTACCCGGTCCGCACTCATTCTGTCATCCGAGCGCATGAAGAAACATGCTGACAAAAAACGTCTGGATTCTCCTCAATTCCGTCCTGGGGATAAGGTCTGGCTCTCGTCCAAGTATGTCCGGCTCAAGATTCCTTCCTACAAGTTAGGTCCTCGGTTCATTGGTCCTCTGGAAATCATCAGTCAGATCAACCCGGTGTCCTATAAATTGAAACTCCCGGCCAATTTGCGGATTCCTAACTCCTTCCATGTATCTCTCCTCAAACCGGTGGTACTTAACTCTTTTGTCAAGCCTACAGGTACCCCTCCTGCTCCAGTTTCTGCTGAAAACGAATTTGAGGTAGAGAACATTCTGGCCACCAAAAGGATAAGGAGAAAGACCTATTTTCTGGTGGATTGGAAGGGGTTTGGTCCTGAGGAGAGAACGTGGGAGCCTCGGGAGAACATCCATGCCCCTCTCATCCTAGCTAAATTTCTTTCTGGCCTAAAAAAGGGGAGCCTAAAGGGGGGGGTACTGTAGCGCCGCTGTCAGCGTCCCTGTCCTCTGCCAGGCAGGGACGCTGTTCCTCGGCGTCAGCATCCCCGTCCTCTGCCAAGCAGGGACGTCGCTCCTCTTACCCACGCTCGGCGTCCTCCTCCCGCCCTGCTGGGGCTGCGCGCTCCTTCCCTGACTCTGGACTTAGGGCGCGCGCCCGCGCGCTCCCCCGCTCTTTAAGGGGCCGCGCGCATCTTTCAAAAAAAGGTCCCCGGCCAATGCCGGTGGACTCCACCCTATATAAAGCACTCCCTCCTTAATGAAGGTGCTCGAGCAATGTTGTTGCACTGTTCACTACTCTGCTTCAGCCCTCAGGTTCCGTTGCCAGTTACCTGCCTGTTTCCTGCCAGTTTGCTGTCTGCTACCTGTCCGCTAGCCTACCTGGAGGCTTCATCGTCCGACAGTCTGCCCGCCATCACCTGCCAGTCTGTCTATGGACCAGCCTGTCCGTTTATCTGCTGAGTTTCACCGGTTGCCAGTCTGCTAGCTTACCTGGAGGTTCAGCCGTCACGTGCAGTGATCTTCGGCTATTCCAGAGACTCTCGCCTGCTCACTTGGGGGCGCTCATCTGCCATCTGCCTGCTAGCCTACCTGGAGGTTCGGCCGTCACAGGCGGTGACCATCGGCTATTCCAGAGACTCTCGCCTGCTCACTTGCCGTGACTACCTGCCTGTCTATCCAGAGACTGCCCCGGTCACTTGCCGTGACTCCCTACCTGTCCATCCAGAGACTGCCCCGGTCACTTGCCGTGACTACCTGCCTGTCTATCCAGAGACTGCCCCGGTCACTTGCCGTGACTTCCTGTCCGTCTTCCCCGGGCGCCACCCGCTCCTTTACAAGGAACACCCCCTTGTATAATAGCTCAGAGGTTCCGCCTCCCAGACCCGTTACAGTGGGTTTATTTACTATTTTTTTTATTTTGATCACTGTGATCAAAATGTACTTTCACTGAATGAATGAATATGCCGGCTGGCAGATTCGGCGGGCGCACTGCGCATGCACCCGCCATTTTCTTCCTGGACCAAGATGGAGGCGCCCACCGGAGGAGGCAGGAGGGTCTGGGGACACCGGGAGGTACCGGGGAGATCGGCGACCCTATTTCTCTCTCCTCTAATGTGCGATCACATCAGAGGAGAGAGAAAGATAAAGCAGAATCGCAGCTTTTTTTTGCGGTCGCGGTTATATGGTTAATAACGGCGATCGCAAAAGTGGGGTCGGTAAAAACCGACCCGAATCATGTTCGCTGTGGTTTAAGTACCCTTAACCACCGCCTTTAAAAGGCGTATCGATGGTCGTTAAGGGGTTAAACAATTTATCGAGTATAATTACTAATTATATACCATAGAAGAAAAGCTGTATAACCTCGGATTAATGAAGCTGCACACACATCAGGGAAAACGGCTGCCACTTCCAAAGAAAAAGAATCTGTGTGTCCATAGAGAAGAAAGCAGATAGGCACATACCGTCCCGTGCAACAAAATCCTTTATTGTGGCATCATATTACCAACAGCAGGCAGATAAAACGATGGAGCCAATACAGACGACGATCGTTTCGCGTTTACATCATGACCTGTTGAAGCGCAATGTAAGCGCGAAATGATCGTCGCCTGTATTGGCTCCATCGTTTTATCTGCCTGCTGTTGGTAACATGATGCCACAATAAAGGATTTTGTTGCACGGGACGGTATGTGCCTATCCGCTTTCTTCTCTATGGATAATTATTAATCATGTTTTGCTTGTTTTGGTTTTTTAACCCCTTAATGTCCAATGACGTACACAGTCCGTCATGGCAAGGTGTCAGTTCCGGCACCAGGACGGACTGTGCACGTCATCCCTTTGATCTACCACTGCGTGTGAACACGCAGTGGTAGATCAGTGCCGACAGCTGTCACAGATAGCTGACAGGCATGGCAAGCGGTGCGGGGACCTTTGCTGTCGGTCCCCGCACCTACAGCGCTGTGCTTGGTCAGTCAATCTGACTGACCAAACACAGCAGCGATCGCGCAGGAGAAGCTGAAATTTCAGCTTCTCCAGCGCGATCAGTGCAGGAGCCGGCGCTGCAGTGGCCAGGCTTCCTGCACTGACAGCCAGGAGCGGCGCCCCCGCCGCCCCTGGCTGTTAACCCCCTGACTGCTGCGATCGAGCGCGATTGCAGCGCTCAGGGGGGGAGGCAGATGGTCGGGAGCTCCCTCTGCCTCAGATCGGCGCCCTGCAATGTATTTGCAGGGCCCGATCTCTGCCTTGATGACCCGGGGTTGTCATGACAACCTCCGGGTCATCTAGCTACGGAAAGCTGCTGTGATCATGCTCACAGCAGCTTTCACCATAGGTACAATGCATTGCAATGCTGGAGCATTGCAATGCATTGTAACTGCAATAAAAAGTAAAAAAAGTGAAAGTCCCATAAAGGGACAAGTTAAAAAAATCATTTTTTAAAAAAATTGTAAAAAAAATATTAAAAAATAATTTTAAAAAAATACCCTAAAAAATACACATTTTTATGTAATAAAAAACAAAAAAATACACATGTTTGGTATCGCCACGTCCGTAAAAATTCCATCTATAAAAGCGTAACCCTAGTTAACCCCTTCAGTGAAAGCCATAAAAAAAAAAAAAAAAAAGTAGTAAATTATACTTTTTCCAAGCGGTATCATCATACCGCTTGGGAAAAGTGCAATAACATGCGATCAAAAAGTCAGATATAAATAATCATTGTACCGCTGAAAACGTCATCTTGTCCCACAAAAAATAAACTGCTATACAGCATCATCAGCGAAAAAATAAAAAAGTTATAGCTCGCGGAATAAACTGATGCAAAAATAATTATTTTTTCTATAAAATTTTTTATTGTGTAAAAAACGCCAAAACATAAAAAAATATATAAATGAGGTATCGCTGTAATCACAGTGACCCGAAGAATAAAGCTGCTTTATCAATTTTACCACACACGGAACGGAGGAAAAAAAAAAAAAAAACAATTCCTGAATTGCTGGTTTTTGTTCATTCTGCTTCCACAAAAATCGGAATAGGAAGCGATCAAAAACGTTATGTGCCCGAATATGGTACCAATAAAAACGTCAGCTTGTCCCGCAAAAAATAAGCCCACAGATAACTCTGTCGGCCGAAATATGGAAAAATTATAGCTCTCAAAATACGGCGATGCAAAAATTTCTTACAAAAAATTATTCCAAAAAAAAGCATCTTTTAGTGTGTGACAGAAGCTAAACATGAAAAAAGGATGTAAATCTGGTATCGCTGTAATCGCACCGATCCAAGGAATAAAGTCGCCTAATCACTAATACCGCACGAGGAACGGCGTAAAAAAGAAAACCAATTCTTCACCTTTTGTGGATTTGTTCATTGTGCCTCCCAAAGATCGCAGTAAGGCGATCACAGTGGTTCCCCCCCACATATGGGATATCAGCGTACTCAGGACAAAATGCACATCAACTTTTGGGGCCCTATTTCTCCTGTTACCCTTATAAAAATAAAAATTTGGGGGCAAAAAGGTCATTTTTGTGGAAAAAAATATGATTTTTTTATTTTCACGGCTCTACGTTATAAACTTCTGTGAAGCACTTGGGGGTTCAAAGTGCTCACCACACATCTAGATAAGTTCCTTGGGGGGTCTAGTTTCCAAAATGGAGTCACTTGTGGGGGGTTTCTACTGTTTAGGCACATCAGGGCTCTCCAAACGTGACATGACACCAGCAGACCATTCCATCAAAGTCTGCATTTGAAAAAGGCGCTCCTTCCCTTTCGAGCTCTGCCATGCGTCAAAATAGTGGTTTACCCCCACATATGGGGTATCAGCGTACTCAGGACAAATTGCACAATAACTTTTGGGGTCCTGTTACCCTTTGGAAAATAAAAATTGGGGGTGGAAAGATCATTTTTGTGGAAAAGATATGATTTTTTAATTTTACAGCTCTACGTTATAACCTTCTGTGAAGCCCTTGGGGGTTCAAAGCTCTCACCACACATCTAGATAAGTTCCTTGGGGGGTGTAGTTTCCAAAATGGGGTCACTTGTGGGGGGTTTCCACTGTTTAGGCACACAGGGCTCTCCAAATACGAACATGGCGTCCAATCTCAATTCCAGCCAAAAAAGTCAAATGGCGCTGCTTCTCTTCCGAGCTCTGCCATGCGCCAAAATAGTGGTTTACCCCCACATATGGGGTATCAGCGTACTCAGGACTAATTACACAATAACTTTTGGGGTCCTTTTATCCTTTGGAAAATAAAAATTGGGATGAAAAGATCATTTTTGTGGAAAAAATATGATTTTTTAATTTTATGGCTCTACGTTATAGCCTTCTGTGAAGCCCTTGGGGGTTAAAAGCTCTCACAACACATTTAGATAAGTTCCTTGGGGGGTCTAGTTTCCAAAATGGGGTCACTTGTGGAGGGTTTCCACTGTTTAGGCACACAGGGACTCTCCAAATGCGACATGGCGTCCAATCTCAATTCCAGCCAAAAAAGTCAAATGGCGCTGCTTCCCTTCCGAGCTCTGCCATGTGCCCAAATAGTGGTTTACCCCCACATATGGGGTATCAGCGTACTCAGGACTAATTGCACAATAACTTTTGGGGTCCTTTTATCCTTTGGAAAATAAAAATTGGGATGAAAAGATCATTTTTTTTAAAAAAATATGTTTTTTTAATTTTAGGGCTCTACGTTATAACCTTCTGTGAAGCCCTTGGGGGTTAAAAGCTCTCACAACACATTTAGATAAGTTCCTTGGGGGTCTAGTTTCCAAAATGGGGTCACTTGTGGGGGTTTCCACTGTTTAGGCACACAGGGACTCTCCAAATGCGACATGGTGTCCAATCTCCATTCCAGCCAAAAAAGTCAAATAGCGCTGCTTCCCTTCCGAGCTCTGCCATGCGCCCAAATAGTGGTTTACCCCCACACATGGGGTATCGGTGTACTCAGGAGAAATTGTACAACAAATATTGTGGTTCATTTTCTACTGATACCCTTGACAAAATGTTAAAAAATTGTGTCGAAAGAAAAATTTTGGGAAAAAAAGTTAAATGTTCATTTTTTCCTTCCACATTGCTTCAATTCTTGTGAAGTACCTAAAGGGTTAATAAACTTCTTGAATGTGGCTTTGAACACGTTGAGGGGTGCAGTTTTTAGAATGGTGTCACTATTGGGTATTTTCTGTCATATTGACCCCTCAAATTCACTTCAAATGTGAGGCGGCCCCTAAAAAAAATGGTTTTGTAAATTTTGTTGGAAAAATGGGAAATCGCTGGTCAACTTTTAACACTTATAACTTACTAACAAAAAAAAATTTTGGTTCCAAAATTGTGCTGATGTAAAGTAGACATGTGGGAAATGTTATTTATTATTGTGACATATCTCTCTGATTTAATGGCATAAAAATTAAAAGTTTGAAAATTGCAAAATTTTCTAAATTTTTGCCATATTTCCGTTTTTTTCATAAATAAACGCAAGTTATATTGAAGAAATTTTACCACTATCATGAAGTACAATATGTCACGAGAAAACAGTCTCAGAATCGCCAAGATCCGTAGAAGCGTTCCAGAGTTATAACCTCATAAAGAGACAGTGGTCAGAATTGTAAAAATTGGCCTGGTCTTTAACCTACAAAATGGCTTGGTCGTTAAGGGGTTAAGGTTAAAGCAGGTTTTAGTATATAAAAAAAGCAATCTATGCATTTTATATTTACTTTAGCTTTTATACTTTCTAAATACTTTTTCATTTTTTATTAAATTTACTAAATATACATTAATCCTATAGCAGATTTTGAACTAATTATGAACAGTGCCTGAGAGACATTCTAATAGTAGTGCAGTATAAACTAGATAGATAGATAGATAGATAGATAGATAGATAGATAGATAGATAGATAGATAGATAGAAAAAATGGAACAGCACAATACCATATGGCGGGTGCCCAGGCCTCCTCAGCAATATCCAATACTTGCCCAATACAGACAAAAACAAAAAAGACGGCAGTACTCCAATATTCAAAAGTGAAAAAAAGCGGAATTTATTCACTTGAGAAAGGCTCAGTGTGAGCCGAAACGTCGCCATGCTATGTGAATAAATTCCAGTTTTTTTCACTTTTGAATATTTTAGTGCTGCCGTCCTTTTTGTTTTTGTCTAGATAGATAGATAATAAATAGATAGATGATAGATATGGGATAGATAGATAGATAGATAGATAGATAGATAGATAGATAGATAGATAGATAGATAGATAGAGAAAAAAGAGAGCAGCACAAGAAATAGAAAAATAGGGTGCAAGGCGGGTCTCCCTACCCAAGCGTGACATCCTCATAGTAATATATGAAGCTTTCATGCTCAGGTTGACAGACCTGCGGCAAGTCCGTGCATTGCGGTCTGATCTTGAAAAGAAGTCTGAATGTGCCCTGAGACTGTCTTTCAGACAAAGCCTAATAGATTTCTATAGTTGGCAGACTCAAAGACTAATGTTTGTGTAAAGCCCCCGTCTCACATAGCGATATCGCTACCCAGATCGGTGCTGAGTCATAGTTTTGTGACGCAGCAGCGATCTCCCCAGCGATATCGCTGTGTGTGACATTCAGCGACAATCAGCCCCCTGCCGGGTATCGCTGATCGTCGCTGAATGTCCTGGACATTTCTTTGATCGCTAGTCTCCCGCTGACAGGCACGCATCGCTGCATGTGACAGGCGGGAGACCAGCGATCTGCTGGTAACCAAGGTAAACATCGGGTTTCCAGGCGCGGGGCTGTGCCTGGAAACCCGCTGTGTACCTTGGATACCAGCGCCCTGATGTAGGGAGCTGGTAACCAAGGTACACAGTGGGTTTCCAGGCACCGCGCAGCGCCTGGAAACCCGACGTGTACCTTGGTTACCAGCTGCCTGCATCAGGGCGCTGGTATCCAACGTACACTGCGGTTAACTAAGCGATGTTACCCGCAGTGTCGCTTGTACTGATCGCTGCCTGTTTGGCAGCTCAGCAGCGATCATGTAGCGACACACCAGCGATCCTGATCGTTGTCGGGATCGCTGGTGTATCGCTATGTGAGACCCGGGCTTTAGGATGCCATAGAAACCAATCAGCTCCCCAAGATCACATTGCGAGGGCTGACAGAGTAACAGAGAGAGCTATCTATGGATCATTTAATGAGTTAAACAACTGGAATGCTGTGATTGCATTGGCACAACTGAGCTATAGCAATCAATGTGACACACAGGCATTGTGCCATAATTCATATATTCAATGACATGGTGCTTTAAGAGGTTAAAAGGTGATGGAAAGTGCACATACGCTTTAAACTATTTTTTTTCTGGTAAATTAAGCACAATTGATATAGAAATCTTAAGATGGAAAAGGACATTATTTCAGAAGGAAATACGGTAGTTGTTTTCCATTCCTTTTCACTTTTTCATTAAAATTGACTGAAAACAGTCTAGTGTAAATGGCAGCAAGGTCATGTTGAAGGACAGTACATTGCAATTTCATTATACTACTTGGTCCCAATACAATCTCTTCCACAGTGCAGACAGTACAAGTTCTAAACACATTTATCTAAGGAATCTATCTAGCATGGTGTTTAGTAAATATACATCTCAATCAGAGAGTCGAGAAAAAGTCCTGACCTCATAACTGTTAAATCTGACTCCCATCCTCCACATCAACCAACTTTCCCTCATTAACTAAAGAAATAAAAGAACTAAAATATTACATTTACATTCAGAAATGTACTCCTCCCAAGCACACACATTTTAGCAGTCTTAAAAAATTGTAAAGATTTTTATGAATGTTTTTATAAGCACTTTTATTGTACAACATTTTGTACATTTGTTTTTGTTGGCATTATTCAAGTGTTTTGGAGAAGCTTAAAAAATGGCAGTAAAAAACCCTATCCAGAACATACACACCAGAAACCCAAAATTTAAAAAAGGAGGTCACAAACGAAAATCTGTTTTTTGGGGGGGTGGATTTTATGTTTTAATACAGACTTCACATTATGCTATTAAAACATTATGTAAATGCCATAAAAACTTGGTATTTTTCAGAAAATCACTGTGAAACTTTTTAGCATTAAAAAGTTTTGAAAGATGTACACCCATTAAAACTAATGAAAAGACTATAATACAATAGGCATATCTACCCACTACAAAAAGATTATGATACAACAGAACATAAAAAAGGAATATGAAACTAACCTGTAAATTCTTACTCCAGACAGGGATAGCTTTGCTAAGCAATCTATTCTAGGGCTCCGAGTACAAAGAAAGAGTTTTCCTCGGCAGCTCTAAGTGCAGTACTTAATATCTGGTTGTGCGACGTACAGTAGGTGGAGTAATCTCACAAAACATAAATAATGTGGGGAGTTCCAATATTTAGAAACCAGTATACCAGTCATATGAGACATGCTGGTGATCAGCAGGAAGAAGGATGACACTTAATGAAGTCATGAAAATGTTAAGATTTTATTAGATTATAGTTGCTGTAAACTTTTTTGCAGGACATGCAGAAAATATTATGTGGCAAAATGTTCGGTTTACAACTTTAAAAAAGTTTATAGAAAGAAAACTATATAAAATAACTTAGTGTGAAATGTTCACTTAGTTCATTTACACATAAATTTCTAATAAATTAAATTAAGTTTAACATTTTTACAAGGGTTACAATTGCAACTTGCACTCGTAATTATCAATTAAAACTGGTTATACACATTAGATGACTGCGGGCTGAGTGATCAACTATGTCTCTCAACCTCCCCATTCACACTGAGCATTCCTGTATTGTCCATGGGGGAGCATCAGTATCTACCAAAATAAAATGATGGGAAGATTGAATTCTAACCGCCAATCTTAATCATTCCCAACATAACCTATTGGGGAAAGTCAAAATGTTCCCATAAATGGTTGGCCAATCCCACCAAAAATGTTGGGTTTGACCTAATTATATCTAATATGTACTGTATACACCATGTTCCAAATTATTATGCAAATGATATTTTTCTCTGATTTTCCGAAGTGATCGTGCAAATGACAGTCAGTCTAATAAACGTCATCACCGTTAGAGTATACATCAAATTTTATTGAAGAAACCTCCCAATGATAACAGTATAATCTCCAAAATGAATAAAAACTCTAAAATGCATATGTTCCAAATTATTAGGCACAGTAGAATTTCTAAACATTTGATATGTTTTTAAATAACTGAAAATGCTCATTTGTGGAATTTGCAGCATTAGGAGGTCACATTCACTGAACAAAAAAGCTATTTAACTCCAAAACATCCTAACAGGCCAAGTTACATGTTAACATAGGAACCCTTCTTTGATATCACCTTCAGAATTCTTGCATCCATTGAACTTGTGAGTTTTTGGAGAGTTTCTGCTTGTATTTCTTTGCATGAAGTCAGAATAGCCTCCCAGAGTTGCTGTTTTGATGTGAACTGCCCCCACCCTCATAGATCTTTTGTTTGATGATACTCCAAAGGTTCTCTATAGGGTTGAGGTCAGGGGTAGATGGTGGCCACACCATGAGTTTATCTCCTTTTATGCCCATAGCAGCCAATGACTCAGAGGTATTCTTTGCAGCATGAGATGGTGCATTGTCATGAATGAAGATGATTTTGCTCCTGAAGGCACGTTTCTGCTTTTTATACCATGGAAGAAAGTTGTCAGTCAGAAACTCTATATACTTTGCAGAGGTCATTTTCACACCTTCAGGAACCTTAAAGGGCCCTTCCAGCTGTTTCCCTATGATTCCGGCCCAAAACATGACTCCTCCACCTCCTTGATTACGTCGCAGCCTTGTTGGGACATGGTGGCCATCCACCAACCATCCACTACTCCATCCATCTGGACCATCCAGGGTTGCTCGACACTCATCAGTAAACAAGACTGTTTGAAAATTAGTCTTCATGTATGTCTGGGCCCACTGCAACCGTTTCTGCTAGTGAGCACTGTTTAGGGGTGGCCGAATAGTAGGTTTATGCACCAAAGCAAGCCTTTGAAGGATCCTACACCTTGAGGTTCGAGGGACTTCAGAGGCACCAGCAGCTTCAAATATCTGTTTGCTGGTTTGTAATGGCTTTTTAGCAGCTGCTCTCTTAATCCGATGAACTTGCCTGGCAGAAACCTTCCTCATTCTGCCTTTATCAGTACGAACACGTCTCTGCTCAGAATCAGACACAAATCTCTTAACAGTACAATGATCACGCTTAAGTTTTCGGGAAATATCTAATGTTTTCATCCCTTGACCAAGGCATTGGACTACTTGATGCTTTTCAGCAGCAGAGAGATCCTGTTTCTTCCCCATGTTACTTGAAAACTCTGGCATGCTTAATAGTGTGGAACATCCAGTTTTTCTTTTATTGGGCTCACATGGCAAACTAATTATCACAGGTATCTGAGATTAATTTCAGTGATCCAAAGAACCCTGAGACACAATACCATCAATGGGTTTCATTTACAAAAACAAAAAAAAACGCTATGACACTTAAAAACCAATTTGCATAATAATTTGGAACATGGTGTAGAGGTATAAGGGCTTTAGATATAAACCATTGATCTATATCTATATACAGTTAGGTCCATATATATTTGGACAGAGACAACATTTATCTAATTTTGGTTCTAGACATTACCACAATGAATTTGAAACAAAACAAATCAGATGCAGTTGAAGTTCAGACTTTCAGCTTTCATTTGAGGGTATCCACATTAAAATTGGATGAAGGGTTTAGGAGTTTCAGCTCCTTAACATGTGCCACCCTGTTTTTAAAGGGACCAAAAGTAATTGGACAGATTAAATAATTGTAAATAAAATGTTCATTTCTAGTACTTGGTTGAAAACCCTTTGTTAGCAATGACTGCCTGAAGTCTTGAACTCATGGACATCACCAGACACTGTGTTTCCTTCTTTTTGATGCTCTGCCAGGCCTTCACCGCGGTGGTTTTTAGTTGCTGTTTGTTTGTGGGCCTTTCTGTCTGAAGTTTAGTCTTTAACAAGTGAAATGCATGTTCAATTGGGTTGAGATCAGGTGACTGACTTGGCCATTCAAGAATATTCCACTTCTTTGCTTTAATAAACTCCTGGGTTGCTTTGGCTTTATGCTTTGGGTCATTGTCCATCTGTAGTATGAAACGACGACCAATCAGTTTGGCTGCATTTGGCTGGATCTGAGCACACAGTATGGCTCTGAATACCTCAGAATTCATTCGGCTGTTTCTGTCCTGTGTCACATCATCAATAAACACTAGTGACCCAGTGCCACTGGCAGCCATGCACGCCCAAGCCATCACACTGCTTCCGCCATGTTTTACAGATGATGTGGTATGCTTTGGACCATGAGCTGTACCACGCCTTTGCCATACTTTTCTCTTTCCATCATTCTAGTAGAGGTTGATCTTGGTTTCATCTGTCCAAAGAATGTTCTTCCAGAACTGTGCTGGCTTTTTTAGATGTTTTTTAGCAAAGTCCAGCCTAGCCTTTTTATTCTTGATTCTTATGAGTGGCTTGCACCGTGCAGTGAACCCTCTGTATTTAATTTCATGCAGTCTTCTCTTTATGGTAGATTTGGATATTGATACGCCTACCTCCTGGAGAGTGTTGTTCACTTGGTTGGCTGTTGTGAAGGGGTTTCTCTTCACCATGGAGAGTATTCTGCGATCATCCACCACTGTTGTCTTACGTGGGCGCCCAGGTCTTTTTGCATTGATGAATTCACCAGTGCTTTCTTTCTTTCTCAGAATGTACCAAACTGTAGATTTTGCCACTCCTAAAGTTGTAGCAATTTCTCGGATGGGTTTTTTCTGTTTTTTGCAGCTTAAGGATAGCTTGTTTCACCTGCATGGAGAGCTCCTTTGACCGCATGTTTCCTTCACAGCTAAACCTTCCAAATGCAAACACCACACCTCAAATCAACACCAGCCCTTTTATCTGCTTAATTGAGAATGATATAATGAAGGGATTGCCCACACCTGTCCATGAAATAGCCTTGGAGTCAATTGTCCAATTACTTTTGGTCCCTTTAAAAACAGGGTGGCACATGTTAAGGAGCTGAAACTCCTAAACCCTTCATCCAATTTTAATGTGGATACCCTCAAATGAAAGCTGAAAGTCTGAACTTCAACTGCATCTGATTTGTTTTGTTTCAAATTCATTGTGGTAATGTCTAGAACCAAAATTAGATAAATGTTGTCTCTGTCCAAATATTTATGGACCTAACTGTGTATATATATATATATATATATATTATATATATATATTGTAAGGTTTCACTCACTCGGCTGCTTCAGAGGTAAATCAGGAGACTCGATCTTATGCAAAAAGTCCTTAGGTTTATTACATCATAAACCATATGGTAACATATAATACAGCTCTTCAATGCTTCAGCTCCTGCCTGGAGCCTCACTCTTCATTCACAGAGACCTCTCTGTAATGTCCTGCCTTGGACACATGGAAGCCTGTCCACACTGGCAGACTCCCACACACTCTCTCACAGGTGCAAAACACACTCCATTACATAGGTGTAACTCCACCCACAGGTGAGGTCAGGAATCACATGGTTATGTCACATGGTCATGACCTCCCCACAGGTCCTTTTGATACATAAACACATACAGGCTTTATCTTGGGTATTCAGACACATACCCCTTGGGTGGGTTTGTAGGTGACTGGACCCGCCCAGCTCTCCTAGTCACCTGGAAGCCTCCCAATATATAGCACAACTCCCAGCAGTAGATCTGCTGAACAAAACATATCCAGGCTTCCATCACAGGGCCACCCACCTCTGCGATACATACCGTCCATCCATCACATGCCTCCATGCATATCCCGAGGGCCATACACAGTGCCCCCTAGCTGCATCAGGGGTCATTACACCACATACCTCCCCCCTCTGGTCAAACTTGTGGGGTTGAACACTTTTTACCCGACCAGAGATCCTTCTCGGTCGTCTCTGCCAGTCAAACCGTCTCTCTAAGTCGGACCCTGCTACTAATCTCTTTGGTAGGCGTCTGTCCTCCGACTTTGTTGCTGACGAGGCCCCCCTGTCAGACCACCCGCATCCCCAGTGGTCAGTACGGCGTCGCAATTCACTGGCACCCATACTTCCTGTCTGGTCTGAGTCCTTTTCATTTCGTCCACTACAGGTTCTCCTGCTTAGGTCACTCATCACTGAGCTAACTGAGGCATCACTATTTCTACTTCTTCCATCAGGCGACATATTTCCTGTATTATCTCCAGCTTGAGGACTTCTCGTCTTAAGCGAACCTCTTCGCCTCTCAATACCACGGGTTGAAGGTGGCGGCCATCTTCTTTCCATTTCCTGCAGCTCTCTGTTGACCTGCTCCCTCTCCAGTCGTAGTTGCTCTACTTCTCTCAAGTATGACACACGATACTCCAGGAGCATCCGGATATTCCCAAGGCTCTCCCTGGATCCGACAATGAGGAACGGAACCATCCCGTCTTCACCCACGACCTGGACTTCGTCATCAGCCGGAATCCTGACTCTCGTCACACCGGACTTATTTACCATCTCCTGCATCACTTTCCCGAGTCTTCCGATGACCTTCTTCACCAGACCTCTGGGCACTTGAACGATGTCTTCCATCAAGCCAAGCTGATTTTGAGTATTTCTTACTTGCTCCAGACGTCAAGCTTTTTCTCTATTTCTCAACAGGATCACCTGTTTCGTGCGAAGACAATGTAGGTGCATGTCGCTCAGGATAGCCACTCGCTTCAGTGTGACTTCCTTAGTCGACAGTATGACTAACTGTTTCATCTCTGGCACCCAGTTCACACTGCATGCTTCTACTGCCTTCATAAAGGCCTCATGCACCTCCTCAATGGCACACACTTCTCGCCTGTCTTCGGGGATCTCTATTACACACTTGAAAACCGACCCGTCACCTTCTTGGACAGACTGTTGGACCTCCTCATCCTGAGCGTTAGTACAGTTTTCCAAGACATCGCTCTCCCTTGTGTATCCATCTGCATGGCACTACTGCTGGATTTCTTCTCCCGTGGATTTCTGGAGCTGAGCACTAGTCTCCTCCTTTATCTTGAGCTCTCTGAGAACTCTATCTCGCTCTTCTGCCAAGCCGCGACACTCTTCCTCCCTCCGGAGAAGCTCCTGCTGATGCTTCTCTTGGGCCTCTCTGAGCTTAGAGACTTCCTTCTCCAGCTCCTCCACTTTATGCTCAATCATTTGTCTCAGGACCCTTTCTCGCTCGACTGTCTCTTTCACTGACTCTTTAAGCAGCTCCATCTCATGGTCCTGCTCTCTTTTAGCCAGCACATGTCGCACCATTGCCTCGTCAATTACATTTTCAGATGGGCTTTCTTGCCCACCCACACTCTGCTTCTTCAGAGTTCCGCCTGTTCCGGCATCCGCAGCTTCAACTGTCTCACGACTCCCGGTGACTTCAGAGAGCTCCAGCTCTGCCTCCTTATCAAGGACAGTCACCTGACCAGTACCTGACCCTCACTCTTCCTCATCATTTCTCTTCTGAGAGGATGTAGCCTGTCCCGCCTTTCCACGGCCCCTGCGGCGAGAGGACGATCGGCCATTTTTACTTGGCTCCACCTTACTGCACTCGCTTTCCCTTGCAGTCCAGTCACAGTCTGCATAGGAGTCACTCCCACTCCCCCTGTCATCCTGGAACAGCACGTCCCCACCTAGACAGGTGTCAGACCCCTGCGCTGGAGCTAAATCGTTTCCCACGGTCACACGTCTCGTCACCTCCAAGTCCCCGAGTTGGTCTGACCCACACTTTCTTCTGGTCACCTGGGCTCGGGACTATAGCTATTAGGGGTTACCTCCTTTTCACACTTCACACGACAAGGAACCACTACAGCCGCCTGCTGTGATGAGGCTCCCTTAGGGTCATTCCGTCTCTCCTCTGAGCAACCCCACACTTCATCAACCTCCCATGCATTTTCAAAAAATACAAAGTCCCGTTTCCTCTCATAGGGGTACAATACGTTCGGTGGTATACCGCCATCTTGATCCTCGACACATGTGGACATCTCAAGCTTCACCCTGTCTACCAAATAGTCCACAATGAGCCCGTGGATGCAGCACACCTGGACCTTTTTCTCGGTCAGACAGAGAACTAGCGGAGTTCCTTTCAGAGTCACCTGACTCTTTGAGTCCAACTGTCCAGACTCCTTCCCTATGTAACATTACCGTACACACCATGTGGGCTGTTATCAAATGGGAAGTCTATGCCACATGCGGAATATGTATAACACCCACACCGCTGTTCCTTAGATATGTCCACTGAGGAAACCGGTGCCACCCCTTTTTGGGACACCACCCCCTTTTGATTTGCCACCCCCTTTTGGGACTCCACCCCCTTTTGGGCCATCATCCCCTTTTGGGTTGCCACCCCCTTTTGGGACTTCACCCCCTTTTGGGCCATCACCCCTCCTTGGGTTATACACCATGGACTCCCCCCACGGCTCTACCAGACCCCAGTTCGCACAGACCCTTATGTCTCTCGGGGCTGGTACCGTCACTTTAAGAGGTCACCCACTCTGGACCTCTGATGTCCTTATGGTACCTCCCCAGCTCCTGCTGGTACTGTCACCTTCCGCCAGCACCTCCGGCTACCGCGCACAAGCCGCTGCTGCCACTGCAGCTCTTGCTGCTGCAGAACCTCTTGCTGCAAGTCACTGTAGCTCCTGCTACCACAAGTCTCTGCACACTGCGCTGTCTTGCCGCTTGTCACCTTCGTGACCCACCGAGTCACAGCCAGCCGCTTGTCACCTTCGTGGACTCCGATGAGCCACAGCACACACCTCACACGTGTTCCAGAAAAAAAAACACCAAAAAAAAAAATAGTTTCTCACTAATTCTTCTCACTGATCCCGACCAGCCTAGCACGGTTGTCAAGACCGTCCCCTGTTGGCGTCAGCCACACAGGTTCCTGGAGACCTCAGCCTCAGAGGTACCCAGCAAACACAAAAATATAGTCTTTCTCACTGACCCGTCAGCACACCACAGACTCCTGTCTGTCACTCTTGGCCACAGAGATTTCCGGACACCTCCTCTCTCAGAGAGGCATCCCACAAAGGAAAAAACAGTCTCACTGACCCGTCAGTACACCACAGACTCCTGTCTGTTACCTGTTGGCCACGCAGGTCTCCTCTGAGGTATCCTCTCAGCATGCTTTTTGCTTACTTCTCAATGACCCCGGTCACATAACACAGACTCCTGTCTGTCACCACTGCTTAACAGTTTCTTCAGATACCTCATAAACATCAATGCACAGTTTATTCGTGACCACTGGTCACACTCACGGTTTTCACAGACCGTCCGTTCCTCCTCTGATTCCTCATTCCCAGTCCTGGAACATGTGCTCCTTGGGCCGCTGCCAGCATTCCATCCACCAATTGTAAGGTTTCACTCACTCGGCTGCTTCAGAGGTAAATCAGGAGACTCGATCTTATGCAAAAAGTCCTTAGGTTTAGTACATCATAAACCATATGGTAACATATAATACAGCTCTTCAATGCTTCAGCTCCTGCCTGGAGCCTCACTCTTCATTCACAGAGACCTCTCTGTAATGTCCTGCCTTGGACACATGAAAGCCTGTCCACACTGGCAGACTCCCACACACTCTCTCACAGGTGCAAAACACACTCCATTACATAGGTGTAACTCCACCCACAGGTGAGGTCAGGAATCACATGGTTATGTCACATGGTCTTGACCTCCCCACAGGTCCTTTTGATACACAAACACATACAGGCTTTATCTTGGGTATTCAGACACATACCCCTTGTGTGGGTTTGTAGGTGACTGGACCCGCCCAGCTCTCCTAGTCACCTGGAAGCCTCCCAATATATAGCACAACTCCCAGCAGTAGATCTGCTGAACAAAACATATCCAGGCTTCCATCACAGGGCCACCCACCTCTGCAATACATACCGTCCATCCATCACATGCCTCCATGCATATCCCGAGGGCCATACACAGTGCCCCCTAGCTGCCTCAGGGTCATTACACCACAATATATACACATATCTCCATCAGAAAAAAGGGAGGGGAAAGATATATACATATATGTAATGTAATACTGTATATTCTATAGATACATATATCTGTCACCACCCTCTTTTCTGATGGGTATACATGCATATATACAGCTCTGGCAAAAAATTAAGAGACCACTGCACAGTTTTATAAAAATCAGCTTTTCTACATTTCTGACAGCCATTCCATTCCAGTGTCAGTTGAATTCCAACCAGAGTACACCTCATTCTACTTAATGTGCTTCTGATTAGGTGATCACCTGAAGCAAATCTTATTTAATGAAGGAAAGTATAAAAAACTCTGCTGTGGTGTTCACAATCCTCTTCCAATAAGACAAGCTGGATGGCAAAACAAGTGCTAATAATATCCCAAAAGTTATAGGAATGAAAAAATAACTTTTAACCATGCCAAAGGAGTTGAAAAGAAAAGTCTTGAGTGAGGAAAAGAAGGGCTCAATTCTGGCTTTACTAGCAGAGGGATACAGTGAGCATCATGTTGCCTCCATCCTTAAAATTTCTAAGACTGCAGTCCATTACAACGAGGTCAAGCAGCAGAAATTGGGGACAACAAAGCTACAGACTGGCAGAGGGCGAAAACGACTCTCCACTGACCGGGATTATCATCATCTTATTCAAATGTCACTCAACAACTGCAGGATGACATCAAGTTACCTACAAAAGGAATGACAAATGGCAGCTGAGGTGAAGTGCAGGGCAAGAACAGTTCATAACAGGCTCCTAGAGGCAGGGCTCAAGTCATGTAAAGCTAGAAAAAAGCCTTTTATCAATGAGAAGCAAAGGAGAGCCAGGCTGAAGTTTGCCAAAGACCATAAGGATTGGACCATAGGGACTAGAGTAAGGTAATCTTCTCTGATGAGTCTAATTTTCAGCTTTGCCCAACACCTGGTCGTCTACTGGTTAGACGGAGACCTGGAGAGGCATGCAAGCCACAGTGTCTTGCACCCACTGTGAAATTTGGTGGAGGATCGGTGAGGATCTGGTGATGCTTTGGCAAGGCTGGAATTGGGCAGGTTAATCTTTGTGAATGATGTATGAATCAAGCCGCATACAAGGTCATCCTGGAATAACAGTTGATTCCTTCTGCTCAGGCAATGTTTCCCAAAACAGCAGCTCTGCCTGTGTAACATATGCTGTAATTTATGCATTTGCACTTTTTAACCCATACTTGTCTTGATATGTTACTTTATACATGAAATAGCACTGTGGGTTAATTTCCCTGTGGTACATTCTGGTTCTACCCTGTTCTGTCTCTCTATATTATGGATTGTGATACTTTTTATATGATGTATTCTGTTGAATAAAGATTGATTATATTTTTCACCTATTTGCTCCTTTGTTTTCTCCTGCCACAAATGTTTCCCAAAAGCAGTGTGAAAGAAAGGTGGAAAGCATGCCAAGACGCATGAAATCATGGTTATTCCACAAAATATTGAATTTTGAACTCTTCCTGAGTTAAAACATTAGTATTGTTGTTTCTAAATGATTATGAACTCGTTTTCTTAGCATTAGAGGTCTGCAAGCACTGCATTTTTTTGTTATTTTGACTATTTCTCATTTTCTGAAAATAAATAGAAAATTTATGGCTTGGAAATTCGGAGACATGTTATCAGTAGTTTATATAATAAAAGAGCAATTTACATTTTACTCAAAAATATACAGTACAGACCAAAAGTTTGGACACACCTTCTCATTTAAAGATTTTTCTGTATTTTCATAACTATGAAAATTGTACATTCACACAGAAGGCATCAAAACTATGAATTAACACATATGGAATTATATACTTAATTTCAGTTGTTACACACTTTTTTGTTATGTCTTATATTCTAGGTTCTTCAAAGTAGCCACCTTTTGCTTTGATGACTGCTTTGCACACTCTTGGCATTCTCTTGATGAGCTTCAAGAGGTAGTCTCCGGGAATGGTTTTCACTTCACAGGTGTGCCCTGTCAGGTTTAATAAGTGGGATTTCTAGCCTTATAAATGGGGTTGGGACCATCAGTTGTGTTGTGCAGAAGTCTGGTGGGTACACAGCTGATAGTCCTACTGAATAGACTGTTAGAATGTGTATTATGGCAAGAAAAAAGCAGCTAAGTAAAGAAAAATGAGTGGCCATCATTACTTTAAGAAATGAAGGTCAGTCAGTCCGAAAAATTGGGAAAACTTTGAAAGTGTCCCCAAGTGCAGTTGCAAAAACCATCAAGCGCTACAAAGAAACTGGCTCACATGAGGACCGCCCCAGGAAAAGAAGACCAAGAGTCACCTCTGCTTCTGAGGATAAGTTTATCCGAGTCACCAGCCTCAGAAATAGCAGGTTTACAGCAGCTCAGATTAGAGACCAGGTCAATGCCACATAGAGTTCTAGCAGCAGACACATCTCTGCAACAACTGTTAAGAGTAGACTTTGTGCAGCAGGCCTTCATGGTAAAATAGCTGCTAGGAAACCACTGCTAAGGACAGGCAACAAGCAGAAGAGACTTGTTTGGGCTAAAGATCACAAGGAATGGACATTAGACCAGTGGAATCTGTGCTTTTGTAATGTATGTAGTACAGTTCATATAGCGTCTTGTGCTTGGGTGCGATGAAAACACAGGAGTCACAGGTTTGATATAGAAAAGTCCTGTATTACTTCATACAAGTTGGCAGAAATAGTCACACAGTTTGCAGACACAGAAACAGGAGACACAGCAGGCCAGAGTAATCCAAGCTCAGCAATCACTCTCCAATACAGATTCAGGATCTTCTTCTCTGTTACCGTAAGTCCATGCAAACGTGGGTCTTTCAAAGAGCAGGGTTCAGAGTCCACAAGTGCTTCAGAGTTCCTCAGTAGGAATAGCTGGAGTACAAGGTCCAAGGCTTACAGGAGTCAAGTCACAGGTTCACTGCAGGCTAGATTCTGAAGCACTGATTGCTCAGCTGTGGCTGCTTAAGAAGCAAAGGAGAGAATCAGGGCGGGAACATGCAAGCTGGAAACTCCATTTTGACTGAGGGCAAGATAGCTGCAGCAAGACAGAAAGTAAAATGGCTGACGAACAAACTGAGTTTCAGGAATATATACATAGAACCTTACATTACTCCCCCCTTAAGGACAACCTCCGGATGACCTCAGACCAGGCTTGTGTGGGTACCTCTGATGAAACTGACGGAGCAAGCGAGGAGCATTAACGTTATTGACCGGTTCCCATGAGTTGTCCTCCACTGGGTAGCCCTGCCATTTAATCAGATATTGTAACTGATTTCTATACAACCTGGAATCTAAAATCCTTTCCACCACAAATTCTTCCTGACCATCGACTAGCACTGGGTCAGGGCAAGGAAGGAACGTCCAGGAAACGTATTGGGTGTCGCAGCCTTTAGTAGGGATACATGAAAGACAGGGTGGATTCTCATAGTTCTGGGGAGTTGAAGACGACAAGCAACGGCACTTATAATTTTACTGATTTTATAGGGTCCAATGTACTTATGTCCCAACTTAGACGATGGAATCCTTAACTTAAGATTTCTGGTTGACAGCCAGACCAAGTCTCCTACCTTGAAAGCTGGTGCAGGTTTACGAAATTTATCTGCTGCTTTCTTGTACCTTTCTTGAGCCGATTCCAGATTTTCCTTTAGAAGATCCATATTCTTCTGTAAAGACGTGATTCTTTCAGCCACTGCTGGTAAAGGCGTTTCTATGGGAAATCGTGTAGAATGTTAGGATGATAACCTAGATTAGAGTAAAAAGGAGACTGTTTAGTGGAGGCACTCTGAGAGTTGTTATACGAGAACTCAGCTAATGGAAGTAGATCCACCCAATCATCCTGTAGGTGGCAGATAAAGCACGGAGATACTGCTCCAGGGTTTGATTGGTTCGTTCGGTCTGTCCATTAGTCTGGGATGAAAAGCAGAAGAAAGGTTTACTTTAATGTCCAATGCTGCACAGAAATTTTGCCAAAACCTAGAAGTGAATTGCACCCCTCGATCCGAAATAACCTCATCCGGTACTCCATGTAAGCGAAACACATCTTTAATCATCAAATCTGATGTCTGTTTTGCAGTGGGTAAGCCGACACAAGGGATAAAATGAGCTGCCTTTGTTAGACGTCAACCACCACTAGAATGGTGTTCTTCCCCTGAGAGGTTGGTAACTCCACAATGAAGTCCATAGAAATGGATCCCCACGGGCGGGACGGGTGGAAGAGGCTGTAACAGACCAGTTGGTGAGGAGCGAGGTGTTTTGCATCTTGCACAGACCTCACATGAAGTGACATAATTCAAAACATCCTTCCTGCAAGTGGGCCACCAAAAGAAACGAGAAAGAAATTCCTGTGTCTTTAGAATTCCTCTATGCCCAGCTATCTTGGAATCGTGAATGAGTTGCAATACTCTTAATCTGACTGTTTCAGGAATATACAGACGTTGTCCCTGAATCCACACACCATTCTTAAAGACAAGACTTACGTCCCTTGGGGTTGTGCCAAAAAGGAATCCGCATGGTATGCTTCCTTGATGTCCTTAAGTAGGTCTTGATTATGAATTACTCCTAGGAATCTAGAGTCAGGAAGAATAGTCTTAGGAGGAGTAATTGGACGTGTCTCTGCTGAGTAAATCCTAGAGAGTGCATCAGCCTTTCCATTGCGCGATCCTGGTCTATAAGAGATGATAAAATTAAATTGGTTTAAGAAAAGATTCCAGCGAGCCTGGCGAGGAGTCAGGCACTTAGCCGACCTGATAAACTCAAGGTTACGATGGTCTGTCAGGACGACTATTTGCTGTGCACTCCCTGAAGAAGGTGTCTCCATTCTTTGAAGGCGGCAATAATGGCCAACAACTCTCTATTGCCCACATCGTAGTTCCTCTCAGCCGAAGACAACTGCTGGGAAAAGAAGGCACAGGGATGCAAGACATTCTTCTCACCTGTTCTCTGAGAGAGTATAGCTCCAACGGCACAGTCTGAAGCATCCACCTCTATTATGAAGGCAAGCTCGGGGTTGGGATGTACTAGGATAGGTGCAGTGGTAAATTTATCTTTTAGACGGGAAAATGCTTCCTGGGTTTGGGGAGTCCAGGAAAACCTAGACTCTTTCCGGGTAAGTTGAGTGATAGGTGACACTACCTCAGAGAAATTTCTAATGAAACGTCTATAGAAGTTGCAAACCCGATGAAGCGCTGTACCTCCTTCACATTTCTAGGACTTGGCCAATCCTTGATGGCTTGGGTTTTGCTTCCATCCATACTAATTCCTTGTGTAGACAGTACATACCCCAGAAATTGAATTTCGTCCTATGGAATTCACACTTTTCAAGTTTGATGTAAAGATGATTTTGTCTTAGACGTTCCAAGACCATTCTCACATGTCCATGATGTTCCTCTGTGGAGTTAAAAAAAATTAGAATATCATCCAAATAAATTACCACGAATGTATCTAGGAGATCCCTGAAGATGTCATTCACCAAGTGTTGGAAAGTGGCTGGGCGGTACTCAGACCAAAAGGCATAACTAGATATTCAAACTGTCCATAGCGTGACCTGAATGCAGTCTTCCATTCATCCCCAGGTCTAATACGGACTAAGTTATAGGCCCCACGAAGATCTAGCTTAGAAAAAATTTTGGCATGTCGCACTCTCTCCAATAACTCAGGGATTAAAGGCAATGGATAACGGTTTCTAATAGTAACCTTATTGAGTTCCCTATAGTCTACGCATGGTCTCAGAGATCCATCTTTCTTCTTTACAAAGAAGATGGGTGCACCTGCAGGAGATGAAGAGGGCGTATGAAGCCCTTGGCTAGATTTTCATCTATGTAATCCTTTAAAGCCTTTAGCTCGGCCCCGCCAGGGGGTAGATCTTACCAAAAGGTATCTCTGCTCCAGGCAATAATTCAATTGGACAATCATATGGACGGTGAGGAGGAAGCTGGTCAGCGTTCTTCTTGTCACATAAATCCACATAGTCCTGTATACAGCTGGTAGTTCAGGGACTGACATGATTCCTTTAGGAACAGAGCAAGCTGAAACTTTTGGACTCATCTGTTTCTCTGAAAGTGTAATTCCTTGTCTCCCAGTTAATGGTAGGATTCTGAGCCTGCAGCCATGGTAGCCCTAGAATAATGGAGAAGTGGGGAGAAGAGATAAGCATAAAGGACAGTTTCTCTTGATGATCTTTACCCATAAGAACCCTCAAAGGCTCTGTTTCCTGATCCACTGGTCCAGAGGTCAGCAGGGAGCCATCCACAGTTTCCATCTGTACTGGAGTAGCCTTCTTCACTGAACGTATTCCCTGTTTCAGAGCAAAGGAGACATCCATAAAATTTCCACTTGCCCCTGATCGATCATAGCAGAGCTAGACACCCAAGCTGAGTCAACCCAGAGTTTGATGAAAGAAAGCAATGAGAATTGTTTTTCTTACAACTCAGCTGGGACACCGCTGAGGAAACTTGAAAATGGCAGCGTTTACACAGTCAACGTCCTCAGAGGTAACGGAGTTTAAGTCCGAGAAATCAAGATCTGTTGCTGCAGATCTCTCTGGAGCCTGAGGCTCGGACCTGACAGATCCCCTCTCGCAACACTCACAATGAATGAGTGCTGCAGTAGTCTTACGAGAACGGCTGGGGCAGTTTATAATGAAGTGCCTGACTTACCACAATAGAAACATAGATTCTCCTTAAAACGATGTTCCTTGCATGCATCACTAACCCGTCGTTGCAAAGAGTCTACTGCATGGTTCAGGTTCAGGTTCCCGTAATCCTACTCAAAGGTTCCTTAGCTGGAAAGGAAGGTAGGAAAAGGTTAGTACGACTGCTTTCGAACCATCTCTCTTGCCTGCGTTCAGTCAGACGAGTAACAATACGGATGCAGTAGTTAATAAAGTCACCCAACGCAGTTGGGAGGGTCGGCACGAGCAAGTTCATCCTTAATCAGTGGAGATAACCCCTTTCGAAAAATAGATTTTTTGGCGGAACTGTCCCAGTGTATCAAGGGCCCATCTCCTGAAATCCAAGGCATATTCAGCTACCGATGCTTACCTTGCGCAAAGCTAACATGGCTGCTTCAGCTGTTGCACCTCGATTGGGGTCATCAAACACCTGCCCCATGGCTGAAATAAAATCATCAAGGGTGATCAAACAATCATCCTCATCTCAATCAGGGGTTTGCCCACATTAAAGCCTGTTGGTAAGCAACATAATTATAGTAAGCACCTTAGATCGTTCAGTGGGAAATTGTGAAGCATGTGCAGAAAAAAAAAAGATTGCATTGATTAATAAATCCCCTGAATTTCTCACGTTCACCGCCAAAACGAAAAGGGGGCAACTTGG
>JARQOD010000006.1:251463059-251481833 GCA_033576555.1 Oophaga sylvatica
TATACTGGGGAACAGGGGAGGCCATACCTCCCAACTGTCCCAAATCCAGGACAGTCCCGATTTTGAGACTCTGTCCAGCTGTCCCAGCCAGGATCTTACTTTTCTCGGCAGGGGTGACAGCCAGGGCATGTGCCCCAGGTGCAGCCGGCAGGGGGACGCAGTCAGGCCACCCAATGCGGCAGTCTGCAGTGTCTCCCCCGGCCGCTGCATTCTGCCACCCCCTGACTGGGAGTTGGTTGTTCTCTGTGAGAAGAAGCTGGAGCGTACCGGCTCCCAGGGATCAATTGTACTCGCGACTTAGACACGCTAGTACAATTGCAGCTCTGACCGCTGGGTCAGAGCAACTCCAGCAGCATGATCATATCATGTGATCACGCTGCTGACATCACTCGCCGTCACTGCAGAGACACGGGATGGGTGGTAAGTGCTCCAGTGGAGCTCAAGACACCAAAGATTAAGTGCATGGGGAGGGGGAGGTTTAATGTGTGAGTGAGAATTTGGAGTGAAGATGGGGGGAGATTTAATGTGTGGGGGGAGAATTTGAGTGGGGATGGAGGGATTTATTGTGTGAGGAGAATTGGAGTGAGTATGGGGGATTCAATGTGTGGGGGGAGATTTGGAGTAGAGATGGGGTTATTTATTGTGTGTGGGGAGATTTGTAGTGCGGATCGTGGGATTTAATGTATGGGGGAGATTTGAGGGCACAAAATGAGGAGCAAAGGGAGAGATGGGGGCATGTATGAGGAAATAGTACAGTGGAATTGGGAAATGTACGAGAAAAAAGTACGGGGGAATGTCACCCTTTTTGTCGGAGGGAACCCTTTCTGACCTGGACCGACCTTTGCACCTGACTTCGGGGGGCGGGTCAGAGATAAAAGGGGCAGAGTACGGGAAAGCGAGACTTTCGGCGTGAAGATAGAACGTGCAGCAGGAGAAAGTTGACTCGCTCTCTTCAGCACGACTCCAGAAAGCCAGGCCGCACTGCCCACTCTCTACACACACGCAGACAGTTTACAGCATGTGACCGTTACCGCTCCCACCCCTGAGACTGGAGAGACATTCCGTACCGTTCTGCTGACTGCTGGCGGTGCTCGCTGTGGACCGGACCAGGAAGCCGACTCGGAGTTGGCTAGCTCACCCCCGGGTTTCCCGTGCTTCTTGACCCTTCCACCCGGGATCTCCTATTCCTCCTCTGCTGAGACTCCGCTCCGGGACCATCAGATCACACGCAAGAGCGCCAGGATACGTCGCGGCTGTCCGGAGCCAGTGCCTCCCGTTCCTCCAGGACTAGGCCAGAGTCTTCACGCGTCACGGCACCATCGCGGGACCTACTTGCCTCCATGTCCTGGAAACATCTGACTGATAAGTCTATTGGTTTATTGAACACTTGTTCTTTGTTTGAATCATGTCTTCCGTTCCCTTGTTATTATCTCCCTGCGTGGAGTATCCCTGTAATAAACCCACGTTAACTCTTGATCTGTCTCCTGCTTGTCACTGCATCCCGCGTACCTGCTGAATCTTACACTTGGCGTAGTCGGCAGGATGCAGTTTAGCAGCAAGGAGGCGGCAGATCAAGCAGTTGTGGTCGGCCCTAGGTCCAGTATTTCCCTGGAAGCAATGTTGAACAATGTTCCTAAGTTCGTGGGGAACAATATCATGTTATGGAGCTGGACTGAACGCATGAGGAGGATGCTGAGAATGCACCCCATGACCCCTGCATTGGAAGCCGAGGTGGCCATAATGGCGTTGGATGGAGAAGCTAGGGACTCGGTTATGTAACGACCACCCAGAGAATGGGATACCTTTAATAAGGTGCTGCAGCCTTTGGAGGAGACCCATGGGGACTCCACGGACGTAGGGGAGCTGCGGATGTGTCTGTTTAGCTGAATGCAGAGGGAGGGGGAGACTGTGACTCAGTACATGAATGCTCTGCAGGAGTTACACACTGTCATAGTTTAAAAAGACTGCACAGGCGTAGGACCTACTCACGTAATGCTGCGGGACCAGTTTGTGATTGGCTTGTGGGATGTATTGACAAAACAGGCCCTACGGGAGTGCTTGCTGGTGAGCCCTTGCCTGACCTTCTCTGAGATAGGAAGTGAAGCACATACACGGGATCAAGAACAGGGGAGACAGTTCAGGTGGGGAATATCCAGAGTGGTGAGTTATCTGTAAACCAGATTTCCGAACCCCAATAGGTGGAAGAATTGCAGAAAGAGCTTCAAGATATTAGTGGGGAGTTGGCTGAGGTAAAGAAGTCTGGGGACAGGAGTGACCCGGACTTACGACGGGAATTCAGAATGTCCCGTAGACAGAGATCCCTCACTTGCTTTAATTGTGGAGAGATTGGACATATAGTTAGGGAGTGTCCACGTTGGGGAAGGCCTCAACCCCGTCGTCCATTAAACTAAAAGGTTCTGAGCCTGGGGGACGCCGCTCGGGGCCTGAACAGTCACAAGGGAGTAGTGGAAGTCACACAAATTTAGTTTCAGTGTGCCCTCTTGTTTGGGCCGAAATAGATGGTCGAGCCATACGTTGTCTGGTGGATACTGGTTTGCAGGTGACTACGATGCCAGAGACCTATTTCCGGTGAAATTTTCCCGAAGCAATGCGGCCTGAGTGGGGCCCTGTGATAAAGTTGACGGTTGCCAATCACTTGCCCATTCCGGTCGCAGGAATGGTGTGGATGCATATAACCATTTGTGGCAGAGACCTGGGTCGGAGGGGTGTGGTATTGACCCATGGTGAAGTAAGCAGAGGACATGCCGTCACTCTGGGGATGAATGTCTTAAAAGACTTCGTGAGCCTGCTCGTCAGTGACTCCTCTGATGTAATCCTGAAGCAGTGGAGTCTGCACACCCCACAGAGGCGTGTAATGTATGTAGTACAGTTCATATAGCGTCTTGTGCTTGGGTGCGATGAAAATACATGAGACACAGGTTTGATATAGAAGGTCTTGTATTACTTCATACAAGTGGCAAAAATAGTCACACAGTTTGCAGATACAGAAGCAGGAGACACAGCAGGCCAGAGTAACTTAAGCTCAGCAATCACTCTCCACAACAGGTTCAGGATCTTCTTCTCTGTTACCATAAGTCCATGCAAACGTGGATCTTTCAAAGAGCAGGGTTCCAGAGTCCACAAGTGTTCAGAGTTCCTCAGTAGGAATAGCTGGAGTACATAGTCCAAGGCTTCCAGGAGTCAGGTCACAGGTTCACTGCAGGCTAGATTCTGAAGCACTGATTGCTCAGCTGTGGCTGCCTAAGAAGCAAGAGGGAGAGATCAGGGCGGGAACATGAAAGCTGAAAACTCCATATTGACTGAGGGCAAGATAGCTGCAGCAAGACAGAAAGCAAAATGGCAGACGGAAAACTGAGTTTCAAGAACATGTACAAAGAACCTTACATTACTCCCCCCTTAGGGACAACCTCTGATGGCCTCAGACCAGGCTTGTCTGGGTACCTCTGATGAAACTGGCGGAGCAAACGAGGAGCATTAACGTTATTGACTGGTTCCCATGAGTTGTCCTCCACTGGGTAGCCCTGCCATTTAATCAAATATTGTAACTGATTTCTGTATAACCTGGAATCTAGAATTCTTTCCACCACAAATTCTTCCTGACCATCGACTAGCACTGGGTCAGGGCAAGGAGAAGAACGTCCAGGAAACGTATTGGGTGTTGCAGCCTTTAGTAGGGATACATGAAAGACAGGGTGGATTCTCATAGTTCTAGGCAGTTGAAGACGACAAGCAACGGCACTTATAATTTTACTGATTTTATAGGGTCCAATGTACTTATGTCCCAACTTAGACGATGGAATCCTTAACTTAAGATTTCTGGTTGACAGCCAGACCAGGTCTCCTACCTTGAAAGCTGGTGCAGGTTTACGAAATTTATCTGCTGCTTTCTTGTACCTTTCCTGAGCCAATTCCAGATTCTCCTTTAGAAGATCCATATTCTTCTGTAAAGACGTGATTCTTTCGGCCACTGCTGGTAAAGGCGTTTCTATGGGAAATCGTGGAAGAATGTTAGGATGATAACCTAGATTGGAGTAAAAGGGAGACTGCTTAGTGGAGGCGCTCTGAGAGTTGTTATAAGAGAACTCAGCCAATGGAAGTAGATCCACCCAATCATCCTGTAGGTGGCAGATAAAGCAGCGGAGATACTGCTCCAGAGTTTGATTGGTTCGTTCGGTCTGTCCATTAGTCTGGGGATGAAAAGCAGAAGAAAGGTTTACTTTAATGTCCAATGCTGCACAGAAATTTTGCCAAAACCTTGAAGTGAATTGCACCCCTCGATCCGAAATAACCTCATCCGGTACTCCATGTAAGCGAAACACATCTTTAATCATCAAATCTGATGTCTGTTTTGCAGACACAAGGAATAAAATGAGCTGCCTTTGTTAGACGATCAACCACCACTAGAATGGTGTTTTTCCCTTGAGAGGTTGGTAACTCCACAATGAAGTCCATAGAAATGGATCCCCACGGGCGGGACGGGGTGGGAAGAGGTTGTAACAGACCAGTTGGTGAGGAGCGAGGTGTTTTGCATCTTGCACAGACTTCACATGAAGTGACATAGTTTAAAACATCCTTCCTGCAAGTGGGCCACCAAAAGAAACGAGAAAGAAATTCCTGTGTCTTTAGAATTCCTCTATGCCCAGCTATCTTGGAATCGTGAATGAGTTGCAATACTCTCAATCTGACTGTTTCAGGAATATACAGACGTTGTCCCAGAATCCACACACCATTCTTAAAGACAAGACTTACGTCCCTTGGGGGTTGTGCCAACAAGGAATCCGCATGGTATGCTTCCTTGATGTCCTTAAGTAGGTCTTGATTATGAATCACTCCCAGGAATCTAGAGTCAGGAAGAATAGTCTTAGGAGGAGCAAGTGGACGGGTCTCTGCTGAATGAATCCTAGAGAGTGCATCAGCCTTTCCATTGCGCGATCCTGGTCTATAAGAAATGACAAAATTAAATTGGTTTAAGAAAAGATTCCAGCGAGCCTGGCGAGGAGTCAGGCACTTAGCCGACCTGATAAATTCAAGGTTACGATGGTCTGTCAGCACGACTATTTGCTGTGCAGCTCCCTGAAGAAGGTGTCTCCATTCTTTGAAGGCGGCAATAATGGCCAACTCTCTATTGCCCACATCGTAGTTCCTCTCAGCCGAAGACAACTGCTGGGAAAAGAAGGCACAGGGATGCAAGACATTCTTCTCACCTGTTCTCTGAGAGAGTATAGCTCCAACGGCACAATCTGAAGCATCCACCTCTATTATGAAGGCAAGTTCGGGGTTGGGATGTACCAAGATAGGTGCGGTGGTAAATTTATCTTTTAGACGAGAAAATGCTTCCTGGGCTTGGGGAGTCCAGGAGAACCTAGACTCTTTCCGGGTAAGTTGGGTGATAGGTGACACTACCTCAGAGAAATTCCTAATGAAACGTCTATAGAAATTGGCAAACCCGATGAAGCGCTGCACCTCCTTCACATTTCTAGGACTTGGCCAATCCTTGATGGCTTGGGTCTTACTTCCATCCATACTAATTCCTTGTGTAGACAGTACATACCCCAGAAATTGAATTTCGGTCCTATGGAATTCACACTTTTCAAGTTTGATGTAAAGATGGTTTTGTCTTAGACGTTCCAAGACCATTCTCACATGTCCATGATGTTCCTCTGTGGAGTTAGAAAAAATTAGAATATCATCCAAATAAATCACCACGAATGTATCTAGGAGATCCCTGAAGATGTCATTCACCAAGTGTTGGAAAGTGGCTGGGGCGGTACTCAGACCAAAAGGCATAACTAGATATTCAAAGTGTCCATAGCGTGACCTGAATGCAGTCTTCCATTCATCCCCAGGTCTAATACGGACCAAGTTATAGGCCCCACGGAGATCCAATTTAGAGAAAATTTTGGCATGCCGCACTCTCTCCAATAACTCAGGGATTAAAGGCAATGGATAACGGTTTCTAATAGTAACCTTAGTGAGTTCCCTATAGTCTACGCAGGGTCTCAGAGATCCATCTTTCTTCTTCACAAAGAAGATGGGTGCACCTGCAGGAGATGAAGAGGGGCGTATGAAGCCCTTGGCTAGATTTTTGTCTATGTAATCCTTTAAAGCCTTTAGCTCAGGCCCCGCCAGGGGGTAGATCTTACCAAAAGGTATCTCTGCTTCAGGCAATAATTCAATTGGACAATCATATGGACGGTGAGGGGGAAGCTGGTCAGCGTTCTTCTTGTCACATAAATCCACATAGTCCTGGTATACAGCTGGTAGTTCAGGGACTGACATGGTTCCTTTAGGAACAGAGCAAGCTGAAACTTCTGGACTCATCTGTTTCTCTGGAAAGTGTAATTCCTTGGTCTCCCAGTTAATGGTAGGGTTCTGAGCCTGCAGCCATGGTAGCCCTAGAATAATGGGAAAGTGGGGAGAAGAGATAAGCATAAAGGACAGTTTCTCTTGATGATCTTTACCCATAAGGACCCTCAAAGGCTCCGTTTCCTGATCCACTGGTCCAGAGGTCAGCAGGGAGCCATCCACAGTTTCCATCTGTACTGGAGTAGCCTTCTTCACTGAACGTATCCCCTGTTTCAGAGCAAAGGAGACATCCATAAAATTCCCACTTGCCCCTGAGACGATCATAGCAGAGCTAGACACCCAGACTGAGTTAACCCAGAGTTTGATGGAAAGGAAGCAATGAGAATTGTTTTTTGTACAACTCAGCTGGGACACCGCTGAGGAAACTTGAAAAATTGCAGCGTTTACACAGTCATCGTCCTCAGAAGTAACGGAGTTTAAGTCCGAGAAATCAAGATCTGTTGCTGCAGATCTCTCTGGAGCCTGAGGCTCGGACCTGACAGATCTCCTCTCGCAACACTCACAGTGAATGAGTGCTGCAGTAGTCTTACGAGAACGGCTGGGGCAGTTTATAATGAAGTGCCCTGACTTACCACAATAGAAACATAGATTTTCCTTAAAACGATGTTCCTTGCGTGCATCACTAACCCGTCTTTGTAAAGAGTCTACCTGCATGGGTTCAGGTTCAGGTTCCCGTGTGATCCTACTCAAAGGTTCCTTAGCTGGGGAGGAAGGTAGGAAAAGGTTAGTGCGATTGCTTTCGAACCATCTCTCTTGCCTGCGTTCAGTCAGGCGAGCATCAATACGGATGCAGTAGTTAATAAAGTCACCTAACGCAGTGGGAGGGTCGGCACGAGCAAGTTCATCCTTAATTAGTGGAGACAACCCCTTTCGAAAAATAGATTTTTTGGCGGAACTGTCCCAGGTGGTATCAAGGGCCATCTCCTGAAATCCAAGGCATATTCGGCTACCGAGTGCTTACCTTGGCGCAAAGTTAACATGGCTGCTTCAGCTGTTGCACCTCGATTGGGGTCATCAAACACCTGCCCCATGGCTGATATGAAAGCATCAAGATGATCCAAACATTCATCCTCAATCTCAATCAGAGGGTTTGCCCACATCAAAGCCTTGTTGGTAAGTAACATAATTATAGTAAGCACTTTAGATCGTTCAGTGGGAAATTGTGAAGCATGTGCAGAAAAAAACAGATTGCATTGGTTAATAAATCCCCTGAATTTTTCACGTTCACCGCCAAAACGAAAAGGGGGCAGCTTGGGAATCCCAGAACTTGGGGCTATGGCAGGAGCCTGGACTCGCTCCTCTAGAACCTCAATCCTGGCTCGCAAATCCTGGGCAGTCTGTCCAAACACTTGCAAATTGTGATTAGTGAGGTCCTGTAGGTTTGTAAAACGGGTTTTTATAGTCTATAAATCTGCAAGGATATTATCAGTCACTCCGCAAAGTTCCTTTATGCGGGCCTCCATTTTCCAGATCTTTTAAGACAGGAGTACTGGAAGGAGAGGAGAAAAGAAAAAAAAACAATAGTGTTTACCTGTGGTAACACTGCAGAGAGAGAAAAAAATTAAGGGAACTGCTCACCTGGAATGGTTGTGAGAAGTCACAACCACTATCATCACAGAAAGTTCAACCGGACATCTGATATCCACAGTTACAGCAGACACAAAAGAGGGAAGAGAAAAAAAAAAACAATAGTGTTTACCTGTGGTAACACTGCAGAAAAAAAAAAAACTTAAGGGAATTGCTCACCTGGAATGGTTGTGAGAAGTCACAACCACTGTCATCACAGAAAGTACAACTGGACGTCTGATATCCACAGTTACAGCAGACACAGCCTTCCCAGACCCAGCAGACACTAACGTTTTGGCTTCAGAATCTTGTAATGTATGTAGTACAGTTCATATAGCGTCTTGTGCTTGGGTGCGATGAAAATACATGAGACACAGGTTTGATATAGAAGGTCTTGTATTACTTCATACAAGTGGCAAAAATAGTCACACAGTTTGCAGATACAGAAGCAGGAGACACAGCAGGCCAGAGTAACTTAAGCTCAGCAATCACTCTCCACAACAGGTTCAGGATCTTCTTCTCTGTTACCGTAAGTCCATGCAAACGTGGATCTTTCAAAGAGCAGGGTTCCAGAGTCCACAAGTGTTCAGAGTTCCTCAGTAGGAATAGCTGGAGTACATAGTCCAAGGCTTCCAGGAGTCAGGTCACAGGTTCACTGCAGGCTAGATTCTGAAGCACTGATTGCTCAGCTGTGGCTGCTTAAGAAGCAAGAGGGAGAGAATCAGGGCGGGAACATGAAAGCTGAAAACTCCATATTGACTGAGGGCAAGATAGCTGCAGCAAGACAGAAAGCAAAATGGCAGACGGAAAACTGAGTTTCAAGAACATGTACAAAGAACCTTACAAGGAGAGTGTTCCAACAGTTGATTCGCGTGGCTCAGGCACAAGTGTCCTCCAGTGAAGGAGGAACATTATTAAAAGTGATTGTTCCTGCCTCAACTAAACTTGTTCTGCCACCGGGGCAGACGGTGCTAACCCTGCCTTTCCGGCCCGCATACCACTTGAAGGGGTGGAGATTCAAATTGACCCTTCCATTTCCGAACAACTACCGTCCGGGGTCCTTGTAGCCCGTTCACTATCCATAGTCCGGGATGGGATGGTCCCAAGTACACTGTGTCAACCAAGGAAAATAGGACATTGCAATTTCGCCTAGCAGTGAGGTAGCTCGGATTATGGGCATGCCCGAAGAAATGATACCACCTCAGGCTCTACAACTGATGGTAAAACAGAAAGATCCGTGGACAGTGGAGGTGAATTCATCTCTGGCACTAGAGCCCCAGCATCTTCAGGAAGGGAGGCAGATATTGGAGCAGATGCGGGCTGAGCTGTCCAACCTTACTTCACCACAAATCCAACAGGTGGAGGCCCTACTGGGACGATATCGGGACGTCTTCGCCAGTCATGAGGATGACTTTGGCTGCACCACCACCATTACCCACGAGATACCAACAGGGAGCGCCACGCCCATATGAGAACGATACCAACAAATTCCTCTACAACTGTACCAAGAAGTGAAAAGTATACTTGGCCAGATGCTGCAGAAGGGTGCTATAAGGAGAGTCAAAGTCCGTGGGCTGCCCCTATAGTGCTGGTGAAGAAAAAGGATGATACACTACGTTTTTGTGTGAATTATCGCAAGTTCAATGCCTGTACTGTGAAAGATGTGTATCTGTTGCCCAGAATTGAAGAATTCTTGTCAGCGTTGGGGAAAGCCAAATTCTTTTCAACATTAGACCTGGCTAGCGGATACTGGCAAGTGCCAATATCAGAGCAGGACAGGCCCAAGACTGCCTTTATACTCCCAAATGGTCTGTTTGAATTTTATAGGATGCTGTTCGGGTCAGCCACTGCTCCGGGAACATTTCATTGGTTGATGGAAAGGTGCCTGGGCGATTTAAACTTTGAGGCCACACTCATTTATTTAGATGACATTATAGTTTATGCCGCTTCCTTCGAGGACCATCTACAGAGACTAGAACAGGTGTTAAGTCGCCTCCAGAGACATGGACTAAAAGTAAAACCGCAAAAATGTCATTTGTTCCGCACCCAAATTGAATACTTGGGCCACGTTGTCTCTGCTGAGGGAGTAAAACCATCCCGAGAGAAAATTGTTGTAATACAGGACTAGCCCATGCCAGAGACGGTGAAAGACATCCGAGCCTTTCTAGGGCTGACCGGCGCTTTGTGAAAAATTTTGCCCGCATGGTGAACCTGCTACTGAAACTTTTGAAGGGAGTGTCCTTGGGCGCGAAGTACCGAACTATCCTGTGTGGAGAACGTCAAGAGGAAGCCTTCAAGATCTAAAGAGGGCACTGACTGAAGCCCTGGTATTGAGATTTCTCTCCACTGTTCATTCTCCACACTGAAGGGAGCCTGCACGGACTTGGGGCTGTACTATCGCAGATACAGGATGGGAGAGAGAAGGTGATCGTGTGTGCAAGTCAGTCCCTTCATGATTCCGAACGAAATCCGGACAACTACAGTTCCTTTAATCTTGAGCTGCTGGCGTTGGTGTGGGCTACAACGGAGAGGTTCGTGGAGTACCTATCCGGGTCTGAAGTACTAGTGTGTACGACAACAACCCACTGGCACATCTAGAAAATGCGAAGCTGGGGGCCTGTTGTGAACGTGCTGGAGACGACTTTGGAGCTGAGGCTCCCTCTGGTGGTTTCTGGGGGTATTGAACCTATGTTGAACAGCAAAGGTTCACCACCTGCAGTTGATGAATGGTTATCAGGTGGGACAGACTGGCCTGATATAAGTGAGCTGACCATTCATGATCCTCGCCGGTGATCAATTGTTACTTCCTGGTCTTGGTTGGAATTCAGCTTGCTTTCTGCTGTCTCCTGCTATCATTCAGATAAGTTACTTTCTGGTTTTTTTTCTGTGGTTTGATTTTCCTTGTTGGCATTGAATCAGGGTCAAGAAGCTGCTGAACTGTATTGTCAGAAATTCCGAAAGTGGGCAGTCCTTACTAAATGGAATGATGATGCTCTGGCAGCTCTTTTTCGGAAGGGTCTGGCAGAGATTGTAAAGGACGTTATGGTGGGATTCCCTGTCCCCTCTGGTCTCATTGACTCTATGTCATTAGCTATTCAAATTGACAGACGTTTGCGTGAGCGAGAAATATGCGTGAAATTGAAGGTCTTGCGAGCTAGCCCCTGAGCCCTTGCAGTGTGATGGACTTACTTCTGGGGCACAGCATCATGAGTTTCGAAAGCGTAATAAGTTGTGCTTCTACTGTGATGACACTTCTCATGCTATTTCCGTCTGCCCCAGGCGGGGAAGACGTTTTGCGCGCTCAGTTGTTTTGGGTAGTGTTCAGACTAAATTTCTGTTGACTGTTACCTTGATTTGCTCCATGTCCACATTTTCGGCTCAGGCTTTTGTTGATTCAGGAGCAGCTATAAACCTGATGGAGTTTGATTTTGCCAAACGTTGTGGTTTTCCCATGATACCCTGGGAAGTCTATTCCTTTGCTGGGCATTGATTCTACCCCTTTGGCAGAGAATAAACCCCAGTTTTCTACCCAGGTGATAATGCGAGTTGTCCCGGACCACCAAGAGAATTGCAAATTTTTGGTGTTACATAATTTACATGACATTATTGTACTGGGTTTTCATTGGTTACAGACTCATAAATCTGTTTTGGATTGGAAATCTGTGTCTGCGACCAGTTGGGGTTGTCAATGTGTTCTTACTGACACTCCTGTCTTTTCTGCCTCTCCCCAGTCTTAAGATGTCCCTGACTATTTGACTGATTTTTCTGATGTGTTTAGTGAGAGAACAAACCAGACCTTGGAGACTTATTTGAGATGTTTTGTGTCTGCTGATCAAGATGACTGGGTCTATTTTTTGCCTTTGGCTGAGTTTGCTTTGAATAATAGGGCTGGTTCTGCCACCTTGATGTCTCCTTTTTTCTGCAATTTTGGGTTTCATCCTCGATTTTCTTCAGGGCGGGTGGAGGCTTCTGTCTGTCCGGTGTTGACTCTATTGTGGAGAGAATGCAGTAGTGGATAAGTTGTCTCTCTCTCAGGAGAAGGCCCAGCGGTTTGCCAACCGGCATAGGACTGATGGTCCTCGGTTTAAAGTGGGTGACTTGGCTTGGTTGTCCTCAAAAAATATCCCTATGAAGGTTGCATCTCCAAAATTTAAGCCAAGGTTCATTGGACCTTATAAGATCGTGGAAATTCTTAATCCCGTTTCCTTCTTCCAGGAACATTTAAGATTCACAAAGTATTTCGCAAATCTTTATTAAAGAGGTTTGTCGAGCCAGTGGTTCCTATGGCTGTGGCTCCTGATCCTGTTTTGGTTGAGGGCAATTTGGAGTATGTAGTTGAGAAGATATTGGATTCTCATTTGGCTAGGCGGAGACTCCAGTACTTGGTGAAGTGGAAAGGCTATAGTCAGGAGGACAATTCTTGGTGTTTGCTTCTGACATTCGTGCTGAAAGACTGGTCCGTGCCTATGACCGAGCTCATCCTGATCGGCCTGGTGGTGCACGTGAGGGTTCGGTGACCCCTCCTCAAGGGGGGGTACTGTTCTGAACATGTTGGAGATTACTTCGGAGCTGAGACTCCCTCTGGTGGTGGCTGAGGGTATTGAACCTATGTTGAACAGCAAAAGTCCATCACGTGTAATTGATGAATGGTTATCAGGTGGGATGGACTGGCCTGATATAAGTGAGCTAACCTCCCATGATCCTCTCCGGTGATCAATTGTTACTTCCTGGTCTTGGTTGGAATTCAACTTGCTTTCTGCTGTCTCCTGCTATCATTCAGATAAGTTACTTTCTGTTTTTTTTCTGTGGTTTGATTTTCCTTGTTTTTGCTGCCTTGTTTTTTGAGTTCAGCCGGGTCCCCTTTGGGGACTTGTGCTGGTCTCTGTTCTCTTTTTGTATTTGTTCATTTGCTCAGTTCTTGTGATTTTTACTGCTGGGTAGCTGCGTCTTCACACCAGAGATCTGATATAGGTGGTGTAAGGTTCTTTGTACATGTTTCTTGAAACTCAGTTTTTCCGTCGGCCATTTTGCTTTCTGTCTTGCTGCAGCTATCTTGCCCTCAGTCAATATGGAGTTTCCAGCTTTCATGTTCCCGCCCTGATTCTCTCCCTCTTGCTTCTTAAGCAGCCTCAGCTGAGCAATCAGTGCTTCAGAATCAAGCCTGCAGTGAGCCTGTGACCTGACTCCTGGAAAACCTTGGACTTTGTACTCCAGCTATTTCCTACTGAGGAACTTTGGAACACTTGTGGACTCTGGAAACCTGCTATTTGATAAATCCACGTTTGCATGGAACTACGGTAACAGAGAAGAGATCCTGAACCTGTTGTGGAGAGTTATTGCTGAGCTTAAGTTACTCTGGCCTGCTGTGTCTCCTGCTTCTGTACCTGCAAACTGTGTGACCCTTTTTGCCACTTGTATGAAGTAATACAAGTCCTTCTATATCAAACCTGTGTCTCATGTGTTTTCCTCGCACCCAAGCACAAGACGCTATATGAACTGTACACCATACATTACAAGATTCTGAAGCCAAACGTTAGTGTCTGCTGGGTCTGGGAAGGCTGTGTCTGCTGTGACTGTGGATATCAGATGTCCGGTTATACTTTCTGTGATGACAGTGGTTGTGACTTCTCACAACCATTCCAGGTGAGCACATTCCCTTAATTTTACTCTGCAGTGTTACCACAGGTAAACACTATTGTTTTTTTTTTTTTGTTTGTTTTTTTCTCTTCTCCTTCCAGTACTCCTGTCTTAAAAGATCTGGAAGATGGAGGCTCGCATAAAGGAGCTTTGCGGAGTGACTGATACAATCCTTGCAGATATACAGACTATAAAGACCCGTTTTGCAAACCTACAGGACCTCACTAATCACAATTTGCAAGTGTTTGGACAAACTACCCAGGATTTACGAGCCAGGATTGAGGTTCTAGAGGAACGAGTCCAGGCTCCTGCCATAACCCCGAGTTCTGTGATTCCCAAGTTACCCCCTTTTCATTTTGGCGGTGAACGTGAGAAATTCAGGGGATTTATTAATCAACGCAATCTTTTTTTTTCTGCACATGCTTCACAATTTCCCACTGAACGATCTAAAGTGCTTACTATAATCATGTTGCTTACCAACAAGGCTTTGATGTGGGCAAACCCTCTGATTGAGACTGAGGATGAACGTTTGGATCATCTTGATGCTTTCATTTCAGCCATGGGGCAGGTGTTTGATGACCCCAATCGAGGTGCAACAGCTGAAGCAGCCATGTTAACTTTGCGCCAAGGTAAGCGCTCAGTAGCCGAATATGCCCTGGATTTCAGGAGATGGGCCCTCGATACCACTTGGGACAGTTCCGCCAAAAAATCTATTTTTCGAAAAGGGTTGTCTCCACTGATTAAGGATGAACTTGCTAGTGCCGACCCTCCCACTGCGTTAGGTGACTTTATTAACTACTGCATCCGTATTGATGCTCGTCTGACTGAACGCAGGCAATAGAGATGGTTCGAAAGTAATCGCACTAACCTTTTCCTACCTTCCTCCCCAGCTAAGGAACCTTTGAGTAGGATCACACGGGAACCTGAACCTGAACCCATGCAGGTGGACTCTTTACAAAGATGGGTTAGTGATGCACGCAAAGAACATCGTTTAAAGGAAAATCTATGTTTCTACTGTGGTAAGTCAGGGCACTTCATTATAAACTGCCCCAGCCGTTCTCGTAAGACTACTGCAGCAGTCATTCACTGTGAGTGTTGCGAGAGGAGATCTGTCAGGTCCGAGCCTCAGGCTCCAGAGAGATCTGCAGCAACAGATATTGATTTCTCGGACTTAAACTCCGTCACTTCTGAGGACGATGACTGTGTAAACGCTGCAATTTTTCAAGTTTCCTCAGCGGTGTCCCAGCTGAGTTGTAAGAAAAAACAATTCTCATTGCTTCCTTTCCATCAAACTCTGGGTTGACTCAGTCTGGGTGTCTAGCTCTGCTATGATCGACTCAGGGGCAAGTGGAAATTTTATGGATATCTCCTTTGCTCTGAAACAGGGGATACGTTCAGTGAAGAAGGCTACTCCAGTACAGATGGAAACTGTGGATGGCCCCTGCTGACCTCTGGACCAGTGGATCAGGAAACGGAGCCTTTGAGGGTCCTTATGGGTAAAGATCATCAAGAGAAACTGTCCTTTATGCTTATCTCTTCTCCCCACTTTCCCATTATTCTAGGGCTACCATGGCTGCAGGCTCAGAACCCTACCATTAACTGGGAGACCAAGGAATTACACTTTCCAGAGAAACAGATGAGTCCAGAAGTTTCAGCTTGCTCTGTTCCTAAAGGAACCATGTCAGTCCCTGAACTACCAGCTGTATACCAGGACTATGTGGATTTATGTGAGAAGAAGAACGCTGACCAGCTTCCCCCTCACCGTCCATATGATTGTCCAATTGAATTATTGCCTGGAGCAGAGATACCTTTTGGTAAGATCTACCCCCTGGCGGGGCCCGAGCTAAAGGCTTTAAAGGATTACATAGACGAAAATCTAGCCAAGGGCTTCATACGCCCCTCTTCATCTCCCGCAGGTGCACCCATCTTCTTTGTGAAGAAGAAAGATGGATCTCTGAGACCCTGCATAGACTATAGGGAACTCAATAAGGTTACTATTAGAAACCGTTATCCATTGCCTTTAATCCCTGAGTTATTGGAGAGAGTGCGGCATGCCAAAATTTTCTCTAAACTGGATCTCCGTGGGGCCTATAACTTGGTCCGTATTAGACCTGGGGATGAATGGAAGACTGCATTCAGGTCACGCTATGGACACTTTGAATATCTAGTTATGCCTTTTGGTCTGAGTACCGCCCCAGCCACTTTCCAACACTTGGTGAATGACATCTTCAGGGATCTCCTAGATACATTCGTGGTGATTTATCTGGATGATATTCTAATTTTTTCTAACTCCACAGAGGAACATCATGGACATGTGAGAATGGTCTTAGAACGTCTAAGACAAAACCATCTTTACATCAAACTTGAAAAGTGTGAATTCCATAGGACCGAAATTCAATTTCTGGGGTATGTACTGTCTACACAAGGGATTAGTATGAATGGAAGCAAGACCCAAGCCATCAAGGATTGGCCAATTCCTAGAAATGTTAAGGAGGTGCAGCGCTTCATCGGGTTTGCCAACTTCTATAGACGTTTCATTAGGAATTTCTCTGAGGTAGTGTCACCTATCACCCAACTTACCCGGAAAGAGTCTAGGTTCTCCTGGACCCCCCAAGCCCAGGAAGCATTTTCCCGTCTAAAGGATAAATTTACCACCGCACCTATCTTAGTACATCCCAACCCCGAACTTGCCTTCATAATAGAGGTGGATGCTTCAGACTGTGCCGTTGGAGCTATACTCTCTCAGAGAACAGGTGAGAAGAATGTCTTGCATCCCTGTGCCTTCTTTTCCCAGCAGTTGTCTTCGGCTGAGAGGAACTACGATGTGGGCAATAGAGAGTTGTTGGCCATTATTGCCGCCTTCAAAGAATGGAGACACCTTCTTCAGGGAGCTGCACAGCAAATAGTCGTCCTGACAGACCATCGTAACCTTGAATTTATCAGGTCGGCTAAGTGCCTGACTCCTCGCCAGGCTCGCTGGAATCTTTTCCTAAACCAATTTAATTTTGTAATTTCTTATAGACCAGGATCGCGCAATGGAAAGGCTGATGCACTCTCTAGGATTCATTCAGCAGAGACACGTCCACTTACTCCTCCTAAGACTATTCTTCCTGACTCTAGATTCCTGGGAGTGATTCATAATCAAGACCTACTTAAGGACATCAAGGAAGCATACCATGCGGATTCTTTGTTGGCTCAACCCCCAAGGGACGTAAGTCTTGTCTTTAAGAATGGTGTGTGGATTCAGGGACAACGTCTGTATATACCTGAAACAGTCAGATTGACAGTATTGCAACTCATCCACGATTCCAAGATAGCCGGGCATAGGGGAATTCTAAAGACACAAGAATTTCTTTCTCGTTTCTTTTGGTGGCCCACTTACAGGAAAGATGTTTTAAACTATGTCACTTCATGTGAAGTCTGTGCAAGATGCAAAACACCTCCTCCTCACCAACTGGTCTGTTGCAACCCCTTCCCACCCCGTCCCGCCCGTGGGGATCCATTTCTATGGACTTCATTGTGGAGTTACCAACCTCTCAAGGGAAGAACACCATTCTAGTGGTGGTTGACCGTCTAACAAAGGCAGCTCATTTTATCCCTTGTGTCGGCTTACCCACTGCAAAACAGACATCAGACTTGATGATTAAGAATGTGTTTCGCTTACATGGAGTACCGGATGAGGTCATTTCGGATCGAGGGGTGCAATTCACTTCAAGGTTTTGGCAAAATTTCTGTGCAGCATTGGACATTAAAGTAAACCTTTCTTCTGCTTTTCATCCCAGACTAATGGACAGACAGAACGAACCAATCAGACCCTGGAGCAGTATCTCCGCTGTTTTATCTGCCACCTACAGGATGATTGGGTGGATTTACTTCCACTGGCTGAGTTCTCTTATAACAACTCTCAGAGCGCCTCCACTAAGCAGTCTCCTTTTTACTCCAATCTAGGTTATCATCCTAACATTCTTCCTCGATTTCCCATAGAAACGCCCTTGCCAGCAGTGGCTGAAAGAATCACGTCTTTACAAAAGAATATGGATCTTCTAAAGGAAAATCTAGAATTGGCTCAGGAAAGGTACAAGAAAGCAGCAGATAAATTTCGTAAACCTGCACCAGCTTTCAAGGTAGGAGACTTGGTCTGGCTGTCAACCAGAAATCTTAAGTTAAGGATTCCACGTCTAAGTTGGGACATAAGTACATTGGACCTTATAAGATCAATAAGATTATAAGTGCTGTTGCTTGTCGTCTTCAACTGCCCAGAACTATGAGAATCCACCCTGTCTTTCATGTATCCCTACTAAAGGCTGCAACACCCAATACGTTTCCTGGACGTTCTTCTCCTTGCCCTGACCTAGTGCTGGTCGATGGTCAGGAAGAATTTGTGGTGGAAAGGATTCTAGATTCCAGGTTGTACAGAAATCAGTTACAATATTTGATTAAATGGCAGGGCTACCCAGTGGAGGACAACTCATGGGAACCAGTCGATAACGTTAATGCTCCTCGCTTGCTCCGCCAGTTTCATCAGAGGTACCCAGACAAGCCTGGTCTGAGGTCATCCGGAGGTTGTCCCTAAGGGGGGAGTAATGTAAGGTTCTTTGTACATGTTTCTTGAAACTCAGTTTTTCCGTCGGCCATTTTGCTTTCTGTCTTGCTGCAGCTATCTTGCCCTCAGTCAATATGGAGTTTCCAGCTTTCATGTTCCCGCCTGATTCTCTCCCTCTTGCTTCTTAAGCAGCCTCAGCTGAGCAATCAGTGCTTCAGAATCAAGCCTGCAGTGAGCCTGTGACCTGACTCCTGGAAAACCTTGGACTTTGTACTCCAGCTATTTCCTACTGAGGAACTTTGGAACACTTGTGGACTCTGGAAACCTGCTATTTGATAAATCCACGTTTGCATGGAACTACGGTAACAGAGAAGAGATCCTGAACCTGTTGTGGAGAGTTATTGCTGAGCTTAAGTTACTCTGGCCTGCTGTGTCTCCTGCTTCTGTACCTGCAAACTGTGTGACCCTTTTTGCCACTTGTATGAAGTAATACAAGTCCTTCTATATCAAACCTGTGTCTCATGTGTTTTCCTCGCACCCAAGCACAAGACGCTATATGAACTGTACACCATACATTACAGGTGGTCGAGACCGTGTGGTCTCAGCATTTTTGGATTCAGAAGTGTTGGCGTTTTTCCTAG
>JARQOD010000006.1:251481933-251501473 GCA_033576555.1 Oophaga sylvatica
GGTTTTTCTGGGTTGCAGACAGTATTCTCTCCTGTGCTGTCCTATCTAGACAGTTTTGGGCCCCAGCGTTTGCTCAATCTATTTTCTGTCTGTGTTCGTGTTTTCATCTTTCAACCGCCATTATGTGTTTGGGGGCTTCCTACTCTTTTGGGGTCTACTCCGGGGCAGTTAACTTTCCTCTTTCCATCTTCAGGAGTAGCTCATCTCTCTGGCTGTGACGAGGCGTCTAGGGCACCGTAGGAACGTCCCACAGCTGCTTCTAGTTGTGCGGTTAGTTTAGGGGTCTGCAACCTATTAGTTCCCAACCTCTCTGGTGTTTGGCTGCCTTTGCGGTTTTTGCTCCTGCCCTCCTTAGCTACCAAAACATAACAGGGCCTTGGAACAACGATGGTAGCCCAGATGGCCAATTTCTGGTATAAGATCACTTACAAAAGAGGGGCCGAGAATACTCATGCCGATGCCTTATCCCGGATGAAACATGCCAAGCCAGGTCATAGTAGGGATGAGAAGTTAGAAGATGAGGAGACCCCCAAGTTCCAGAATGTTGCCAGGAAGGTGGAAGCTACGCAGGAGCAGACACAAGTGCAGGAGCCCGGAAGGTACTCTGGGGCCAACATGTGATGAATGGGTCAGGTTGCAACAGTAGGATGGGGAGCTTGCCCTAATTGGACAGTGGGTGACGTCAAAAAAAATTCCCAGACAAGAGGAAAGGAATGACCTCTCTCCAGAAACCCTGCAGATTCTTCGGCAGTGGGAACGTCTCCAGATGAAGAATGGATTGTTATACCGGAAAGTAGAGTTGAGCGATACTTTCCGATATCCTAAAGTATCGGAATCGTAATGGTATCGCCGATATCACTAAAATATCGGCGATACCCGATACCGATACCGGAAGTCCCATGTAAGTCTATGGGAACAAAATATCGAAATTAAAAAAAAACCATTCTTGTCTTGTTGGTTAATTGTACATGAAGGAAAACAACAAAGAGTAATGTAGAATGTATTGGGGAGGTTGAGGAGACATTAAAGGCATAGATGTTTGACCCAATCCAATGGAATAGCATTATTTATTTTTTTTTAGGAAATACGTTCGGATTGACGAACAAATTGACAATGTTCTTAACCTTTTTTCTATTTTGTCAAATATGTCTGTTTCACAACTTCCATGGTCTTCACCTTTTTAACTTTTCACACACTTTCTCCTTCATAATTTTCAGCAGCATCATCTTTCTCATCAAATTATTCTTCATCTTCACCTTCTTAATCTTCTAAAACTTCTTGCTATTCATCTTTTTGTTAACATTACTTATATTGTTCTTATTAAACAGTTATTATTCTTCATATTCTACTTCTTCATCTTCTTCCTATTCATCCTTTTCATCATATTCTTATTTGTGACAGACATTCCTGTACTTGTAATCTGTAAACTCTGAATTTTAAATCCTTCCGTTTTGCTGTCACAAAAGATTTTAAATTACACAGTATTTGTCGCGTTCAGTTTACCCTGCAGCAGCACAGGCATTTTCCAGGGGCCCACAGAGAAGGAACGGACTCACACGCACTTCCGAGAAACAATATTTTGTCTTCATGGCTATAAAGTACTGTTTGAGCTGCATGATTTTTGCTGTTCTTGCTGTACTTTAGTTGTCTTTAACCCTGTCCGTGGTGTAATGTGTAAAAGCCAATCGAAGAACACTGCGGTGTTGAACCGGGTGAATGAAAGTAGCCAATTGTGCTTAACCGGGAACAGCTGACATTTGAAGTATAAGGCAATGTACTGTGCTACACACTCAGAACAAGGCGTGTTGTACCTGGGATAGACATGGGGCACTAGCCATCCGAGGGACAGCTGACGCTGACCCAGATACACGGACAATGTAACGTGCCAGCTGACTTGCGGAACATCGGAGGTACCGGGATGAGAGGCACAGTGAGGCAGCGACTTATTTGGACATTCAACAGAGACCTGTGCTTATGAACTCAGTACACAGAGCAGGTAACGGCTAACAGGACTCGAGACACTGCGGTTGTTGAACCCAGGGTAGCAGAAGGAACAGAATGGACACAGACTATTTGCCGTTCACAGCTAGCGACATGACTACGAACGTAACACAGGAGAAGTGACTGTGCTCAACAGCACTTCCGAAGGACAATGGCGTTCTGGTAACTCTGGATACGACATGGAGGCTAGCAGACTATTGCATTCTACAGGCAGGGAACAGCTGACTTACTGAACCGTACAAGGACAAGTGTAACTGTGCTAAGCATTCGAGAAACACTGGCGGTGGTACCAGGATGGAAAGAGAACGGTGGAGGCAGCAGGACTTTTGCCGTTACACAGCAGGGGAACAGCTGACATTACTGAACCCAGTAACACAGGAGCAAGTGTAGACTGTGCTAACAGCACTTCGAGAACAACTGGCGGTGTTGTAACCAGGGATGAGAAGAGAACAGGTGGAGGCAGCAGGACTTTTGCGTTCACACAGCAGGGGAACAGCTGACATTACTGAACCCAGTAACACAGGAGCAAGTGTAGACTGTGCTAACAGCACTTCCGAGAAACAACTGGCGGTGTTGTAACCCAGGGATGAGAACAGAACAGGTGGAGGCAGCAGGACTTTTTGCCGTTCACACAGCGGGAAAGTGACATTACTGAACCCAGTAACACAGGAGCAAGTGTAGACTGTGTAACAGCACTTCGAGAAACAACTGGCGGTGTTGTAACCAGGATGAGAAAGAACAGGTGGAGGCAGCAGGACTTTGCGTTCACAGCAGGGGAACAGCTGCTTATGAACCCAGTAACACAGGAGCAAGTGTAGACTGTGCTAACAGCACTTCCGAGAAACAACTGGCGGTGTTGTAACCCAGGGATGAGAAAGAACAGGTGGAGGCAGCAGGACTATTTGCCTTCACACAGCAGGGGAACAGCTGACATTACTGAACCCAGTAACACAGGAGCAAGTGTTAACTGTGCTAACAGCACTTCCGAGAAACAACTGGCGGTGTTGTAACCCAGGGATGAGAAGAGAACAGGGTGGAGGCAGCAGGACTATTTGCCATTCACACAGCAGGGGAACAGCTGACATTACTGAACCCAGTAACACAGGAGCAAGTGTAACTGTGCTAACAGCACTTCGAGAAACAACTGGCGGTGTTGTAACCCAGGGATGAGAAGAGAACAGGTGGAGGCAGCAGGACTATTTGCCGTTCACACAGCAGGGGAACAGCTGACATTACTGAACCCCAGTAACACAGGAGCAAGTGTAGACTGTGCTAACAGCACTTCCGAGAAACAACTGGCGGTGTTGTAACCCAGGGATGAGAAGAGAACAGGGTGGAGGCAGCAGGACTTTTGCCGTTCACACAGCAGGGGAACAGCTGACATTACTGAACCCAGTAACACGGAGCAAGTGTTAACTGTGCTAACAGCACTTCCGAGAAACAACTGGCGGTGTTGTAACCCAGGGATGAGAAGAGAACAGGGTGGAGGCAGCAGGACTATTTGCTTCACACAGAGGGACAGCTGACATTACTGAACCCATAACACAGGAGCAAGTGTAACTGTGCTAACAGCACTTCGAGAAACAACTGGCGTGTTGTAACCCAGGGATGAGAAAGACAGGGTGGAGGCAGCAGGACTATTGCCTTCCACAGCAGGGGAACATACATTACTCCCTAAATTGTGTACAGCACTTCGAAACTTGTTGTAACCAATGAAACATTGCAGTTTTGCTGTCAACAGCAGGACAGCGACATTACTGAACCCAGTAACCGACAAGTTTAACTGTGCAACAGCACTTCGAGAAACAATGCGGGTGTACCAGGGAGGAAGGAACAGGTGAGGCAGCAGATATTTGCCATTCACCAGCGGGGAACATGACATTACTGAACCCCATAACACAGAGCAAGTGTAACTGTGCTAACAGCCTTCCGAGAAACAACTGGCGTGTTGTAACCAGGGATGGAAGAGAACAGGGGAGGCAGCAGACTTTGCCGTCCACAGCAGGGGAACAGCGAATACGAACCCAGTACACAGGAGCAGGTGACTGTGTAACAGCACTCGAGAAACAACTGGCGGTGTTGTAACCCAGGGAGAGAAGAACAGGTGGAGGCAGCAGGACTATTGCCTTACACAGCAGGGGAACAGCTGACATTACTGAACCCAGTACACGGGAGCAAGTGTAACGTGTAACAGCACTTCGAGAACAACTGGCGGTGGTAACCCAGGAGAGAAGAGAACAGGTGGAGGCAGCAGGATATTGCCGTTCACACAGCAGGGGAACAGTGACATTACTGAACCCATAAACAGGAGCAAGTGTAACTGGCTAAAGCACTCCGAGAAACAACTGGCGGTGTGTAACCCAGGGAGAGAAGAGAACAGGTGAGGCAGCAGGACTTTTGCTTCACACAGCAGGGAACAGCTGACATTACTGAACCCCAGTAACACAGGAGCAAGTGTAACTGTGCTAACAGCACTTCCGAGAAACAACTGGCGGTGTTGTAACCAGGGATGAGAAGAGAACAGGGTGGAGGCAGCAGGACTATTTGCCATTCACACAGCAGGGGAACAGCTGACATTACTGAACCCCAGTAACACAGGAGCAAGTGTAGACTGTGCTAACAGCACTTCCGAGAAACAACTGGCGGTGTTGTAACCCAGGGATGAGAAGAACAGGTGGAGGCAGCAGGACTTTTGCCTTCACACAGCAGGGGAACAGCTGACATTACTGAACCCCAGTAACACAGGAGCAAGTGTAGACTGTGCTAACAGCACTTCCGAGAAACAACTGGCGGTGTTGTAACCCAGGGATGAGAAAGAACAGGTGGAGGCAGCAGGACTTTTGCCGTTCACACAGCAGGGAACAGCTGACATTACTGAACCCCAGTAACACGGAGCAAGTGTTAACTGTGCTAACAGCACTTCCGAGAAACAACTGGCGGTGTTGTAACCAGGATGAGAAGAGAACAGGGTGGAGGCAGCAGGACTTTTGCCTTCACACAGCAGGGGAACAGCTGACATTACTGAACCCCAGTAACACAGGAGCAAGTGTAACTGTGCTAACAGCACTTCCGAGAAACAACTGGCGTGTTGTAACCCAGGGATGAGAAGAGAACAGGTGGAGGCAGCAGGACTTTTGCCGTTCACACAGCAGGGGAACAGCTGACATTACTGAACCCCAGTAACACAGGAGCAAGTGTGACTGTGCTAACAGCACTTCCGAGAAACAACTGGCGGTGTTGTAACCAGGGATGAGAACAGAACATGGTGGAGGCAGCAGGACTTTTTGCGTTCACACAGCAGGGGAACAGCTGACATTACTGAACCCCAGTAACACAGGAGCAAGTGTAACTGTGCTAACAGCACTTCCGAGAAACAACTGGCGGTGTTGTAACCCAGGGATGAGAAAGAAACAGGGTGGAGGCAGCAGGACTATTTGCCGTTCACACAGCAGGGGAACAGCTGACATTACTGAACCCCAGTAACACAGGAGCAAGTGTAACTGTGCTAACAGCACTTCCGAGAAACAACTGGCGGTGTTGTAACCCAGGGATGAGAAAGAACAGGGTGGAGGCAGCAGGACTTTTGCCGTTCACACAGCAGGGGAACAGCTGACATTACTGAACCCCAGTAACACAGGAGCAAGGTTAACTGTGCTAACAGCACTTCCGAGAAACAACTGGCGGTGTTGTAACCCAGGGATGAGAACAGAACAGGTGGAGGCAGCAGGACTATTTGCGTTCACACAGCAGGGGAACAGCTGACATTACTGAACCCCAGTAACACAGGAGCAAGTGTTAACTGTGCTAACAGCACTTCCGAGAAACAACTGGCGGTGTTGTAACCCAGGGATGAGAAGAGAACAGGGTGGAGGCAGCAGGACTATTTGCCGTTCACACAGCAGGGGAACAGCTGACATTACTGAACCCAGTAACACGGGAGCAAGTGTTAACTGTGCTAACAGCACTTCCAAGCAACAACTGGCGGTGTTGGAGCCCAGGGTCAAGGAGGGTGTAGGCATAAAATATTGAGTTATTGCCTTGTTACGTGGCCATTGCAAATGTATGTACTTCAAACAAGAATAAATGAAGTTTTACTACAACAATAAAATGATAAATTTCAATTACAAGAATAGAAAAATATTTATACTTGACAGTCCTCTGTGGTTGATAACGTTTAATGGCTAACTGAAAATATGGTAACAAATTCAAAGCTTTCGAGACTACTCAGGTGTCTTCATCAGGCTAAGAGTAAAGCCAAAAATGAAGAATCACATATTTCTACACACAACAGGACACAGGAATAGCTAAGACAAGTGAGGGAGGGACAAGTGAGGGGAGACCGGCAACAAAAAGGAGAACAAGGATGAATTATCAGCGCCACACAATCACAGATAAATTAATGAATTTAGCTGTGGCAAAAGACTTTTGTATGCCCGCCCGGTCATAGCATCATGGATATGGAATTACTGTTATTAAAATATAACTTCAAATATGAGAAACGTACAAAGGTTTCAGAATATAAGCTCATCATGACCTTTGACACTGTTAGTGATGGAATGAATAGATCACATGGATTTATGTCATTCTATATCAATTAAGGAATCTGCGTCTATGCCCTTCCAGGGTCATGAAAACCCCAAAAAATACGCCAATGAGAGGGCAATCAAACTTTCTATCCTTATCTAGGAACTGTTTGAATATTTATGTTCATCCCTGTGAGATAATTACAGTTCTGATACACGTCACTTACTTGTCTTACCTATTGCAATATTCCTGTGTCCTGTTGTGTATAGAAATATGTGATGCTTAACTTTTTTTAGTTAGTCTTTCCCTGATGAAGAGACGTGAGTAGCCTTGAAAGCTTGCAATTTGTTTCCATCTTTTCAGTTATCCATAAAAAGGTATGAACCACTGCTGACTCTGAAGTCTAAATATTTTTCTATCTACTGGCTAACACGGTACAAAGATACACATGTTTTCTAATTTCAAGAAGGAAAAATAAAGAAAATACAAATATAAACGCATATATGCACATGCCAAAAATAAATGGAACAACACAACACCCAAAAAATTGGTAACAAAATATAGTGTTGTACATTTAAGAATAAAAGTACATTTTTTTTTTATGAATAATGCTTAAGGAACGCAATGTTAAACTATAACATAGTGAAGACAATGGATTTTGTAATAGTCACTCATCATCATCATCGCAAATTTTATGTGACAGTCACAGACAATTTAATTATTTAAGTTCATAAAATCGTAACTTTCTATAGCATGTATGACATGTCCAGCATGGACTCATCAATGTGATTGATGACACAATAATGTACAATAAAAAATAACCATTTAAAAAAACATTAGGCATTGTTTGTCACAATTTAAGTGTGTGCCTGCAAGTGTAGGTGAAACAAAGGCTACGGATAGCAAAGGTATATTCTATGTCTGTATCACACAGTGGACAGCCTCTGATGGGTAATGCCGATGTTATACTGTACGTCAATAAAGTCTGCGGCTGAAATCATGCATTTTTTGCTTGTAGAGTGTTGAAGAGGGTAAAAGAATGTCTGTTTGCGCAAAGCTTTATCCGTCAACACTACCTTCCTACTGTCACGCGTAGGGTAGGGTAGCGTGTGGCAATTAGCTGACTATCAAATGTGAGGTTAGGCTGCGTTATTGCGCACTAGGGACGCCAAAAAAAATACAGCAGTAAGAATTTAATGTGTAATACTACACCTATGACAAACCAAAAAATTACGTTCCCTCTTTAACAATGTACAAGACTAACAAGCCTAATGGTTGACGCTGACTTAATTGAGATACAGTATTACATCAACATTGTCCATGAGTAACTATGCACTGTGATACCTATATACCAGTATTAATTTATATCTCTTGTGGTTGTTTCAACAGCACTTGCAGGTATAAGTACCTATTGTCAGTATGCATGATGCACTTTCTAGATGTAATAATTTATTATTGGACATTATTACCATGTTTACATGCTGGCCATTTCATATATGGTGTTTGAAGTTCCAGTTGGCATCAGTATGTGTATTTTATAATGTCTGTCATAAATAAAACTCGTCATGATGATGATGAGGATGTAATGATTCGTACATCCATTGAGTGCATTATCTTACAGGTACAGATAAAGTTCCTTTAAAAGCATTAATTCATAAGTCTGAAATGTACTTTTATGCATTAATTTAAAAATGTGAAGAGTAGACTATGTTTTATTTTTTGTTACCATTTCTAATAGACATGTGCAGATATGCGCTGTGATGACAAATTATTATTTGTCCATATTTTTCTTAAAAATTTATCATTCTAGGCCTGCAAAACTTCACAATTTCATGTTTTCAGCATAACAAGCAGGGTGACGGCTCTTCCCTATTTGGAGCATGTTGGTCATGTGTTTTTTCTGTCCATGTGTCGGGAACAGGACACTTCTTGCCGTTGACACAGCAGGGGAACAGCTGGCGTTACTGAACCCCACTAACAGTAGAGCTTGTGTTTTGTTCTGTGGACACGACACTTCTGAGCAGCAACTGGCAGTGTTGGAGCCCAGGGAGTAGCGTTCAGGTGGTAGAAAGATGAACATAACAGGAGACATGGATAACGTTGCGAACCAGTTATTTAATCTGAAAACGGACAGAGAAATTCTGGCGAGATCCATGCCTTGTTCATTTTCAGAAAAGTAAGCCGGTCTACATTATCGGAGGATAGTCGCATGCGACGGTCTGTTAGTACACCACCTGCAGCACTAAAGACGCGCTCCGATAATACACTGGCAGCAGGGCAAGCCAGCACCTCCAATGCATACTGGCTAAGCTCTGGCCATGTATCCAGCTTAGAGACCCAAAACTTGAATGGGGAAGAGCCATCTGGGAGTACACTGAGAGGCAAAGCCAAGTAGTCTGTCACCATCTGACGGATACGTTGCCTCCCGCTGACTGGAGCCCTCTCGGATGGTGTAGACATTTGTGGCGCTGCCACAAAACTTTGCCACATTTTGAACATACTGGTCTTTCCCTGTGCAGAGGCACTGCGTGTGCTCCCTCTTGTTGCAGAGCTCTCTACACTGCCTCGACGCACAGAGCTGCTTTGTAAAGCAGTAGCAGCAGCAGTGCTCTCGGCAGTAAGGTAGAACATTAGGGATTGCACCAGTGTGTCTTGGTACTCCCGCATTTTACGCTCCCGGTTCAACGGTGTGATGAGGCTTTTGACGTTGTCCCGGTAGCGAGGGTCTAGGAGGGTGTACACCCAATAATCAGACGTCGTGAGAATGTGGGCGATGCGGCGGTCGTTTCTTAGGCACTGCAGCATGAAATCAACCATGTGCTGCAGACTCCCAACTGGCAAAGAAACGCTGTCCTCTGCAAGAGGCGTTATCTCTGCCTGCTCTGCATCACCCCACCCTCGCTCTACATACTGACTAGAGCGTTGTGTACCTCCCTCTGGAGCGATGTCTTCCTCCTCCATTGACTCCTCCTCCTCATCCTCCTCACAAAGTGAGCCCTGCCCAGCCCTTTGTGAGGAACCACGTTGCGCTGACTTTCCAGAAGGTGATGGAATTTGTGACTCCTCATCCTCCACCTCTTCCAAAACCTCATCCCTTATTGCTTGCAGTGTTTTTTGAAGCAGGCAGATAAGGGGGACAGTCAGGCTGACTAGTGCATCATCTGCACTCGCCATCCGCGTTGACTCATCAAACGCACGCAAAACGTGGCACATGTCCTTCATAGTGGCCCACTCATTAATGGTGAAGTGTGGACGGCGCAAATTGCGTGTTGATTGCGCCTGATGCAGCTGATACTCCATAACTGCTGGCTGCTGCTCACACAACCGCTCCAACATATGTAACGTTGAATTCCACCTGGTGGATACGTCACATATGATGCGATGTTCAGGAAGGCGCAATCTGCGTTGCAGAGCTGCAATGCGCGATCTGGCCATGCTGGAACGTCGCAAGTGAGCGCACTCTAGGCGGACCTTGTGCAGCAGTGCATCAAGATCCGGATAGTCCCTCAAAAAACTCTGCACGACCAAGTTGAGCACATGTGCCAGACATGGTATGTGAGTGAGGTTGCCAAGGCCCAGAGCTGCCACCAATTTCGGCCATTGTCACACACTACCAAACCTGGCTGGAGATTCGCTGGCAAAAACCACACGTCGCTCTCCTGCTTGATGGCATTCCAGACCTCCTGCGCTGTGTGGCTTCGATTCCCCATGGGAATTAATTTCAGAACGGCCTGTTGCCGTTTGGCCACGGCTGTGCTCATATCGGTCGCATCAGGTAAGCGTCCACGGGTCCATGTGGAGGTAGACCGTGACGGCTCCTGCAGCGATGATTCTGAGGAACTGGAGTAGGAGGAGGAGTCAATGTGGACAGACTTGATTCCGGCAATCCTTGGAGTTGGCAGAACACGTACAGCGCCACTCGCAAGATCTGTACCCGGCTCCACAACATTCACCCAATGGGCAGTGAGTGAAAGGTATCGTCCCTGGCCATGGGTACTGGTCCACGCATCGGTGGTCAGGTGGACCTTGCTACTGACGGCGTTTAGTAGCGCATGTTTAATTTTTGCCTCAACATGCTTTTGCAGACCAGGGACGGCTTGCCTGCTGAAATAAAATCGGCTGGGCACATTGTATTGTGGGACTGCCAATGCCATTAATTCACGGAAACTGTCAGTCTCCACCAGCCTGAATGACAGCATTTCAAGGGACAGGAGTTTTGCAATGACAGCATTCAGAGCCTGTGCTCGTGGATGGTTTGCCGAGTATGGCCGTCTTTTATCCCATGCCTGTGCTACCGATGGCTGTTTTGTGGCCTGGGTGTGTGAGGATGACAGGGAACTTGCACCTGTGGGTGGAATAACACTGTGTCTCTGGACAACAGTGACAGAGGTTCTTCCATGGCGATCCTTTGAGGAAGCCTTACCAGCTGTGTGTGAACTGGAGGAAGAGGCTCCAACAGGAGCTGAAGATGTAGGTGCTGCTGTAGGTTGGCCTACATCTCCAGTGTGTCTTTGTAACTCAACAAAGTGCTTTGACCGCACATGTTTCCACATATTTGTTGTATTAAGGTTACTGACACTTTTACCTCTTTTAATTTTTTGATTACACAGCTTGCATTTGACATAGCAAATATCATCTGCAACTGTATCAAAAAAGGACCACGCAGAGCAAGTCCTGGGAGCGCCCGGTTTGGCTGTTGGAAGAGAACTGCTCCGAACGGGTGCCAAACTGGAGGCTACAGGCAAGCGAGTCTGCAGCCTACCTCTCCCTACTGTTTGGACCGTTGGGGCAATCTCTTCCTCAGAGCTGCTCCCACCACCTTCCTGTTCCTCACGCCATGTTGGGTCTTGGACCTCATCATCTCCACCACTACCCTCTTCCAACACCTGCTGTTGTTGGGTGGTCTGGCCAGCACCATGCTCAACAGAAACTGGCAACTGAGTCTCATCATCATCAGATGCGTTCTGCGGTGTGCTGACCATCGGCACTGGCTCACCCGCCTCTTCAGATTCAGAGAGACACAGCTGTTGCGCATCACTGCATACTGCCTCTTCTTCACATTCCAGAATGCTGCTTGGCTGGGCCCCTGTTTCCAAGCCAACATATTCTGAGAACAGAAGCAGAGACTCAGCTGGCTCCTGTACAGAGCTCTCTGACTGCCTGGGCAATTTGGCAGGCGGTGAAGAGACTGATGGTTGTTCAACAGTGCTGTGGTCCTGAGAGGAGGTGGAAGGTATTGAAGTCGATGCATTGGCTGCCATCCAACCAACAACGGCTTCAATTTGTTCTTCACGCAGCAGGGGGGTACGCTGAGCTCCTACAAAAGTGCGCATAAAGGAACGCTCACGGGGAAAACTGGTGGATGCTGTGTCACTGGGTGCGGCAGCAGCCACAGAATCCCCACGTCCTCTCCCTGCTGCAAATCCACGGCCTCGACCACGACCACGTGCCTTACTCACTGACTTCTTCATCTTGGTAGATTGATAAAGAAAGTCAGAAAAGTTAAGGCCTAAGTGTGGTTATTCCTCACAGACTACAGTGAACCCTGCAGACAACTGTTCAGTATCTGTGAAAGGCCCCTTTGTGTAGTTCTATAGTGTTTGCAACCAATGTATTGTATACGGATGGAAGCGCGTCACACTAATAGATTAGTTTTTTTTCCACTAAAATGGAGCAGCACCAATTAGAGAAAAATGTGAAGGATGAGGCAGTGACACACGCTCAGCAGACTACAACCGGCAGTGGTTGAAGTACAAACTGGAGCGTAATCTGCACTCACAAAATGAAAAGCTCACAGACTACAGTGAACACTGAAACACAACTATTCACTATCTGTGAAAAGCTCCTTTGTGTAGTTCTATAGTGTTTGCAACCAATGTATTGTATACGGATGGAAGCGCGTCACACTAATAGATTAGTTTTTTTTCCACTAAAATGGAGCAGCACCAATTAGAGAAAAATGTGAAGGATGAGGCAGTGACACACGCTCAGCAGACTACAACCGGCAGTGGTTGAAGAACTAACTGGAGCGTGATCTGCACTCAAAAAATCAAAACCTCACAGACTGCAGTGAACACTGAAACACAACTATTCACTATCTGTGAAAAGCTCCTTTGTGTAGTTCTATAGTGTTTGCAACCAATGTATTGTATACGGATGGAAGCGCGTCACACTAATAGATTAGTTTTTTTTCCACTAAAATGGAGCAGCACCAATTAGAGAAAAATGTGAAGGATGAGGCAGTGACACACGCTCAGCAGACTACAACCGGCAGTGGTTGAAGAACTAACTGGAGCGTGATCTGCACTCAAAAAATCAAAACCTCACAGACTGCAGTGAACACTGAAACACAACTATTCACTATCTGTGAAAAGCTCCTTTGTGTAGTTCTATAGTGTTTGCAACCAATGTATTGTATACGGATGGAAGCGCGTCACACTAATAGATTAGTTTTTTTTCCACTAAAATGGAGCAGCACCAATTAGAGAAAAATGTGAAGGATGAGGCAGTGACACACGCTCAGCAGACTACAACCGGCAGTGGTTGAAGAACTAACTGGAGCGTGATCTGCACTCAAAAAATCAAAACCTCACAGACTGCAGTGAACACTGAAACACAACTATTCACTATCTGTGAAAAGCTCCTTTGTGTAGTTCTATAGTGTTTGCAACCAATGTATTGTATACGGATGGAAGGGCGTCACACTAATAGATTAGTTTTTTTTCCACTAAAATGGAGCAGCACCAATTAGAGAAAAATGTGAAGGATGAGGCAGTGACACACGCTCAGCAGACTACAACCGGCAGTGGTTGAAGAACTAACTGGAGCGTGATCTGCACTCAAAAAATCAAAACCTCACAGACTGCAGTGAACACTGAAACACAACTATTCACTATCTGTGAAAAGCTCCTTTGTGTAGTTCTATAGTGTTTGCAACCAATGTATTGTATACGGATGGAAGCGCGTCACACTAATAGATTAGTTTTTTTTCCACTAAAATGGAGCAGCACCAATTAGAGAAAAATGTGAAGGATGAGGCAGTGACACACGCTCAGCAGACTACAACCGGCAGTGGTTGAAGAACTAACTGGAGCGTGATCTGCACTCAAAAAATCAAAACCTCACAGACTGCAGTGAACACTGAAACACAACTATTCACTATCTGTGAAAAGCTCCTTTGTGTAGTTCTATAGTGTTTGCAACCAATGTATTGTATACGGATGGAAGCACGTCACACTAATAGATTTGATTTTTTTCTAATATAATGGAGCTGCACCAATTCCACTAAATAAAATAAAAAAAAAGAGTCAGTGACACGTGCAGATGCCTACAAACAGCGGTGGATGCAGAGCAAACTGCAGCGTCACCTGCACTGTCACACACACACCTTGCACAGAGCTGTTAAAACAACACTGGCAAAATGAAGCTTTACACAGCGGTTGGTAAACTAGCCTGCCTCAAGCACAGTAGTACACAAAATCGCAATATGTAACTGTCCCTCAGAGTTAGCAGAGTAGCGTTCTGTCCCTTACTGAGTTCACAGCACAGTGACGCTAAAATGGCGGCGGCGCCTTTTATAGTGCATTCTGACATCATTTCAGCAGCCAATCACAGCCATGCCATTAGTTAAGATGACCGCAGCATTACAGGATGTGCCCACACTTCGTAGGATTCCTCATTGGCTGACTAAAATCACATTGCCTCTCAAAGAATTATGGGAACTTCCGATTCCGGTATACGATATGGGAAAAGTATCGGAATTAAGTATCGGAATTCCGATAACGCGAATATCGGCCGATACCCGATACTTGCGGTATCGGAATGCTCAACACACCGGAAAGTCCAATTACAAAAAGAGTTAGGGGTCACCTGGCAGGTGATAATCCCCGAGACACTGCTGCTAAAGGTCGTCACCAAAAGGGAGCTCATTTTGGGCAGGAAAAAACCTTCCAGTGGCTGCAATGATTTGTTTACCATTCCCGACTAAAAACTGTTAGAAGAAGCTTTCAGCTCTGCAGAACGTGCAAGTTAGCAAAACCACCAGAGCAGAGGCTCACATTCAAGCGATCGTGACATCCGCTGCCCTGGAGCTGCTAATGATAGACTATTTGACCATTGGGCCAGCCATCAGGGGTACGAACATTGCCTGGTAATGGTGAACCACTTCACAACGTTCGCCATTGTGACCCCAACTCGAGATCAGACCGCAGAATCCGCCACTCATGCCATCTGCAAAAATTTCATTCAAGTCTACGGTTATCCAAAGCATATTCATTTGGACCAGGGGGGCCTGCTTCCTAGGGAAAGTGATGGAAGAACTGCACCGAATGTAACGAATCGAGAAGTCACGCACTACACTGTACCACCCACAGGGTAATGGAGTGTGTGAGCGGTTCAACCGGACGTTAATACAAATGTTGAGGACTCTAGAGGAAGATCGAAAGGCCTAATGGCCTGAATATGTGGCCGAACTAGTTTGGGTGTACAATAACCGGGTACACCGAACAACCGGGTATACCCCATACACCTTGCTGTTTGGTCCTGCAGGGAAAGAAATCACCGAGCTGGAGTTGAATCATAGAATCATAGAATGGTAGCGTTGGAAGGGACCTCCTGGGTCTTCTGGTTGGACCCAGTGGAGGACTACCCATAGACAGGGATGTCCACCTGGTTTTGGGAACATCGCCATCGTTTGCAGACTCTGCATCGCCTGGTGCAAACCAGATTTCAACAGTTGGAACATGCGGAACAAACTCCACAGCGGGGGACAGATCTCCAAGTTGGGGACCGGGTATTAGTATGAGAGAAACATCCTCGAAACAAGCTAGAGAACCGGTGGGAGACAAATCTGTATCAAGTAAAACGCCAAATCAACTCTGAGGGCCCAGTATACGAAATTCAACCTGAAGGTGAGGAGGGTCTCTTTACTCGAGTGGTCCACCAAAACATGCTTTGTCCCTGTCTGTCAAAAAACCCTGTTCAACAAGAAGAGGTTTCTGAAACTCCGGAAACATTTCCGCCAGTTGTAATAGAATATGAAAAAGATGACTCCGAGCAACTACCGGAGAGACAAACCCCTGAAGTCCTTGAAGAAAGTGCTCTGGCAGGAGTCGACACACCATCATGCACCCTTATGCAGCCTGACTCGACTACTCTTGGTGACTCCACTACTCCCTCAGACTTACGGCGCTCCGAGCGAGCCACAGCTGGAAAACCCCCCAATCCTTACAATTAGGACCAATTTGTGTGGCGGCAGACTGTTCAATTTGAGGAAAAAAACTGCCCATGTTTGTTACCAGAGCACTCACCCATGGAATGGCGAGCAAAAGGGGAGGGGGAGTGTAGGGAGGTGGATCGGGCCCGTGGTGCTCCTCTCATATCAAGGCTGGAACTGTTAAAACTGTCACCCTTGTTGCCTGTTGCCGGAGGGAACCCTTTCTGACCTGGACCTACCTTTGCACCTGACTGCTGGGGGTGGGTCAGAGATAAAAGGGGCAGAGCGCGGGAAAGCGAGGCTTTCGGCGGGAAGACAGAACACGCAGCAGGAGAAAGTTGAATGAAATAATTATTTAATCCCTTGCTGATTTTGTAAGTTTGCCCACTGACAAAGACATGAACAGTCTATAATTTTAAGGGTAGGTGAATTTTAACAATGAGATATAGAATATTAAAAATAAAATCCAGAAAATCACATTGTCTAAATTATATAAATGTATTTTCATTTTGAAGAGAGAAATAAGTATTTGATCCCTGTGGCAAACAAGACAATACTTGGTGGCAAGCACAGCAGACGTTTTTTGTAGTTGATGATGAGGTTTGCTCACATGTCAGGAGGAATTTTGGTACACTCCTCTTTGCGGATCATCTCTAAATCATTAAGATTTTGAGGGTGTAGCTTGGCAATTCAGAGCTTCAACTCCCTCCATGAGTTTTAATAGGATTAAGGTCTGGAGACTGGCTAGACCACTCCATGACCTAAAGGTACTGCCACACTAAACAATCCCGCTAGCGATCACGATAACGACGCATACTAATGCGATCGCTAGCGGGATTGTTTCTATATCGCTAAATGCGGCCACATTTAGCGATATAGTTAACGACGCTATCGCCGTTAGCGATCTTCTTAACGACTTTAGCGGTACAAAAGTACCGCTAAATCGCTAAGAAAAGGTGCCACACAGCGATTAGATACTTACCCAGCGGGAGCGCCGACGAGAAAATAGGGTCCGGAGCGATTCCAGCGACGAGCGAGATCACAGCAGGAAGCTCGTCGCTGGAAGCTGCCGCACTGAACAACATCGCTAACAGGATCGCTAAATAGTGACGTTTTTTAGCGATCCCGTTAGCGATATTGTTTAGTGTGGCATACCCTTTAATGTACTTCTTTTTGATCCACTCCTTTGTTGCCTTGGCTGTATGTTTTGGGTCATTTTCGTGCTGGAAGATCCAGTGTGATCAGCAGACTTAAATGGGTGTGGTTGGGGCATGGATATGGGTGTGACTAATTGTGAAATGGATGTGGTCAGGGGAGTGGCCTAAAATTTGCCGTGGTGCGCTGGGTGCGCCACGGCACAAACTTCGGCCTTCTTTCCGTTCTTCAAAAGTTGGGAGGTATGGGTGAGGCTGGTGCTGCTATAAACTGGTGAACAGGGGAGGCTGGTGCTATGCAGGCTGGGGATTTGGGGGAGGCTGATGCTATAGAATGGGGATTAGGGGGCATTTCCTATAGAATAGTTTTTATTGGCGCTATAAAGTAAAATATACTTGATTTAATATGAAAATCTTGTATACTAAAGCTTGTCTTTATTGTCAGCACTCTGTTAATAAAAGTGAGTGCTGTCTAAAATCAGCTTGCAAATCTGTGCTTACTCATTGAGGCTGGTTTCACACTTGTGTTTTTTTTAAGTCAGGCAAAATCAGGATTTTCAGCCAAATCCTGATCCTTTCAGGATACCTTTTTCATCCATTCACTTTAACGGTGTCAGGAAGCAACCTGAAGTAACTGGATTCTAGCTGACTTCACTAAAGTGAATGGGCAAAAACTGGATCCTGAAAGGATCAGGATTTGGCTGAAAAATCTGATGAAAAAAATGCAAGTGTGAAACCAGCGACACTGGATGAATGCAGCAGTGTGCTCCAAGTGTCAGTGTGGGTGTACACAATGTGGCTGCAGGCTCACTTTGACGCCTGCTACCTGTCTGCTCTTGGCTTCCCTTTGAACACATTCAGTAAAGAGGAGGGGTAAATGAGCAGACAGCATGTCTCTATATCACTAGGCCTCTCCTCACTGAAGCAGTGGTTAGGTCACCTGTTTTAATCTCTTGATGACTTTGAAAAGCTGAAGGTGTTAAAAAAACGCTCAAAAGACTGAACCTGTGCGCAGCAAGTGCAGACGTTCATTCTTTTAGTGTTTAATTAGCGCTTTTTAAATTGTTTTACAGAGTAGATCTGCCTTAAATAGATGTCGTGTGCACAGCCTCAGTGTGTGACGTTAGTAAGGGGTGCAACCACGAAAAGTGCCTAGGGCAGCATGAAGGCCAAATACGGCCCTGGGTGAAGTAGTACATTAAAAAAAACAATATATAGTGTCCCTACAGCTCCAGCTTATGCAGACACAGTTGAGGAAAGATTTTGCAGATGATGAGGAAAGAGATGATTCATCCCAGATGGAGTTTAAGTTTGATGCCGCTTCTACCCCTAGAACAGCCCTCAGCCAAATGTCCTTGGTCAATCTTAAATTTGTTAAAAAATTGTGTTTGATAAAACGTCAGATACTATGGATCAGGGTGATAAATTTGCTATGATGGAACAATTTGTGAAAAAGGTGCCCTTGGAAGGAGTTTTTTTAATCAGGAGTTTTGCAGAATGCAGAATCTATTGCAGATGTTGCAATTTAACCCCCAGCAGCCCCGGGAGTTCTACAAACCCACTTCCGGAGTTAGACCTCCATATCCAGTGGTGAATGACCCTAGGCAGTATCAGCAGTATAACGGTCTTCAAATGGTTAACTCAGTCTCTCAGGAGCCTTCTACTCCAGCTCCCTCTACAGTAGCTTCCACTCATTCATGCCCGAAGATCCATGCTATTCACGGAGGGGTCACTCCTCCTCGTCCCTACACTCCTCTGATCAGGGAGTTGTGGGAACATGAGGACCGGACTCTAAGGCCGAGGTCACACTTGCGAGAAACTCGCACGAGTCTCGCACCTCAATACCCGGCATTGTCGCCAACACTCGGGACCGGAGTGTGCAGCTGTATGTATTTTTACGCAGCTGAACACTTCGGTCCCGAGTGCCGGCGGCAGTGCCAGGTATTGAGGTGCGAGATTCGTGCGAGTTTCTCGCAAGTGTGACCCCAGCCTTACCGAGGATCTCTTTGGGGCAGAGGTGGGAGTTGTGGGAAGGAAGCCACGTCCAGATGGGAATGATGGATTTTTTGGGCTTCCCACCGCAGGAAACACTGATTAATGATGTGCTCCCCCTGTACCTCTTGCCCTCCTTGCCCCCCTTTCTACGGGCAGGGACGGAAGACCTTATGTCAAAGGGAGAATAGGGGGGCTGCCATGGGAAGACATCCTCATTGATACAGGAGCCTCAGTTTCAGTAACAGGACACAAATTGCAGTCACCACCTGGACTGCCTGAGACTATCACTTTGGTAGGATTTGAGGGTTCCTGTATTCAAGCAGAAAAAAGTCGTCCAGTGAACCTGAGATTTCAGGACACAGGGGGATCGAAGAAAAGGAGTCTTCGATGCGCTTTTTGGGTAAATCCAAAGTTGCGGTCCACTATTTTGGGTACTGATGTTTTTGGGAGCAATGGGAATTGTTGATTTGTGTAACAGTCTTGTGGCGGAACAAAGAAGGAACTATTTGTTTTGTAATTGTACCTGTGGCGGAGGAGGAGGAGGAGAGTCACAAATTACCCATTGCCAGTCTAGGATCATGTACTAATGAAAACATTGACAATGATTTCTTAAAAAAATGAATAATATATGAACTGTTCCAATATTTATGTT
>JARQOD010000006.1:251501573-251521883 GCA_033576555.1 Oophaga sylvatica
CCCATGGAATGGGAGCAAAAGGGGAGGGGGAGTGTAGGGAGGTGGATCGGGCCCGTGGTGCTCTCTCATATCAAGGCTGGAACTGTTTTAAAAACTGTCACCCTTGTTGCCTGTTGCCGGAGGGAACCCTTTCTGACCTGGACCACCTTTGCACCTGACTGCTGGGGGGGGGTCAGAGATAAAAGGGGCAGAGCGCGGGAAAGCGAGGCTTTCGGCGGAAGACAGAACACCAGCAGGGAAAGTTAATGAAATAATTATTTAATCCCTTGTGATTTTTGTAAGTTTTGCCCACTGACAAAGACATGAAAATCTATAATTTTAAGGGTAGGTGAATTTAACAATGAGATTATAGAATATTAAAAATAAAATCCAAAAATCACATTGTCTAAATTATATAAATGTATTTTCATTTTGAAGAAGAGAATAAGTATTTGATCCTGTGGCAAACAAGACAATACTTGGTGGCAAAGCACAGCAGACGTTTTTTTTGTAGTTGATGATGAGGTTTTGCTCACATGTTCAGGAGGAATTTTGGTACACTCCCTCTTTTAGCAGATCAACTCTACAATCATTAAAGATTTTGAGGGGTGTAAGCTTGGCAATTCAGAGCTTCAACTCCCTCCCATGAGTTTTTATAAGGATTAAGGTCTGGAGACCCTGGCTAGTACACCCACTCCATTGACCCCTTACATGTACTTCTTTTTGATCCACTCCTTTGTTGCCTTGGCTGTATTTTTGGGTCATTTTCGTGCTGGAAGATCCAGTGTGATCACAACTTAAATGGGTGTGGTTGGGGCATGGATATGGGTGTGACTAATTGTGAAATGGATGTGGTCAGGGGAGTGGCCTAAAATTTGCCGTGGTGCGCTGGGTGCGCCACGGCACAAACTTCGGCCTTCTTTCCGTTCTTCAAAAGTTGGGGTATGGGTGAGGCTGGTGCTGCTTATAAACTGGTGAACAGGGGAGGCTGGTGCTATGCAGGTGGGATTTGGGGGAGGCTGATGCTATAGAATGGGGATTAGGGGCATTTCCTATAGAAAGTTTTTATTGGCGCTAAAAAAAGTAAAATATACTTGATTTAATATGAAAATCTTGTATACTAAAGCTTGTCTTTATTGTCAGCACTCTGTTAATAAAAGTGAGTGCTGTCAAAATCAGCTTGCAAATCTGTGCTTACTCATTGAGGCTGGTTTCACATTGTGTTTTTTTTAAGTCAGGCAAAATCAGGATTTTCAGCCAAATCCTGATCCTTTCAGGATACCTTTTTCATCCATTCACTTTAACGGTGTCAGGAAGCAACCTGAAGTAACTGGATTCTAGCTGACTTCACTAAAGTGAATGGGGCAAAAACTGGATCCTGAAAGGATCAGGATTTTGGCTGAAAATATCTGATGAAAAAAATGCAAGTGTGAAACCAGCGACACTGGATGAATGCAGCAGTGTGCTCCAAGTGTCAGTGTGGGTGTACACAATGTGGCTGCAGGCCACTTTGACGCCTGCTACCTGTCTGCTCTTGGCTTTCCCTTTGAACACATTCAGTAAAGAGGAGGGTAAATGAGCAGACAGCATGTCTCTATATCACTAGGCTTCCTCACTGAAGCAGTGGTTAGGTCACCTGTTTTTAATCTCTTGATGACTTTGAAAAGCTGAAGGTGTTAAAAAAACGCTCAAAGACTGAACTGTGCGCAGCAAGTGCAGACGTTCATTCTTTTAGTGTTTAATTAGCGCTTTTTAAATTGTTTTACAGAGTAGATTCTGCCTTAAATAGATGTCGTGTGCACAGCCTCAGTGTGTGACGTTTAGTAAGGGGTGCAACCACGAAAAGTGCCTAGGGCAGCATGAAGGCCAAATACGGCCCTGGGTGTAAGTAGTACATTAAAAAAAACAATATATAGTGTCCCTACAGCTCCAGCTTATGCAGACACAGTTGAGGAAAATTTTGCAGATGATGAGGAAAGAGATGATTCATCCCAGATGGAGTTAAGTTTGATGCCGCTTCTACCCCTAGAACAGCCCTCAGCCAAATGTCCTGGTCAATCTTAAATTTGTTAAAAATTGTGTTTGATAAAACGTCAGATACTATGGATCAGGGTGATAAATTTGCTATGATGGAACAATTTGTGAAAAAGGTGCCCTTGGAAGGAGTTTTTTTAATCAGGAGTTTTGCAGATGCAGAATCTATTGCAGATGTTGCAATTTAACCCCCAGCAGCCCCGGGAGTTTCTACAAACCCACTTCCGGAGTTAGACTCCATATCCAGTGGTGAATGACCCTAGGCAGTATCAGCAGTATAACGGTCTTCAAATGGTTAACTCAGTCTCTCAGGAGCCTTCTACTCAGCTCCCTCTACATAGCTTCCACTCATTCATGCCGAAGATCCATGCTATTCACGGAGGGGGTCACTCTCCTCGTCCCTACACTCCTCTGATCAGGGAGTTGTGGGAACATGAGGACCGGACTCTAAGGCCGAGGTCACACTTGCGAGAAACTCGCACGAGTCTCGCACCTCAATACCCGGCATTGTCGCCAACACTCGGGACCGGAGTGTGCAGCTGTAATGTATTTTTACGCAGCTGAACACTTCGGTCCCGAGTGCCGGCGGCAGTGCCAGGTATTGAGGTGCGAGATTCGTGCGAGTTTCTCGCAAGTGTGACCCCAGCCTTACCGAGGATCTCTTTTGGGGCAGAGGTGGGAGTTGTGGGAAGGAAGCCACGTCCAGATGGGAATGATGGATTTTTTGGGCTTCCCACCGCAGGAAACACTGATTAATGATGTGCTCCCCTGTACCTCTTGCCCTCCTTGCCCCCCTTTCACGGGCAGGGACGGAAGACCTTATGTCAAAGGGAGAATAGGGGGCTGCCATGGAAGACATCCTCATTGATACAGGAGCCTCAGTTTCAGTAACAGGACACAAATTGCAGTCACCACCTGGACTGCCTGAGACTATCACTTTGGTAGGATTAGGGTTCCTGTATTCAAGCAGAAAAAAGTCGTCCAGTGAACCTGAGATTCAGGACACAGGGGGATCGAAGAAAAGGGGTCTTCGATGCGCTTTTTGGGTAAATCCAAAGTTGCGGTCCACTATTTTGGGTACTGATGTTTTTGGGAGCAATGGGAATTGTTGATTTGTGTAACAGTCTTGTGGCGGAACAAAGAAGGAACTATTTGTTTTGTAATTGTACCTGTGGCGGAGGAGGAGGAGGAGAGTCACAAATTACCCATTGCCAGTCTAGGATCATGTACTAATGAAAACATTGACAATGATTTCTTAAAAAAATGAATATATATGAACTGTTCCAATATTTATGTTCATCCCTCTGCCATAATGACAGTTCTGCTTCACGTCACTTGTCTTATCTTATTGCATTTTTTCAGTGCTGTGTTGTGTATAAATATGTGATTCTTCAGATGTTGTATTAGTCTATGCCTGATGAAGAGACCTGAGTGGTCTCAAAAGCTTGCAATTTGTTACCATCTTTTCAGTTAAGCCATTAAAAGGTATCAACCACTGAGGACTCTCAAGTCTAAATATTTTTTTAAAAAATGAATTGAAGCAAAGGTTCCCTAAATTGGTGGATCTCAAAGAAACGATTGTGGGTTAATGCAAACTCAAGCTAAAATTGATGGTATAAGCTGCCACCTTTCCAGTGCCAGTATCGAATTCATGAGGACTAGTGATAAGCGAGCACTAAAATGCTCGGGTGATCGTTGCTTGGGTTGAGCAAATTGGAATGCTCGGATGCTAGGGTCAAGCAACGAGCCCAATGTAAGTCTATGGAAAAACCAAGCATTTTGCCGCGGACCCCCCACAGAGGGTCCTTTTAGGGTCTAAAAACGTCTGAAATTGAAGGAAACAGTTTTCAAGTGACATGGGAACATCATGGAGAATACCCCTGGAAGCATTTCTGACACCCGGGGTCACAGCTATGAACAATGTTGTCAGAGTCTTACGCCACTTTACAGGCGCACAATTAAACATAACAAAAACGATACCAAAATGGATTTTCCTGGGAAATTTGTTAAGGAACATCCTTTCCAGGGTAATGACTTGTATATAAGGCAAAATAAATAACCAAAAACAAAAATGCTCCTCCACCACTTGGGCTATCTTCACACGTAATGTTTTTGATGCGTTTTTCAACTTTACCATGCTTTCAACCAAGACAAATGCATTCACTGAGAAATGTAATTTTAACATTTTACAACCTTATTTGGGCCCTTTGTGGTGTGTGACACATCATCAGACACATCCTGTTTCATTTATGAAGGAGGGACTCTGAGAGTCACAAAGTCTATTTTTATAGTGCCAGCAGGGGGCCCCTCACTTTTCTTAGAGAGCCATCAGCCGGCTAGGGCTTGTTGTTTCCATTATTAAACAGTGGTCCCTTATACTGTGATTGTGTATGCAGTGAGTGGCAGGGCTGCCCAAAATTTGGACGCACCCCAACAAACCTTTGAACAGACGTCATGGATGACCACATTGCAACCAAAATTCCAAGTATTCATTTGGTACTCCCATACTTTTTGCCTGTGCATTGAATTCAAGGCCTGCCCTGTCCCAAAGTTACATGCACCCAATAAGCTTTTGAACCCACGTACTGGAAGGCCACGTTAAACAAAAGTTCCCATTAAGCTTTATTTGGTACTGCCATACTGTTTCCCAAGGCATTGAATGGAAGGCCTGCCCTGCCCCAACGTTATACGCACCCCAATAACCCTTTGAAGCAACGTACTCGATGGCCACATTAAACCAAAGTTTCCATTAAGCTTTATTTGGTACTGCCATACTGTTTGCCTAGGCATTGAATACAAGGCCTGCCCTGCCCAACGTTAACCGCACCCCAATAACCTTTGAACCAATGTACTGGATGCCACCTGAAAGCATTGTTCCTAGTAATTTGGTACTCCCATATTGTTTGGCTACGCAGTGAATTGTTATGTCCGGAGAACCTGCATTGGAGAATGTCAGTGTTGAGGATGAAGACCCGGCAGTGGAGAATGTCAGTGTTGAGTATGGAAAACCTGCAGTGGAGAATTTCAGTGTTGAGGCTGAAGAAACTGCAGTGGAGAATTGCAGTGTTGAAGCTGAATAACACCTGGGAGTGGAGCATTCAATGTTGAGACTGAAGGACCAGCAGTGGAGAATTGCATTGTTGAGGCTGAAGAACCTGAATTGGTGAATTGCAGCGGTGAGCCTGAAGAACCTGCAGTGGACAATTGCAGTGTTGAGACTAAATACCCAGCAGTGGAGCATTGCAGTGTTGAGGCTGAAGAACCTTTATTGTAGCATTGCAGTGTTTTAGGAAGAACACCAGTCAGTGGAGCATTTCAGTGTTGAGCCAGAAGAACCTGCAGTGGACAATTGCGTGTTGAGGCTGAAGACCCCCGTAGTGGAGAATTGCAGTGTTGAGGATGAATACACAGCAGTGGAGCATTGCAATGTTGAGCCCAAAGAACCTGCATTGTAGCATTGCATGTTGAGGGAAAAACACCCAGCAGTGGAGCATTGCAATTTGAGCCCGAAGAACCGCATTGTAGCATTGCAGTGTTTAGAAAGAACACCCAACAGTGGAGCATTTCAGTGTTGAGGTGTTGAGCCTGAAGAACCAGCATGTAGAACAAAGTTCACATTATAAGGAAGTGGGTCTCCTATACTGTTTGCCTATGCAGTGAATGCAAGGCCTGCCACAAATTTGGACGCACCCCAATACCACTTGGAAGAGACGTGGAGGAAGTACTCCTAAAAATATGTTCCCATTACAAAGGAGTGGAAACTGTGACCTCTGCCGCCAGTGGTTTCAGATAGTAATTATTTTAATAATTCCGCAACAAAGGCCCTCTGGCACTGAAACATTTTAGTACACCTATCTGCCTCTGGAAGAAGAGATTGAAAGTTCTCCTTGTAGCGTGAGTCTAGAAGTGTCACCAACCAGTAATCAGTGTCAGCAAAAATTTTGATAATGCGAGGGTCACGGGAAAGGCAGCGCAACATAAAGTCTGCCATGCGGCCTGACTGCTAACAGGCAAGACTTCTCTGTCCTCACCACCAGGACGACTGACCATGCTGTCCTCCTCCTCCTCTTCCCTGTCCTCAGGCCATTTACGCTAAACAGACGGTATGACAGTTGTGCTTGTAGTACTGTATATAGCGCATGAAAGTAGCTCTGTTCTTCCTCCTCCACCTCTTCCTCATTGTCAACCATCCACACTGGAAATGACATGAGGCTGTGCTGTGTGTAATCACCCGTATGGTTCCTTGCTCCATCTCATTGTGCTCCGCCTGCAATGCATCCTTTCATTGTGAGCAGAGATCTTTTCAGAATGCAGAGAAGCGGGATGTGACGCTAATGATGGTATCATAGCCACTTACCATCTTGGTGGAGTACTCAAAGTTTGTAGGATGGTTCATATTCTAACATCAATATCCACTCCTGTAGTCTTATGTGTGGAGTCTGAACTGAATACCGACGGCCTTGTTGATGCTGGTTAGTCAACAACTGCCCTCTGCTGCTCAAAAATCCTTTCCAACATATGCAGTAAGAGTTCCAACGCATGGGGACATCACACATAAGTCGGTGAGCCGGGAAGCTGCAAATGCTGCTGAAGCATGGTAAGGGCAGCTGAAGCTGTAGCTGACTTTCTAAAATGGGCACACAGGCGGAGTACTTTCACAAGCAGATCCGGCAGCTCTGGGTAAGTTTTGAGAAACCGCTGACAATGAGGTTAAGCACATGGGCCGGGCATTGTATGTTGTGAGCTCACCTTGCCTCAGAGACACCTCCAGGTTCCAGCCATCACACACAACCATGCCAGGCTGTAGGTTCAGCAGTGTCAGCCACAGATCTGTCTGCTCTTTCACAGCTGTTCACAACTCTTCAGCATTGTGCGGTTTGTCACCTAAGCATATTAGCTTCAGCACAGCCTGTTGCAGCTTGGCTGAGGCAGTTCTGCAGAGCTTCCAGTTTGTGACTGATGTAGTCATTTCGGAGATGGGAGGCTGAAAAGGAGGAGGAGGACTTGCAGGAGGTGTAGACAGTGGGGGCAACCCTGATTGACCTAGGGCCCGCAATCCTTTGTGTCAGGAGGACGTGTTCCATCCCAAGGTCCGACTGGGTCCCGGTTTCCACTATGTTAACCCATGTATTGTCAGCGAGATGTACCGTCCCTGCCCATAAGCACTTGTCCACGTGTCCGAGGTTAGGTGGACTTTCCCTGTAACTGCATTGTTGAGTGCATGGGTAATGTGTGAGACACGTGCTTGTGTAATGCCGGGATGGCACACCAGGAGAAATAGTGGCAGCTGGAGACAGAGTACCTTGGCACGGCTGCGTCCATCAGGTTGCGGAAAGCTTCCGTCTCCAAGATCCTACAAGCAACATTTTGAGCACAAGCAGATGAGAAATGTGCTAATTTAGTATTGTGGCCTGTGGGGCGTTGCCTGTGTATTTCTGCTTGCGTTCCAATGACTGGGGTTGGACAACTGAAGGCTGCGCTGGGACAAGGACGAGAACGTGCTTGATGATGGTAGTTGAGTGTGTGCAATGACAGGTGCAGGGCAGGAGGCATCTTTGCAGGCACCATGGACAGGGATTGGCTTCCACACACAACAGCAGAAGAAGAAGCAGTGGTGTCACCCGCAGACAGTGTTCCTGGACCCTGAGGTTCAGCCCACAAAGTCCGGTGCTTTGCTTCCATGTGCCTGATCATGCTGGTGGTGGTCAGGATGGTATTTTGCTATCCCTGCTGATGCGGGCATGGCAGATGGTGCAAATGGCGCTTTTTGGGGTTATCGGCACATTCTTTAAAAAAAACAACCAGACTCGGGAAGACATAACAGTTGTACTGCCAACTTCCATCATGTTGGTGTTACAAGAAATGGTTGCCCACCTTCTGTCTGTGCCACCACACTGCTTCTTCCTGCCTGTTGTGGTGCTACACCTCCCTCCCCCTGTGTGCTGCTGTCCTCACGCTGCATGTCCTCCTGCCAGGTTGGGTCAGTTACTATGTCATCCACCACCTCCTCTTCCACTTCTGCACCCTGGTCCTCCTCCTGACTTTCTGGAAATTGTGTCTCATCATCATCCACCTGTTGTGACACGTTCCCACCATTGCCTTCATGTGAACGTGGCTGTTTAAATATTTGGGCATGCAATCTCATTTTGCCCCGCTTCAAGTGGACCGGTGAGAGGTCCGAATCTATAAATGGAAAAGTGAACAGCTCTTCTGAGTGTCCAAGTGTGGGATCAGTTGTCTCCGGGCACTCTGCATGGTGGGAGGAAGGAGGATCAGGGTCAGGAATATGCGGTCCAGACTCACAGCTACTCAGACTTGACTGTGTGGAAGACAGGGTGCTGGTGGTGGTGGCAAAGTGACTGGAAGCATTATCCGCTATTCAACCAACAACCTTTTGACACTGCTCTGGTTTTAATAGTACTGTTCCGCGGTCCCCTAGGAATTCAGACAGGAAGGTCATGCGAGAAGATGTGGCTGTTTGTTGTGGCACAATTTCAGCTTGTCCACGGCCTCGGCCTCTGCATGCACCATCACCATCACGTCCACTTCCCGTCCCTTGCCACGCGCCTTGCCATTTTAAATGGACTACAATATTTTCCATGTTCACTACAATTGGCTGAATTGGGAGCGAACTTAGATGTGATCTGTGTGCGGGAAAACCACACTTATATATCTGGACTGTAGTTAATTTTTTTTTTTTTTAGCAAAATGGTGTCGATAACTAGGGTAAGACACAGCAAAAACTGTTGAATTGAGGCCTGAAATGCCACAATTTGTAGCCCACAAATAGACGAGGCGTCTGACGGAGATACCACACTCTTCAATATGTGGCCTGTATTTTTTATCTTTTACCCCAAAATAGTGTATTAAACTAGGGTAACAGACAGCAAATACAGTAGAATGGAGGCATGAAATGCCACAATTTGTAGCCACAGATAGATGATACGTCTGGCGGAGATAGCCCACTTTCAAATATCTGGCCTGTATTTTTTGTTTTTTTTGCCCAGCTAAATTGTGTCAATAAGTAGGCTAAGACACAACTAAAACAATTCTATGGAGCCTGAAATGGCACAATTTTGAACGCAATGATATGCGATCCGTGTGGGGAAAAACCTAGTGTAAAATATCTGTGCAGTAGCTAAATATTTTTGGGCAACAAAATGGTGTCAAGAAATTATATAAGACACTCCAAAAAAATTTAACAGTACCACAAAAATGTCAGAAATTTTTGCGCACTCAGATGTGATGGCTGGGATGGGAAAACCCGTTTAAAATAACTGGATTTCACGCTGTACTATGAAAAGGATCTGGCTGTATTCTGCAGCGTCAACAAGCAAGTGGAGAAAAAAAAAGGGGTTCTGGATTGCTTTGGAATAAAATAATCAGGATTAAGATGCAAAAAAAAAATTTCCTGCCCACTGAGACCTAGTGCTATGCAGATACGGTCAATATATGTAATAGGCAGCAACAGCAGCAGACAGTAAAGGTACTGCCACACTAAACAATCCCGCTAGCGATCTCGTTAACGTCGCATACTAATGAGATCGCTAGCGTGATTGTTATAATATCGCTAGTAGCTGCCTAATTTAGCATGTCGTTAAGGACGCTATCGCGGTTAGCGATCTCCTTAACGACTTTGGCGGTACAAAAACACCGCACATCGCTCACAAAAAGGTGCCACACTCAGCGATATATGCTCACCAACGCCAACGATAAAAATAGGGTCCAGAACGATGTGAACGATGAACGAGATCACAGCAGGGGCACAGCAGGGCCAACGTCGTTGCTACATGCCACACACACCGGCGTCACTAACGAGATCGCTAAATAGTGACGTTTTTTAGGATCTCGTTAGCGACGCTGTTTAGTGTGGCATACCCTTAATGGAATGGACCCTCTTGTTGCATGCAATGAGATATGCCTGAAACAATGCCTGCCTGCTACTGATCTCTACATACCCACATAAAGTTAAAGTGCCTGCATGCTTTGCACTGATATGTATATACGCACATACACTCCCTGCCTACCTAGCACTGCAATCTATATACCCCGTAATTAGTCCTTAGAAGGACTGTTAATTTAGCTGGATTTGGATTTATTCTATTATGGTATACCCACACTACCTTATAAACACGCAAATCTGACGCTATATCAGCAGCAGCTCTCCCTACACTAGCTGATTCCGGAGGGGACTGTGACGAGCATGGTGGCGCCAGGTCTCTTATACACCTGATGACGCTGTGGGGCCAGCCATTCACTGTAATACCACAACCAAGATGGCTGCGGCATTACAGTGCATGGCAGACAATCCCTGCATGTTCATTGGCGCAGTTTTCTCCCGCAGTCAGTTGACAGAGACTTGCAAAGTGCCAGCTGGCACCCTTGACCAGGAGTGACAAAATTCCCAGGCAGAAACTTGACGCGCACATGCTGAGACAGAGAAACCGGGAGACCCACAGTGAACTGTGTCCCTACCTACCCTCATGCAGCTGCCGAGCCAAGTTAAGCTCCGGCAGTGGCAAAGACTGCTCATGTTCCAGTATTGCCTTCCCTGGACTCAGGACTCCCTTCAGGTCATTGAGGACTCACCGCCACCAGGAATCAGATCCTCATCTTCTTCAGAACCACTCCGGACTCCTCATGCGCCAAGTCCTTGACGCTATCATTTAAATCTAGGATTCCACACGCTGGATTTCGTCGGACTGATAAGTCTATTGTTATTGAACTCTCCTTTAAATCCCCTATTCCTGTGTTATCTCACTCTGCATATTCGTTATATCCCTGTTGTACCATTATTACCTCCCTGCGCGGCGTATTCCCTGTTACAGTAAATCCTTTGTTAACCCTTGCTCTTCCTCCTTCGGTTACTGCATCTTGTTACCTGCTCACAGTTGCAAAAGGTAATCTAGATGTAACAGTCCCATTTTACCTGTAAGGCCGGCGTCACACACAACTACAAAAAATCGGTCCGTTTTAGTCGGTCGATTGTCGGATCAAAATGCAAACATCACACATCCTTCTGTCATCCGATTTTCCTTCAAAGATGCGATTTAGTCGCATGTGTGTGTACCTTGTAACATCCGATTTTCATCCGACTTGCGAGAATTTCTCGCAGGCTTGCAAAACTGACATATAATGGATCCAAAAGAATAGTATTTCAATCACAAAAGAAAGAATAGATATATACACATAGAACACATATATTATATATATATATATATATATATATAATAACATGTCATTGTGACATGTATATATATATATATTTATAGTTCCTAGACTTCTACATACTGTTATAGCCGCTAATTCAATTGCCGGCTTTTGTGAAATCACAGAAGCCGACATGAAATGATACATTGTTTCCACACAGTTAACCATGTCATTTCCTGTATTTTGATATTTGTTTAGAACTTACAATTACATGAGTGTATTTGTGCAAAATTTCAGACATGTAGGGGTTAATTAAAGGTGTAAATTCGTTGGAAAAAAATGCGTGGGCTCCCGCTGTATTTTCTCCACCAGACAGACAAAGCAAGCGAGTGGGGCAGATAATAACAGCCTAGGGAGGGTACATTTTTTTTGTGCCCCCCCTGGCTACTAACATCTGCCCCCAGACACCCCAGAAAGGGCAAATCTATAATTAGATTCGCCCTTTCTGGCACTTTGCCCGTCTATTCCCATTGCCCTGTAGCGGTGGCGAATGGGTTAATAATGTCACCTTAATGTCACCTTAGTATTGAAAGGTGACCTTAAGGCAGGTTAATAATTGAGAGCTGTCAATTAGACAACTATCAATTATTAATCCTATTGTATGATAGAAAAATCAAACACACACAGTTTAATAAAAAAGAAGTTTAATGAAATAATCACACAGTTTTTGACCATATTTTATTTTCCTGCTAAAACCATTTCCTGTAATAAAAATAAAATAAAAAAGCAAAATGATTCTTACCAATCCGATGTACAGTCAGGTCCCACGGTGTAATCCATCAGAAAGGGTTAACAGGTTACAGGTCGCAGAGAGCTAATAATGCTGTCTCAGACCTGTATTCCCCTGAATGAATAAGTTACTCTCCCAGCGAAAGGAGATGAATAGATTCATGAATGGAGCTTAATTGATTTATTGCCACTTTCACTTGAGTGACCTGACCTAAGGTGAAAGTGGGATACAATCAATTAAGCTTCATTCATTAATCACATCCTCTCCTGTCGGCAGGAGATAAGCCCATTCATTCAGGAGCTATCAGATGAGCACGCAGGATTACTTGCGCTGCTTATCTGATTGCTAGTTAACCCTTTGTGAAGGATTACATCGTGGGACGTGACAGATTGCCAGATAGGTAAGAATAATGTTGTTTTATTATTTTATATTTATTTTAGAAGAACAAGGGCTTCGAACGGATTAAGAGTTAAATAAAAGATGGTCAAAAATATGTGTTTTTATTTCATTAAAATAATTTATTCTTAAAGTGTGTGTGTGTTTTTTTATTTACTTCAATAGGATTAATAATTGATAGTTGTCTAATTGACAGCTCTCAATTATTAACCTGCCTTAAGGTCACCTTTCAATACTAAGGTGACATTAAGGTGAGATTATTAACCCATTCGCCACCGCTACAGGGCAATGGGAATAGACGGGCAAAGTGCCAGAAAGGGCGAATCTAATTATAGATTTGCCCTTTCTGGGGTGTCTGGGGGCAGATGTTAGTAGCCAGGGGGGCACAAAAAAAATGTACCCTCCCTAGGCTGTTATTATCTGCCCCCACTCGCTTGCTTTGTCTGTCTGGTGGAGAAAATACAGCGGGAGCCCACGCATTTTTTTTCAACGAATTTACACCTTTAATTAACCCCTACATGTCTGAAATTTTGCACAAATACACTCATGTAATTGTAAGTTCTAAACAAATATCAAAATACAGGAAATTACATGGTTAACTGTGTGGAAACAATGTATCATTTCATGTCGGCTTCTGTGATTTCACAAAAGCCGGCAATTGAATTAGCGGCTATTACAGTATGTAGAAGTCTAGGAACTATAAATATATGTATATATATATGTCACAATGACATATATATATATATATATATATATATATATATGTATTCTATGTGTATATATCTATTCTTTCTATTCTTTATTAAAGCTGTCAGTATGATTTTACAGTATAGCCGGGGATGAATTGCCGGCTTTTCTAAAGGACACCGATGCGATTTAATCGCAAGTCACACGTGCGGTCCGTTTGTAATCAGATTTTTCATCGCTCCCATAGACTTGCATTGGCGATAGTCGACCCACAATGGGTGACAATCGCAGCATGCTGCGATTGCACACGGACGTTTAAAACGGACCACAAAAAATCTGATACTGGGAGCTGCTCCATAGATTAACATAGGGCAGACTGCAATACGATTTTTCATCATATTGCAGTCGTCCGATTCTGTCACCAGTGTGACGCCGGCCTAAAAAAGGAAGAGGGCAGCTTTCAAATGATTGTGGACTTGACCTTCAGCAGCTCACCTTGTTGCATCTGTCCCTGAAGTTATGTCACAGCTGAGGAGTGATTGTAAAGTGTTTTCTTGTTTGGACATTGCAAATGGATTTTTTTCAGTACCCCTAACACCTGAATCTGCCCCTCCGCTTTGCATTCACTGTTGAAAATGTGCAGTAATTGTTCATGCGGTTGCCTAAAGGGTATGCCACACTAAACAGCGTCGCTAACGAGATCGCTAAAAACGTCACTATTTAGCGATCTCGTTAGTGACGTTGTTCTGTGTGGCATGTAGCAACGACATGGCCCCTGCTGAGATCCTGCTGTGTTCTCGTTCGTCGCTGACATCGGTCCGGACCCTATTTTTATCGTCGGCTGGTATCCCGCTGGTAAGTATATATCGCTGAGTGTGGCACCTTTTTTTAGCGATTTAGCGGTATTTTTGTACTTCTAAAGTCGTTAAGGAGATCGCTAACCGCGATAGCGTCCTTAACGACATCGCTAAATTAAGCCGCTACTAGCGATATTGAAACTATCCCGCTAGCGATCGCATTAGTATGCGTCGTTATCGTGATCGCTAGCGGGATAGTTTAGTGTGGCAGTACCTTAAGGGATTTCACAGTTCTCCTGTGTATTTCCATCAGGCATTGGATCAGGTGTTAGAACCCCTTGGCTATGGATATAAAGTCCTACAAAATGTTGATGATTTATTAATTCAAACCGTCGATGAATGTGAACAAAAAGAGACCCTTGAAAATGTTTGTAAGGCTATGTGCCCACGTTGCAGAATTGAATCAGATTTTTCCTCAGCAAATCTGCACCCCCTTGCCCGTAAAAACGCATGCAGATTTTGTTGCGTTTTTGTCGCGTTTTCCTTGCGGTTTTTATGCGTTTTTCCAATACCAGTTTATGGCAGCGATTACACAAAATTAATGAACATGCTACATATTTTTCCGTAATGTGATTCCGCATTGCACAGCAATTGCGGAATGTATTTAAAATGAATGGGATGTGTTTTGTAAGCGTTTTTAAGCATTTCCGCAGATGCATGACTGCTGTGGAAACGCTTAAAAAACGCAACGTGGGCACACAGCCTTAGGGTATGTGCACACGTTGCGGATTCGTATGCGGATCCGCAGCGGATTTGGCCCTGTGGATACGCAGCAGTTTCCCAAGGGATGTACAGTACCATGTTATCCTATGGAAAACAAAAAACGCTGTGCGCATGCTTCAGAAAGTTCCGCGCGGAAATGCAGCGGTTTATTTTCCGCAGCATGTAAATTCTTGTGCGGATTCCACAGCGTTTTTACACCTATTCCATTATAGGAAAACGCAGGGCAAATCCACACAAAAAAACGCAGAAAATCTGCAGTAAATCCGCAAAGAATCCGCAGGTAAAACACAGGTCATTTTACCTGCAGATTCCGCATGGAAAAATCCGCACATGAATCCGCAACGTGTGCACATACCCCTAGGCTTTACAAGATGCAGGACTCAAAATGAGTCTAGATAAAGTACAATTGATGAAGTCAGAGTAAAATTTCTGGGTGTGTCTGTCTCAGCAGAAGGAAAGAAACCCATGCATGATAGGGTTAAAGCTATTCAAGCTGTCCCCATACCAAATAATATAATTGAGCTCAGAAAATTTTGGGGTCTTATTAATTTTTCCATAGAATTTATTGAAGATTTTGCTCATCTGGCTAAGCCACTGTATGATTTACTAAAAGATGTTGATAATGATTTTGCCCCTGTCATTGTAGAGGGAGAAGTCTTGCAGGCTTTTGAAGTGTGCCCTTACGGCAGCCACTGCACTGGTTAACCCTGACCCTTCCCAAACCTTTTACATCCAAACCCACACCGGAGATGTATTAAAGGGACTCTGTCACCCCATTTTTCGACAATAAGCTGCAGCCACCGCCATCAGGGGTTTATCTACAGCATTATGTAATGCTATAGATAAGCCCCCGATGTAACGTGAAAGAAAAGAAAAACGAGTTAGATTATACTCACCCAGGTGCGGTCAGGGGTCCGGTCCGGTCCGATGGTCGTCGCGGTCCGGTCCGGCACCTCCTGTCTTCTAGCGAAGACGTCCTCTTCTTTGCTTCCCATCGCAGCTTCTGTGCAGGCGCACTGATCTGCCCTGTTGAGGGCAGAGTAAAGTACTGCAGTGCGGAGGCGCTGGGCCTCTCAGACCTTTCCCGGCACCTGCGCACTGCAGTACTCTGCTCTGCCCTCAACAGGGCAGAGCAGTGCACCTGCGCCGAAGCCATGATGGAAGGCAAAGAAGAGGACGACTTCGCTGGAAGATGGAGGAGCCGGACCGGACCGCGACACCCATCGGACCGGACCGCCCCTGTGTGAGTATAATCTAACTTGTTTTTCTTCTCTTTCAGGTTATATCGTGGGCTTATCTACAGCATTGTAGAATGCTGTAGATAAGCCCCTGATGGCGGTGGCCGCAGCTTATAGTCGAAAAATGAGGTGATAGATTCCCTTTAAGTAAAACAGATAGTGGGATTTGCTTCTTTAATTTTACAGATGCCACTGAAAATCTTACAGGAACTAAATTTGTTAAAGAAGCTTAGGTTATGGTTAAAAATTTCAGAAAGACGGGACCCTGGGAAGCTAATTGAGAAGTTACCTTTTGTTGTTACTCAAAAGAATTGGCCTCACAGTTTTAGGAGTATGCAGGGTTAACAAACCAAGGCACAAAGGTGTTAAAATTGTTCACATTGATCAATGTAAAATTCTTCATTATGTTACTGAGATTTCTGGTAAGGATTGATACTCCACTTTTTTCTATTCTCTCCAGGTCAGGTGAAGATTTTCATATTAGAATCCTGGGACCATGAACCTACTGGATGATCGGGAGAAGATGTTTCACACTATACAGTGATAGTGTGAGAGGGGGAGAAGATCGGGAAAATCCAGAAGCCAAAGAATGAGACGAAAAAGACAAAACATGGACCAAAAGACTTAACTATTATGCAACTTATTTTTGGGGGGACTAATATTTTATTGACTTTTTATTCTGTTTTTGTCCTTTTTTTAGGGATTTTTGCCATTACACAACACACACACGTGTGCATAAAGCTATGAATTACGTAGAAAAGCTTATTTTCAATAATTCACCCATGAATATTACAGCACTGTATATTGTACTCTGGATAGAGTACAAGAGGGGGACTTGTAAGAGAATGGTTAGCCATAATATATTGAACAGCCATGTTGGTTCTAGCAGCCATCTTGTACAAAGTTATAAACCAACTAATTCAGATTCTAAAAAGATAATAATATGTACTTCTGAAAGTCATAGACAGATTGGAGACAGAAGATGAGATCATGGCCATTAGCAGGTATAGCTGGCATACGCACAGGTTAATTGGATCAGCTACAGGGCAATGAAATAATAGGAAAAGGGTAAACATATGGTAATAAATAAGTGTATTAAGTGATCAATGACAGCAACTAAGAAGAACATGGAGATTTACGAGTTCCAATGGAGTCTGGTGTAAAGAGTCTCAAAGTCATTATACTTAACTATTGTATGATGTTTTGTCTTTATTTTTCCACAATATGATGTCATCATGTATATGCCCTTTTGCAGCAATGTGCTTTCTTTGTCTGTATCTTGTATAAAAAGCCCCTGTTACTGTTGTTCGGGGCCATAACATCGCCATTCTGCCGCCATGCTACACCATCTGTCAGGCTATAGGCAGACCACCGCCAGATATCCCAGCGTTACTTTCTCTGTCTGGACACCTGTTCAAGCCTGCATACTTTGTCTCACTGACTTTCCATGTGCTGTTCTGCTTCGAATCTCCGAATAAACTTCAGTCTCAGCTTGACAAAACGATTGTCTACATATTTTTCCTGGCTTTTCCAGCGCTCAGTAAGGAGTTTCTTACACCCTTTACCCCTCCTGGGGCCCAGGCAGCAGTCCTTACCCCTAATGGGGTCCAAGCAAGGCTCCCAGCCGCAGCTGAGCATCTGCCCTGGGCAAACGTGCCCGGGCTCTGACCAGGAAGCAGGAGCTTCCTGCTCCCTTATTGGCTGCTAGCCCAACCTCCCAGGTTAACCCCTTCTGTCCCTAGCTTTAATATGTACATGGCAAACACAGCACTATGCAGTACACACTAAGAACAATGCAAAACACATACATTACAATAAGAATCAGTTAGATCCCGTGTGGAGGGGAGGCAAACGAGGTTCCCCGCTACCTCCTTACACCCCTCCCTCCTAAAACATGGTCATCCTCGACCGTCAGGACCTGTAGAAAAGAAACGTCACATAGCCTTTAAAACCAAAAATAAAAAACATTTAATCCATAAGGGCCTAAAACATGTCACAGTCTGTTATACGAACATAGTCTCTAAAAGATGATACCGTGGCCGTTTACCACCATTGTACCTTAGTCCGCACTAGGCTCGCTCTTCTGGTCTTCTGCGCAGTTTTTTCCCCTCCCTCCTTTTAGGGGACCACGGGCTTGTAGATGGTGGTAGCCTGCATTTAATATGGGGCTAGTCCAAGAAAAGTGAGGGGTCAAAGTCCAAGGGTGACACAGTTCAGTCCTACAGCAGCCATGCACGAAATCCATCATAACCAACCCCCCATGGGGTTTCAGCCCCGTGAACCAGCAAGGGGTGCACCAACGGGTGCAAACAAACTGGGAGGAGGGGAAAAACAAATGAACATGGTCCTTATTTTGTGACCACGCTGGAAGTCGCAGTCCTTTGGGGCCATACTAGGCTCCTTGCCCCTTCAGGGACACAGAGCAGTCCCCGTTTTTTTGGGATGCAACCAGCACCAAACACAACTTGAAGAAGGCCACTTCAGTCCACACATGACTGCTGATTTGCATAATGGGCCGCATGCAGACCCTGCACAACAATATACTATATATAATATATGGGACGATGATCTGCTGGAGGAGTCCCCACTATTCCTATGCCTCCGCTCACCCTCAGCATTGGTCCCATGCTCCTGGAGCCTCCGGCTCCGCTGTCACACCTGCGGCCGCCTCACTACATCCAGGAACCGCTTTTTCCTGCACATCCGCAGAAACTGCAGCCGTGGCAACGGCCGTCGTTAATGCTGATCCTGCTGCGGTGGGCTTGCCTCCTAGTCAGAGGCCATCCGTACGGCCACCGCTTATGGCTCTCGAGGTCCTTGTTCCTTTACGAAGGCTACACGGTCCCCCATCTTCAGGGGGCCACAGAAAGTCAGGGACTCTGGGCTTACGTAGATCTTGTCTCCAATGTTGGCCTCCAGGATGAAGCAGTGTCCTCTGGCCAGATCAAGGTGCTGGACCACTCCGCTGGACATCCGGCCAACGGCAGCTCCCCGCTGGGGCGCTTTAACTCTTTAACAACGTGGCACTCCTTCCACTTCTTCTCCCGGATCACGCATTGTATCCACTGGGCCTCTTGGAGTCCGGGGCTCCTCCACATACACATCGCCAGTGCCGGACAGGGCAGGTGTGGGCCTGGAGGACACAGGGGCCACCAATGCTGGGGACAACGGCGGAGTCGGGAGACAGGCAGTACAGGAGATGGTGGTGGGGCTACAAGAGGTGAAGTGGCAGCGAGCGAGGCGATAGGGCACTCGGACGGAAACTCCCTACTATTTGCCGCTGCATCCATCATCAATTCTCCTGCGCAGCTGTGGAAGCCAGTCACGGGGGCCGCAACGATCCCTCTCATGGCCGCTTCAAATGTCCTCCAGGCTCCTTTCAGTTCCTGCCCCTGTAGTTCCGCGAGCTCTTCGCTCTCCACCGGCCACTTGTCCAACCGCCGAAAAGGATGCCACTCCACAAGTCCATCCGACCACCAAGCCTCGTAGTGCAGGCCATATCAGCCCGGGCCACGGATCTCCTCCAGTCCTGACGGCCGATGTCACCGTGGAATGACATGCTCTGTCTTTCCATTTTGGAAAGTAATGGAGTCTTCCGTCAGACACACTGTCTTGCTCTGCTGAGTTCCACAAATTCGTGGATGGGGTCACACTTGGCTGTTCCACCCATTTCCTTAGATTCTGCTGCACGGGTGGAGACTTCTTTGCCCACACCCATTTAGGGCGGGCTTTTTTCACAGGGAAATGCTACCTTATGCCTTTTGGCGCCAAATCTTCTCCATGACACCCATGAAAGGTGGCAACATCTTCGCACCAACGGCCACCATCTTCTCGGTAGCAGTCGGCGCCATCAACAACATCCGCCATCTTTGCCTCTGTCACAGCGGTCAACATCTCAAAGTCACTGTTAGCCGCCATCTTCAATTCTTTCATGGCAGACACCTCAAAATCACTGTCGGCCACCATTTTCAATTCCTTCACGGCGGACAGCATCTCAACATCACTGTCAGATGGCATCTTCAATTCTTTTACAACAGGCAACATTTTAAAATAACACATCCCAGGAATTCTCTCCATCAGTCTTTAGATTGCAGGGTTGCTGAGGTAGGATCCTGCTGACTATGCCAAGTGTAATGAGGCAGACTGGGGTGGTAGTCCAAGCCGAGTCAACTAAGCCAAAGTCAGTGTACACCCCGGCACCTCGTACAGTAAGGGACAGGACAAACGCAACTCCAGGCACAACTGCAGTCCAACGAGGAAATAATTTAATAAAAGAGATGTATAAAGTGCAACATTAACTTCCTGCTCTCCCTAACAACATTCATGGCCGTTCCCACAGTTGTCATGGTGGCCGGAAGAGGAGATAGTCCAAATGCCAGAATCTAGACGCTTGAAGTCCCTTCAGCAAGGCACTTACGTAGTCCTAGTGCCCATTGTGCTGTTCAAAGATCTTGGG
>JARQOD010000006.1:251521983-251807120 GCA_033576555.1 Oophaga sylvatica
GGGAATGACATGCTCTGTCTTTCCATTTTGGAAAGTAATGGAGTCTTCCGTCAGACACACTGTCTTGCTCTGCTGAGTTCCACAAATTCGTGGATGGGGTCACACTTGGCTGTTACACCCATTTCCTTAGATTCTGCTGCATGGGTGGAGACTTCTTTTCCCACACCCATTTAGGGTGGGCTTTTTTTCACAGGGAAATGCTACCTTATGCCTTTTGGCGCCAAATCTTCCCATGACACCCATGAAAGGTGGCAACATTTCGCACCAACGGCCACCATCTTCTCGGTAGCAGTCGGCGCCATCAACAACATCCGCCATCTTTGCCTCTGTCACAGCGGTAACATCTCAAGTCACTGTTAGCCGCCATCTTCAATTCTTTCATGGCAGACACTCAAAATCACTGTCGGCCACCATTTTCAATTCTTCACGGCGGACAGCATCTCAACATCACTGTCAGATGGCATCTTCAATTCTTTTACAACAGGCAACATTTTAAAATAACACATCCCAGGAATTCTCTCCATCAGTCTTTAGATTGCAGGGTTGCTGAGGTAGGATCCTGCTGACTATGCCAAGTGTAATGAGGCAGACTGGGGTGGTAGTCCAAGTCGAGTCAACTAAGCCAAAGTCAGTGTACACCCCGGCACCTCGTACAGTAAGGGACAGGACAAACGCAACTCCAGGCACAACTGCAGTCCAACGAGGAAATAATTTAATAAAAGAGATGTATAAAGTGCAACATTAACTTCCTGTTTCTCCCTAACAACATTCATGGCCGTTCCCACAGTTGTCATGGTGGCCGGAAGAGGAGATAGTCCAAATGCCAGAATCTAGACGCTTGAAGTCCCTTCAGCAAGGCACTTACGTAGTCCTAGTGCCCATTGTGCTGTCCAAAGATCTTGGGCAGCACCCTTTACCCCTCCTGGGGTCCATGCAGCAGACTTTACCCTTCTGGGGTCCAGGCAAGGCTCCCAGCCGCAGCTGAGCATCTACCCTGGGCAAACGTGCCTGGGCTCTGACTAGGAAGCAGGAGCTTCCTGCTCCCTTTTTGGCTGTTAGTCCAACCTCTCGGGTTAACCTCTTCTGTCCCTAATTTTAATATATACATGGTTAACACAGCACAATGCAGTACAATGAAACTACATAACACAGTTCACACTACACACTAAGAACAATGCAAAACACATACATTACAATAAGGGTCAGCTAGATCCCATGTGGAAGGGAGGCAATGAGTTTCTTTTGCCACCTCCTTACACATCTAGCCTCTGCTCCCAACTGCAAACTGCTGATTGGTGGGAGTGCCAGGTGTTGAACTCCTACCGATCTGCTATTGATGATCTATCTTGTGAATAGGTCATCATTATCAAAGTGGTGGAACATCCATTTAAAAAGGTTTCAGCAGTTCACACATCCAGGCTCTGTGGATGTTCTGTATCTGAGCTTATAAAAGGTGTTTGACACGGTGTTACATGAAAGGTTGCACTCAAAATTAGAGAAATGGGACAAGGTGAAAATATGTGTAACAAGGGTAACAACTGGCTCAGTGATAGGAAACAGAAGATGTTAATGAAACACATGGATTGAGACAGAGGGTACCTTAGAGGTCAGTTTTGAGCCCTCTTCTTTAAACATGTTTATTAATGACTGTGTGGAGGGCATACAAAGTAAAATTGCAATATTTGCAAATGTACATAACTTAGGGTAATCAGAGGGTAATATGTTACAGTGGGCTTTATGTAAGCGGGAGGCTTGTGCTGAGAAATGGCAATTGAAGTTTAATGTAGATAACTGTACGGTTGTGTACTTACTGTATATGATTATGTACTAAATTGTAGAACACTTGGTAACATTTTCATGAAAAAGACTTGGGCGTAGGGGGTGGACAGCAAACTCAGCTTTAGTGAACAATACAAGGCAGCTGCTGCCAAGGCAAATGAAATCATGGAGAGCATTAAAGAGGCATAGATGCTCATGACAGAACATACATATTTTTCGGTTATAAGATGCACTTTTCTTCCCCAAATGTGGGAGGAAAATGGGGGTGCATCTTATAATCCATAGGTAGCTTACTGGGGGGGTCACAGGAGGCAAGATCGCTGCTTCAGGATGCCGGCGGCAGCAGGAGTGGGGCAATGCTGCAGGCCCAGGCTGGGAGGATGGATTTTCCAGGTGCTGCGAGGCTGCGGGCCCTGGGCTCTCCTAACTTGTCTGCACTGAATGGAGTCCTCTTTCCCATTGAATTCTCTTCAGTGGGACATCTTCAAGTAGAGTTAACACTAAGAGATCAGACTAAGGACAAAATAAGAATGCAAGCAGGTGGTTAAAATTCAAGCCAAGGTAATAAAACGGCTTAAATGAAGTGACAGAACAGGAGCAAAACTAGGGCTATAGTTCAGGTAAGCAGAATGTTTTTGACTAGCAGACGAAGTTAGAGGCTCAGGGTTTTAAATAGCAATCAGCCCTACCCAGGGCTGTCAGAAAGGAGTCATCAAAACCAAACAATTACCCAATAGCTCTGTGATCTAGTGGCACCTAAAGTCCCATAAATAAAACAGGACTGTAACAGTCATGCGTCACCCACAACAGAGGCGCGGCAGTGTCCAGTAGTTGAAGTAGAAACAGAGGGCCCAAGAACCAGCAAAGATATTACGTTAACATGTTAGGTTATAGATTGAACTCGAAGGACTTGTGTCAACCTTAAAATTACTTATGAAATGATGATAGTTTTTGACGCGGTAGGTAGTAGGCATTTTGTGAGAAGAATATGCCTCTTTAGTAGCTATCCTCCTATATTAAATACAAATATAGAAATGCAAATTGGTAAAGAGTAAGATGCAATCAATGATCTACAAAATATCTTTAAACGATAAGGATGGATATCTATAAGAAGTAAGAAGTTATTTTTTGGCATTGCTAGCTTATTTAGCGTGACAACAATATCAGTTGATTATGATTAGCTTCCATAATTCTTTCTTACGATAATAAAGTTTCTTTAATTAATGTATAACTTAGTATGATTTTACTGATGATCTAGAACTAAAACAGATTTTTTTCATATAGAGATTAACAAGCATTACTGTGTTAGTGTCTCATATTGAACTTTTTATGAGTTTAAATAATTTTGGATATACTATAACATCCTATGTCTGACATACATATACATCAACTGAGAGAACCTGTACACAGCACCACCTTCACTTGTGGTCCATTCTGAAAAAACACTGGGTTTTTCAGATCAGTCTAAATGGCATCTCATGAACATTAGAAGGAACTTTTTAAAAAAAAATAACCTGACAGGAAGATTTTACTTAATTAGTAGTATCACAGTATAGGTCCTTATACAACAATAAAATAGCTGAAAAATCAAGGTTTGAAGCACATGTAAATCAGCCCAGCTTGCCTTACAGGTTGGTACTTTCAGGAAAATTTGTCATGGGGGTACAAAACTTGATTTCTCAGCTCTGGCATATCATATTCTTACAAAGATATTATATATTCTATTATTTCTAAACACTGTTTTTTCGGTGATTACTTTGTATCTCCATTCATACTGCAACCACACACACAAATGACACACCATTTGAAAGGTAACTTGCCCCCTTCAGCAAGAAAGTAGCCAAACAAACCACACATCCACGATTGATCACAAAATTACAGTTTAAACATTAATTTTCATGAACCTGCAGTACGGAAAAATGACCTGCAGATTGCACCACAGTACTCCAAAGCACTACCACAAAGCTGCTTACAGAAATCACAAACAAATACAACCATTTGCCTTGGGGCTTTCCAGCTTGCCGAACTGCTTGCCAGCCTATTTTAGCCAATTGGAGGATTGCACACTTTACTGCAGGTGAGGCACATATGCAAACGCATTTGTAAACATGCACTGCCTATTGAATTGCACACTTGCTCCGTTCATACTCCACCCCACAAACAAATGATACACCATTTGAAAGGTCAAATGACCTGCAGGTGGCAGCACACAACCCAAAGCACACTACCACAAAGCTGCTTACAGACTCACAAACAAATCCAAAATTTGGCTTTGAGTCTTTCCAGCTTGCTCAAGTGCTTGAACAACCTATTTCAGGCACATTGGAGGATTGCACACTTCACTGCAGGTGACTCACATATGCAAACACATTTGTATATATGCACTGCTTTTTCAGTGATTACTTCGACCCACACGCACAAATGGTGAGTCACGTATGCAAACACATTTGTAAACAAGCACTGCTTTTTCGCTGATTACTTCGCCCCACACACACAAATGATACACCATTTGAAAAGTAAACTTGCTCCCTTCAGCAAGAAAAGAACCAAACAAACCACACATTCACGATTTTATCACTAATACAGTTTAAACATTTATTTTCATAAACCTACAGAAAGACACAATGACCTACAAGTGGCACCTCAACCGGAAGACATTTTTTGGCCTCTACTTATCAAACCAATTTATTGTATTATAAAACTACATATATAAATACCTGTCTGTGTTCATCATCTCATGAAATACATTTACATTTGACCAGCTTACTTTTTCTGAAATTGCCTGCGCCCTCAAAACCAATGTGAGAAAATTTTGCACGGGCCAAGCTAGTTTTTATATTTGTCCTAAGATCCATACAGCCATAACAGAAGTTTCACGGGTAACATCATCCTGACCAGTTACTCTTAAATTGATAAGTATTTTACCCTGTGAATTAAATCATTAAATGATTTACTGAATAGTTATTAAAGTTAGGGTAATACGACTAAACATGCACTCAGTGCTGTATCTAGAGGCTGTGGCCTTGATGCAAAATTTGGACTTGTGCTACCACCAGTATGTTGGTCTGATGTACAGGGGGTTGTAGTTTTCTAGATCCTATAAAGATATATGTATTCACCTCCACATAATAATGTTCTCCATCGGGGCCCCATCTTGTAATAATGTTTCCATCCTGGCCCCTTCTTGCAATAATGTTCCTATCCTCAACCCCTTCCTGTAATAATGCCCTCATCCTGGGCCCCTTCCTGGTATAATGTCTCCCATGCTGGGCCTCTTCCAGGAATGTTTCCTGTTCTGCCACTCTTCTCCAACACGTTTAAAAATGAAATAAACAATTCTTCTTACCTCTCTCGCTCCCACATCATATGATATTCTCTTCCATAGCTGCTGCAGAGACCGTCGATGGCATTGTCGTTCCTGCCACAGCTAGGGCATGATATAACTGCCATGCGTCGGCCGAGAAGGCCCACGTCAGCTATCAGCCTCTGATTAGCTGATGGCTTGTATTTCAGTACAGGGACCCAGTGGGTCTCTGTGCCTGCTATGCGGGTGATGGTGTACTGACCTATTGCTAGCCAGCAAGAGCAGTGTGTGGATCACACTGCAGTGCTATGCACTGCCATGCACCCAGAGGCCGAGTATACTGTTCATCTCCCTCCCTGTCCTGGCAAGGGGGAACTTTAACAGCAGTACAGCAGATGGTGACCAGACACATAAAACAGCAGACAGGGCAGTGTGCAGTAAGTGCAGCGCTGACTGTTTCTATAGCATAAATACAAAACAAAGGGGAATAATTATACAACCACCAGAATGAAGCGAACCATAAATAAATTAAAAGATAATATTTATTGAAAAGATTAAAAAGATTATAAAAGGGCCACATATCCATTATGCAATAAAAATACACCAAGGGGGAAACAGCAACAGACCAAAATTGCAAAGCAATATTAAATTAAATTCAGGAAGTAATCCAATATTTTACTCTAAGCCGATCACACATGAAATGCAATGTGAATACCCATTTATGAACTTACAATAAGAAATACCCATTAACAGAAAATTAAATAAGTGCTCTGTCACGATAATATAATTATGATGTATGGTTTTCGTTATCATCACACTTTGTAGAACAATCCATGGCTTCACCGACAGTCTCCGCAGACACATGCTGTGTGCTTTTTGACCCCCCTCCCAGCTCCTTCTCACTACACACTCTGTGTAACGTTATACTAGTTTGCTACAGCCCCTGAGTAGGTTTGAGGCCGCTCCAAGACATGTGCTCTTTTGTTCATGTAGAAACATAATATTAGGGCATATCTTGACCCCAGTTGGTGTTATAGATATGAAAGTTACATATTTGCATGCCCATTGGTAGACCTACACCCAGTGAAATCTCTAGGACCCAGAACCATCAGAATACGAGGAATGGATTTCTCCGTAAGCAGGTCATGTAGCCACTTCGTGCTTATACTTAAATGAACCCCCATGTCTGCTGAGCATAATGATAATTTGTCTTTCTTCCACAAGGTTCACCCTAAGAGATATGGGTAATAGAGTATTTCATAACTGTTCAGAAAGGGGAGTTCCCCAATCCCCAGTGGGCTCAGCCCAGGGGAAGTTCCTTAGTTTTAGGGACCAACTATAAAACAGGGACAGCCATTTTGCAGGTTGTTAAGTGCATGGAGGAGGACAGCATATACCATCCCTGCTGTGGACTGACCCCTGGTCCTTGGGAACTCCTCCCCACACCTCCACCACATGGCTAACCTTTATCTCTGAGATACTGTAAGTTGTTATGTTATGGTAGCTGAGGAGGCAGGAGCTAAAAACCGCATAGGCAGCCTAACACCAAGAGGTTGGAAACTAATAGGTTGCAGACCCCTAAAACTAACCACACAACTAGAAGCAGCCCGTGGAGCGTACCTACGGTGGTCCTAGACGCCTCGGCACAGCCGGAGAGATAGCTATCCCTGAAGATGGAAAGAGGAAAGCTAACTGCCCCAGAGTAGACCCCAAAAGAGTAGGAAGCCCCCAAACATATAATGGCGGTTAGACAAGATGAAAATACGAACACAGACAGAAAATAGATTGAGCAAACGTTGGGGCCCAAAACTGTCTAGATAGGACAGTGTTGTGAATGTGTTAGAAATGAATTCTGAGCAGAAGCTCCTCTGGTGGTTACAAACAGTACTGAACCATTCAATGAAGATTGTGAAGATTGGCAATCATGAGTTACAGACTGGTCTTATATAAGGGGGTTCCCTCCCATCAGGGTTGCCGGTGATCAATTGTTCTTGTCTCAACTTTGGTTCCTGGTTCACTTGGTAGCTTGCTGAGTCTTGCCTGCATCTTCTGCTAACAGATAAGATATTTTCTGCTTTTATTTTTGTGCTTGCTTTTTGCATTTTTTCCTGCACTTCTGTGGAGATCAGACAGGTCCCCTCCGGGGGCTTGTGCTCCTCTCAATTTATCTGAGCCACTGTTATTTGTTCATTTGCCTTTTCCAGTTTTTTCAGTGGCTGCGGCTTAGTTTTGTTACACCAGAGAACTAATTTAGGTGGTAGAGGTCGTGTGATCTCAGGTGTTTTGCAATTAGTAGAGTTGTTATTTTTTAGGGTTTTTTGATTGCAGTAAGTGTCCTTCCTATCCTTTTCTTTCTAGGAAGATTGGGCCCCAACGTTTGCTCATACTATTTTCTGTCTGTGTCTGTATTTCCTCTTGTCTAACCACCATTACATGTTTGGGGGCTTCCTATGTTCTTTGGGGATCTGCTCCGGGGCAGATAGCTTTCCTCTCTCTATCTTTGGGTGTAGTTAACCTCTCAGGCTGTGACGAGGCGTCTAGGACCAACGTAGGTACGCTCCACGGCTGCCTTTAGTTGTGGTGGTAAGTCAGGGTACTGCAATCCAGTAGATTCCAACCTCTCTGGTGTATTGCCTTTTTTGCCTGCTCTCCTCAGCTACCAAATCATAACAGTATCACCGGCCGAACTGAAAATTATATGGTACTCACAGAAGGGAAACATAGTGTGAAAAAAAAAAAAAAAAGAAAAGTTGTCAGAGTTGTCAGAGATTTTTTTTTTTTCTGTTTGTTGCATTTTTTTTCCCTCTTTTTCTCTGGGTGCTGAGGATTTTTTTTTCTCTCAATGGAGTTTGCACAGTTGTCTGGCCGTGTGGATCAGCTTGCCACTGAAGTTCGGAGTATTGCTACCTATCTTGCTGTAAGGTTCTATGTTATATTCCTGAAACTCAGTTTGTTCGTCAGCCATTTTACTTTCTGTCTTGCTGCAGCTATCTTGCCCTCAGTCAAAATGGAGTTTCCAGCTTGCATGTTCCCGCCCTGATCTCTCCTTTGCTTCTTAAGCAGCCACAGCTGAGCAATCAGTGCTTCAGAATCTAGCCTGCAGTGAACCTGTGACTTGACTCCTGTAAGCCTTGGACCTTGTACTCAGCTATTCCTACTGAGGAACTCTGAAGCACTTGTGGACTCTGAACCCTGCTCTTTGAAAGACCCACGTTTGCATGGATTACGGTAACAGAGAAGAAAGATCCTGAATCTGTATTGGAGAGTGATTGCTGAGCTTGGATTACTCTGGCCTGCTGTGTCTCCTGTTTCTGTGTCTGCAAACTTGTGTGACTATTTCTGCCAACTTGTATGAAGTAATACAGGACTTTTCTATATCAAACCTGTGATCCTGTGTTTTCATCACACCCCAAGCACAAGACGCTATATGAACTGTACTACATACATTACAAGATTCTGAAGCCAAAACGTTAGTGTCTGCTGGGTCTGGAAGGCTGTGTCGGCTGTACTGTGGATATCAGACGTCCGGTTGTACTTTCTGTGGTGACAGTGGTTGTGACTTCTCACAACCATTCCAGGTGAGCAATTCCCTTAAGTTTTTTCTTTTTGCAGTGTCACCACAGGTAAACACTATTTTTTTTTTTTTTTTTCCTTTCTTTTCTCTTTTTTGTCTGCTGTAACTCTGGATATCAGATGTCTGGTTGAAACTTTCTGTGATGATAGTGGTTGTGACTTCTCACAACCATTCCAGGTGAGCAGTTCCCTTAATTTTTTTTCTCTCTGCAGTGTTGCCACAGGTGAACACTATTGTTTTTTTTTCTCTCCTCTTCTTCCAGTAATCCTGTCTTAAAAGATCTGGAAAATGGAGGCCCGCATAAAGGAACTTTGCGGAGTGACTGATAATATCCTTGCAGATTTGCAGAATATAAAGACCCGTTTTACAAATCTACAGGACCTCAATAATCACAATTTGCAAGTGGTTGGACAGACTACCCAGGATTTGCGAGCCAGGATTGAGATTCTAGAGGGGCGAGTCCAGGCTCCTGCCGTAGCCCGAGTGCTGGGATTCCCAAGTTGCCCCCTTTTCGTTTTGGCGGTGAACGTGAGAAATTCAGGGGATTTATTAATCAATGCAATCTTTTTTTTTCTGCACATGCTTCACAATTTCCCACGAACGATCTAAGGTGCTTACTATAATTATGTTGCTTACCCAACAAGGCTTTGATGTGGGCAAACCCTCTGATTGAGACTGAGGAAATTGTTGTTTGAATCACCTTGATGATTTTATTTCAGCCATGGGACAGGTGTTTGATGACCCCAATCGAGGTGCAACAGCTGAAGCAGCCATGTTAGCTTTGCGCCAAGGTAAGCACTCGGTAGCTGAATATGCCTTGGATTTCAGGAGATGGGCCCTGATACCACCTGGGACAGTTCCGCCAAAAAATCTATTTTTCGAAAGGGGTTATCTCCACTGATTAAGGATGAACTTGCTCGTGCCGACCCTCCACTGCGTTAGGTGACTTTATTAACTACTGCATCCGTATTGATACTCGTCTGACTGAAACGCAGGCAAGAGAGATGGTTCGAAAGCAATCGTACAACCTTTTCCTACCTTCCTCTCCAGCTAGGAACCTTTGAGTAGGATTACACGGGAACCTGAACCTGAACCCATGCAGGTAGACTCTTTACAACGACGGGTTAGTGATGCACGCAAGGAACATCGTTTTAAGGAGAATCTATGTTTCTATTGTGGTAAGTCAGGGCACTTCATTATAAACTGCCCCAGCCGTTCTCGTAAGACTACTGCAGCACTCATTCATTGTGGTGTGCGAGAGGGGATCTGTCAGGTCCGAGCCTCAGGCTCCAGAGAGATCTGCAGCAACAGATCTTGATTTCTCGGACTTAAACTCCGTTACCTCTGAGGACGTTGACTGTGTAAACGCTGCATTTTTCAAGTTTCCTCAGCGGTGTCCCAGCTGAGTTGTAAGAAAAACAATTCTCATTGCTTTCTTTCCATCAAACTCTGGGTTGACTCAGCTTAGGTGTCTAGCTCTGCTATGATCGACTCAGGGGCAAGTGGAAATTTTATGGATGTCTCCTTTGCTCTGAAACAGGGAATACGTTCAGTGAAGAAGGCTACTCCAGTACAGATGGAAACTGTGGATGGCTCCCTGCTGACCTCTGGACCAGTGGATCAGGAAACAGAGCCTTTGAGGGGTTTATGGGTAAAGATCATCAAGAAAACTGTCCTTTATGCTTATCTCTTCTCCCCACTTTCCCATTATTCTAGGGCTACCATGGCTGCAGGCTCAGAATCCTACCATTAACTGGGAGACCAAGGAATTACATTTCCAGAGAAACAGATGAGTCCAAAAGTTTCAGCTTGCTCTGTTCCTAAAGGAATCATGTCAGCCCCTGAACTACCAGCTGTATACCAGGACTATGTGGATTTATGTGACAAGAAGAACGCTGACCAGCTCCTCCTCACCGTCCATATGATTGTCCAATTGAATTATTGCTGGAGCAGAGATACCTTTTGGTAAGATCTACCCCATGGCGGGGCCCGAGCTAAAGGCTTTAAAGGATTACATAGATGAAAATCTAGCCAAGGGCTTCATACGCCCCCCTTCATCTCCTGCAGGTGCACCCATCTTCTTTGTAAAGAAGAAAGATGGATCTCTGAGACATGCGTAGACTATAGGGAACTCAATAAGGTTACTATTAGAAACCGTTATCCATTGCCTTTAATCCCTGATTATTGGAGAGAGTGCGACATGCCAAAATTTTTTCTAAAAATAGATCTTCGTGGGCTAAACTTAGTCCGTATTAGGACCTGGGGATGAATGGAAGACTGCATTCAGGTCACGCTATGGACACTTTGAATATCTAGTTTGCCTTTTGGTCTGAGTACCCCCCCAGCCACTTTCCAACACTTGGTGAATGACATCTTCAGGGATCTCCTAGATACATTCGTGGGAATTTATTTGGATGTTATTCTAATTTTTTCTAACCACAGAGGAACATCATGGACATGTGAGAATGGTCTTGGAACGTCAAGACAAAATCATCTTTACATCAAACTTGAAAAGTGTGAATTCCATAGGACGAAATTCAATTTCGGGGTATGTACTGTCTACACAAGGAATTAGTATGGATGGAAGCAAAACCCAAGCCATCAAGGATTGGCCAAGTCCTAGAAATTGTAAGGAGGTACAGCGCTTCATCGGGTTTGCCAACTTCTATAGAGTTTATTAGAAATTTCTCTGAGGTAGTGTCCTATCACTCAACTTACCCGGAAAGAGTCTAGGTTTTTCTGGACTCCCCAAGCCCAGGAAGCATTTTCCGTCTAAAAGAAAATTTACACTGCACCTATCCTAGTACATCCAACCCCGAGCTTGCCTTCATAATAGAGGTGGATGCTTCAACTGTGCCGTTGGAGCTATACTCTCTCAGAGAACAGGTGAGAAGAATGTCTTGCATCCTGTGCCTTCTTTTCCCAGCAGTTGTTTCGCTGAGAGGAACTACGATGTGGGCAATAGAGAGTTGTTGGCCATTATTGCCGCCTTCAAAGAATGGAGACACCTTCTTCAGGAGCTGCACAGCAATAGTCGTCCTGACAGACCCATCGTAACCTTGAGTTTATCAGGTCGGCTAAGTGCCTGACTCCTCGCCAGGCTCGCTGGAATCTTTTCTTAAACCAATTTAATTTTATCATCTCTTATAGACCAGGATGCGCAATGGAAAGGCTGATGCACTCTCTAGGATTTATTCAGCAGAGACACGTCCAATTACTCCTCCTAAGACTATTCTTCCTGATTAGATTTTTAGGAGTAATTCATAATCAAGACCTACTTAAGGACATCAAGGAAGCATACCATGCGGATTCTTTTTGGCACAACCCCCAAGGGACGTAAGTCTTGTCTTTAAGAATGGTGTGGATTCGGGACAAGTCTGTATATTCCTGAAACAGTCAGATTAAGAGTATTGCAACTCATTCACGATTCCAAGATAGCTGGGCATAGAGGAATTCTAAAGACACAGGAATTCTTTCTCGTTTCTTTTGGTGGCCCTTGCAGGAAGGATGTTTTGAATTATGTCACTTCATGTGAGGTCTGTGCAAGATGCAAAACACCCCCGCTCTCCCAATGGTTGTTACAGCCTCTTCCCACCCCGTCCCGCCCGTGGGGATCCATTTCTATGGATTCATTGTGGAGTTACCAACCTCTCAGGGGAAGAAAAACCATTCTAGTGGTGGTTGACCGTCTAACAAAGGCAGCTCATTTTATCCCTTGTGTCGGCTTACCCACGCAAAACAGACATCAGATTTGATGATTAAAGATGTGTTTCGCTTACATGGAGTACCGGATGAGGTTATTTCGGATCGAGGGGTGCAATTCACTTCTAGGTTTGGCAAAATTTCTGTGCAGCATGGACATTAAAGTAAACCTTTCTTCTGCTTTTCATCCCCAGACTAATGGACAGACCGAACGAAACCAATCAAACCTGGAGCAGTATCTCCCTGCTTTATCTGCCACCTACAGATGATTGGGTGGATCTACTTCCATTAGCTGAGTTCTCGTATAACAACTCTCAGAGTGCCTCCACTAAACAGTCTCTTTTTACTCTAATTCTAGGTTATCATCCTAACATTTCTACCACGATTTCCCATAGAAACGCCTTTACCACATGGCTGAAAGAATCACGTCTTTACAGAAGAATATGGATCTTCTAAAGGAAAATCTGGATCGGCTCAAGAAAGGTACAAGAAAGCAGCAGATAAATTTCGTAAACCTGCACCACTTTCAAGGTAGGAGACTTGGTCTGGCTGTCAACCAGAAATCTTAAGTTAAGTATTCCATCGTCTAAGTTGGGACATAAGTTCATTGGACCCTATAAAATCAGTAAAATTATAAGTGCCGTTGCTTGTCGTCTTCAACTGCCCAGAACTATGAGAATCCACCCTGTCTTTCATGTATCCCTACTAAAGGCTGCGACACCCATACGTTTCTGGACGTTCCTCTCCTTGCCCTGACCCAGTGCGTCGATGGTCAGGAAGAATTTGCGGTGGAAAGGATTTTAGATTCCGGTTGTATAGAAATCAGTTACAATATCTGATTAAATGGCAGGGCTACCCAGTGGAGGACAACTCATGGGAACGGTCAATAACGTTAATGCTCCTCGCTTGCTCCGTCAGTTTCATCAGAGGTACCACACAAGCCTGGTCTGAGGTCATCCGGAGGTTGTCCTTAAGGGGGGGTAATGTAAGGTTCTATGTATATATTCCTGAAACTCAGTTTGTTCGTCAGCCATTTTACTTTCTGTCTTGCTGCAGCTATCTTGCCCTCAGTCAAAATGGAGTTTCCAGCTTGCATGTTCCGCCCTGATTCTCTCCTTTGCTTCTTAAGCACCCACAGCTGAGCAATCAGTGCTTCAGAATCTAGCCCGCAGTGACCTGTGACTTGACTCCTGTAAGCCTTGGACCTTGTAACTCCAGCTATTCCTACTGAGGAACTCTGAAGCACTTGTGGACTCTGAACCCTGCTCTTTGAAAGACCCACGTTTGCATGGACTTACGGTAACAGAGAAGAAGATCTGGAATTGTATTGGAGAGTGATTGCTGGCTTGGATTACTCTGGCCTGCTGTGTCTCCTTTTCTGTGTCTGCAAACTGTGTGACTATTTCTGCCAACTTGTATGAAGTATACAGGACTTTTCTATATCAACCTGTGACTCCTGTGTTTTCATCGCACCCAAGCACAAGACGCTATTGAACTGATCTACATACATTACACTGCAGGGTTGCCGGTTGGGAACTAGAATCCCCATGCCAGATTTGTTTTAGGGGATTGAGCTAATTTCTGAATTTCAAAATAACTGTAAGTTGTTTTTTGCCTTAAAACCTAAGTCCTCAGGGAACGCAGCACAGCAGGTTCAAATTGTCATCTCTCTCCTGCGCGGCGATCTCAGGATTGGCTTTTTCCCTGACACCTGGGGACCCTGTTTTGTAGTAATGTTGATGCATTTTTTCTGGCTCTGGGGTTATTGTACGATGAACTAATGTCATGATCAAGCTGAAAAAACCTTGTTGGCATTAATTCAGGGGCTTGAGGACGCTGAGTTATTACTGTCAGAAATTCCGAAAGTGGGCAGTCTGGACCAAATGGAATGATGATGCTTTGGCAGCCCTTTTTCGGAAGGGTCTGTCAGAGAATGTAAAAGTTGTTATGGTGGGTTTCCCTGCTCCCTCTGGTCTCAATGATTCTAGTCATTAGCGATTCAATTGACAGACGTTGCGTGAGCGTAGAGGTATGCGTGGAATAGTGTTGCCTTGTGAACCGCTTCTGAACCCATGCAGTGTGATAGGTGGCTTCTGGGGCACAGCGTCATGAGTTTCGAAAATGCAATGGTTATGTTTCTACTGTGGTGAACGCCTCTCATGCTATTTCAGTCTGCCCTAAGCGGGGAAGACGTTTTGCACGCTCAGTTGTTTGGGTGTGTTCAGACTAAATTTCTGTTTGACTGTTACCCTGATTTGCTCCTGTTACATTTTCTGCTCAGGCTTTGTTGATTCGGGAGCAGCTATTACCTGATGGATTTTGATTATGCTAAACATTGTGGGTTCCCTTGTACCCCTACAGAGTCTATTCCCTACTGGGGATTGTTTCTACCCCTTTGGCTGAGAATAAACCCCTAGTCTCTAGGAGAGTTGCAAATTTTTGGTGCTGTATAATCTGCCATGACATTATTGTACTAGGTTCCCTTGGTTACAGTCTCATAATCCTGTTTTGGATTGGAAATCTGTGTCTGTAACCAGTTGGGGCTGCCAATGTGTTAATGCCAACCACTCCTGTTTTTTCTGCCTCCCCCGGCTCAGGCTGTTCCTGACTTTTTGACTGATTTTTTGTGTGTTTAGCGAAAGTAAATCTGCATCCTTGCCCCCCCATAGGAGCTTTGACTGCGCTATTGAATTAGTGCTGGTAGTAAATTCCCTAAAGGTCGCCTTTTTAACTTGTCTGTACCTGAACATGACGCTATGTGGTCTTATATCAAGGAGTCATTGGAGAGGGTCATATCAGACCATCCTCTTCACCCTTGGGTGCCGGTTTTTTCTTTGTGGCCAAAAAGGATGGTTCATTAACCCCTTAGTGACAGAGCCATTTTGCAGCTTAATGACCGGACCAATTTTTACAATTCTGACCACTGTCACTTTATGAGGTTATAACTCTAGAACGCTTTAACGAATCCCGCTGATTCTGAGATTGTTTTTTCATGACATATTGTACTTCACTTTGTGGTAAAAAATTTTTTTATCTGACTTGCGCTTATTTATGAAAAAAACGGAAACATGGTGAAAATTTTGAAATTTAGCAATTTTCAAATTTTCAACTTTTATGCCCTAAAATCAGTGGAAACCCCCACAAGTGACCCCATTTTGGAAACTAGACCCCCTAAGGAACTTATCTAGATGTGTGGTGAGCACTTTGAACCTCCAAGTGCTTCACAGAAGTTTATAACGCCCGGGCGTGAAAATAAAAAATCATATTTTTTCCACAAACCTGATCGTTTAGTCCCTAATTTTTTATTTTCCCAAGGGTAAAGGAGAAATTAGACCACAAAAGTTGTTGTCCAATTTGTCCTGAGTACGCTGATACCCATATGTGGGGGTAAACCACTGTTTGGGCACACGGCAGGACTCGGAAGGGAGGGAGCGCCATTTGACTTTTTGAACGCCACTGCGTTTTTGGAGACCCCCTCATGTGCCTAAATAGTGGAAACCCCTCAATTCTAGCTCCAACCCTAACCCCAACACACCCCTAACCCTAATCTCAACCCTAACCCTAATACCAACCCTAATTCTAACTCTAACCCTAATTGTAACCCTAACCCTAATTGTAACCCTAACCCTAGTTGTAACCCTAACCCTAATTCCAACCCTAACCCTAATTATAACTCTAACCCTAATTATAACCCTAACCCTAAGGCTGGGTTCATATTGCGCTTTACCAGCCCATTCAACACATAGCGTTGACGGGCTGGTAACGGTATAGCATAACGCGATCGCGTTATGCTATACTCACTAGCGCAGAGGAATCAGCGATGATTCATTTGCGCTAGCGGTGACGGAGCCCAGACGCTGCAGGCCGTGTCCGAGGCTCCGTCACTGAATGACGGCACGTCGCGAACGCATGCCGCTTTACGTAAAGCGGCATGCGTCGCGATGCGCCCTCAAATGCGGGTGAATGGCAGCGTTAACGGACTGCGTTACACCGCGTTATACCGTGGTGTAACGCAGTCCGTCTAACGGACTGCCATAACGCAATATGAACCCAGCCTAACCCTAACGCTAATCCCAACCCTAATTATAACCCTAACCCTAATTATAACCCTAATTATACCCCTAACCCTAACCCTAATGGAAAAATGAAAATAAATAAAATTTCTTTATTTTATTATATGTACCTAACCAAGGGGGTGATATAGGGGGGGTTTATGTACTGTTTTTTTTTATTTTGATCACTGTGATAGTTTATCACAGTGATCAAAATGTACTTTTAGAGAATGAATGAATTTTTTTGAATTTGCCGCCAGTTTTTTTTTTACTGGAAGAAGACGCCGGCTGAACGGAGGCCAGGGGGAGGACCGGAGGCGAGGGGGAGGATCGGACCGCACCGGGGGGGGATCGGAGGACACGGAGACCCCTCCAGGTACAGGGGGGGTGAGATCGGGGGTCCCGGGACACTATTTCTCTCCCCTCTGATGTGTGATCACATCAGAGGGGAGAGAAATTTACAGGCAGGGATCGCAGCATTGATTTCTCTTTTGCGATCGCCAGTATATGGCGATCGCAAAAGAGTGGTGATTGGGGGGGCCCCTATTATGTTCTCTGGGGTCTCGGCTACCCCAGGCAGCCGAGACCCCAGAGAAAATCGCCCATCCCCCCGTCACCTCGCGGCGGGCAGCACTCGTGCGCCCGCCATTTTAAAGCATGGCGCCGGCACCGGGGGACACCGAGGGCCCTGGGGCCATGAGGAGGGTTCGGGGGCCACAGTGGGGGTCCCGGGGACCCTTTTTCTCTGTCCTCTGATGTCGATGACATCAGAGGACAGAGAAATTAAATGGCACATTTTTTTTTTTTTTTGTTGCGGTCGCCGTTATAGGGTTAATAACGGCGATCGCAACATCGGATGTCGGTAAAAACCGACCCGATTCATGTTCTCTGGGGTCTCGGCTACCCCCGGCAGCCGAGACCCCGGAGAAAATGCGCCTCTGGGGGCGCTATTCATTTTTCCACAGCGCCGTTAATTAACGGCGCTGTGGTTTAAGTACCCTTAATGACCGCCGTTAAAAGGCGTATCGGGGTCGTTAAGGGGTTAAGGCCGTGTATTGATTATCGTCTCTTGAACAATATCACTGTGAAATATCAATATCCGTTACCCTTGATTTCTGACCTGTTTTCCAGGGTGAAAAGTGCTACTTGGTTTACCAAGCTTGACCTCAGGGGGGCGTATAACCTTATTCGCATTAAGCACGGGGATGAATGGAAGACGGCATTTAATACCCCAGAGTTGCATTTTGAGTACCCAGTGATGCCCTTTGGGCTCACTAATGCTCCTTCCGTCTTCCAGTCCTTCATGAATGACATTTTCAGGGATTTTGTGGATAAATTTCTGATTGTTTATTTGGATGATATCTTGATTTTTTCCAATGACTGGGACTCTCATGTGAAACATGTTCGGACTGTGTTCCAGATTTTGAGAGAGAATGCTCTGTATGTGAAGGGATCAAAGTGTCTTTTTGGCGTACAGAGGATCTCATTTCTGGGATTCATTTTGTCCCATCTGTTATTGAAATGGACCCGGTCAAGGTTCAGGCCATCTGTGATTGGGTCCAACCTACTTCATGAAAGGCTCTTCAGAGATTCTTGGGTTTTGCCAATTTTTATCGTAAATTTATTGGTAATTTCTCTGTTATTGTTAAACCATTGACTGATTTGACCAAAAAGGGTTCTGATGTGGTGAATTGGCCTCCTGAGGCAGTCTCTGCGTTTCAGGAACTTAAGCAGAGATTCACTTCTGCTCCTGTTCTACGGCAGCCTGATGTTTCTCTGCCATTTCAGGTGGAGGTTGATGCCTCTGAAATTGGGGCAGGTGCCGTTTTGTCCCAAAGAGATCCAGAGACCTCTAAAAGTAACCCTTGTGCCTTTTTCTCTCGAAAATTTTCTCCAACTGAACGTAATTATGACGTGGGTAATCGGGAGTTATTGGCCATGAAGTGGGCTTTTGAAGAGTGGAGACATTGGCTGTAGGGAGCCAAACATCAGGTGGTGGTCCTCTCGGACCATAAGAATCTGGTTTATCTGGAATCAGCCAAGCGACTTAATCCTAGACAGGCCAGGTGGGCCTTGTTTTTCACACGTTTTAATTTTGTGGTTTCCTTTCTTCCTGGCACTAAGAATGTTAAGGCGGATGCCCTCTCGAGGAGTTTCCTTGCGGACTCTCCTGAGTTATCTGATCCTGCTGTTATTTTGAAAGAGGGTGTAGTTCTTTCCGCCATCTCGCCCAATTTGAGACTGGCTCTGGAAGGGTGTCAGGAGGATAAACCAAGCGCTCCCTATTGGGAAATTGTTTGTCCCAGACCGGTGGAAAAAGAGTGTGATGTCTGAGATTCATTGTTCCGCATTGGCCGGTCATCCCGGAATTTTTGGTACCAGAGACTTGGTTAGTCGGTCCTTTTGGTGGCCTACTTTGTCTCGTGACGTCAGGGAATTTGTGCAGTCCTGCGGGACTTGCTCTCGCTCCAAGCCTTGCTCTCGCTCTAGTGGTTTGTTGATGCCATTGCCTGTGCCCAAGAGACCATGGACCCATATCTCTATGGATTTCATTTCTGACCTTCCTGTTTCTCAGAGAATGACCGTTATCTGGGTGATTTGTGATAGGTTTTCCAAAATGATACATCTTGTGCTAAGTTGCCTTCCTCCTCCGAATTGGTGCCTTTGTTCCTTCAGCACGTGGTTTGGTTACACGGCATTCCTGAGAACATTGTGTCTGACAGAGGAGTCCAGTTTGTTTCCAGATTTTGGAGGACTTTTTGTTCTAAACTTGGTGTTCAATTGTCTTTCTCCTCGGCTTTTCATCCTCAGACCAATGGACAAACTGAGAGAACAAACCAGACATTGGAGACTTATCTGAGATGCTTTGTGTCTGCTGATCAAGATGACTGGGTCTCTTTTTTGCCTTTGGCTGAGTTTGCTCTTAATAATAGGGCTAGCTCTGCCACTTTGATGTCTCCATTTTTCTGCAATCTTGGGTTTCACCCTCGATTTTCTTCGGGACAAACGGAGGCTTCTGTCTGTCCAGGTGTTGACTCTGTTGTGGAGCGTATGCAGCAGATTTCGGACCAGGTTGTGGAGAGGTTGTCCCTCTCTCAGGAGAGGGCCCAGCTGTTTGCCAACCGGCATAGGACTGATGGGCCTCGGTTTGAAGTGGGGGACTTGGTCTGGTTGTCTTCAAGAAATATCCCTATGAGAGTTGCATCTCCTAAGTTTAAGCCTAGGTTCATTGGACCTTATAAGATCATGGAGATTCTTAATCCTGTTTCCTTTCATTTACTTCTTCCAGGGACATTTAAGATCCATAACGTGTTCCACAAGTCCTTATTGAAGAGGTTTGTCGAGCCAGTGGTTCCTATGGCTGCGCCTCCTGACCCTGTTTTGATTGAGGGCAATCTGGAGTATGTGGTTGAGAAAATATTGGATTCTCGTTTTTCTAGACGGAAACTCCAGTATTTGGTTAAGTGGAGAGGTTATGGTCAGGAGGACAATTCTTGGGTGTTTGCTTCGGACATCCATGCTAGGAGACCGATCCGTGCGTATCACAGAGCTCATCCTGACCGACCTGGTTGCCCAAATGAGGGTTCGGTGACCCCTCCTCAAGGGGGGGTACTGTTGTGAATGTGTTAGAAATGAATTCTGAGCAGAAGCTCCCTCTGGTGGTTACAAACAGTACTGAACCATTCAATGAAGATTGTGAAGATTGTCAATCAGGAGTTACAGACTGGTCTTATATAAGGAGGTCCCTCCCATCAGGGTTGCCGGTGATCATTGTTCTTGTCTCAACTTTGGTTCCTGGTTCACTTGGAAGCTTGCTGAGTCTTGCCTGCATCTTCTGCTAACAGATAAGATATTTTCTGCTTTTATTTTTGTGCTTGCTTTTTGCATTTTTTCCTGCACTTCTGTGGAGGTCAGCCAGGTCCCCTCCGGGGGCTTGTGCTCCTCTCAGTTTATCTGAGCCACTGTTATTTGTTCATTTGCCTTTTCCAGTTTTTTCAGTGGCTGCAGCTTAGTTTTGTTACACCAGAGAACTAATTTAGGTGGTAGAGGTCGTGTGATCTCAGGTGTTTTTGCAATTAGTAGAGTTGTTATTTTTTAGGGTTTTTTGGATTGCAGTAAGTGTCCTTCCTATCCTTTTCTTTCTAGGAAGATTGGGCCCCAACGTTTGCTCATACTATTTTCTGTCTGAGTCTGTATTTTCTCTTGTCTAACCGCCATTACATGTTTGGGGGCTTCCTATGTTCTTTGGGGATCTGCTCCGGGGCAGATAGCTTTCCTCTTTCTATCTTTAGGTGTAGTTAACCTCTCAGGCTGTGACGAGGCGTCTAGGACCAACGTAGGTACGCTCCACGGCTGCCTTTAGTTGTGGTGGTTAGTCAGGGTACTGCAATCCAGTAGATTCCAACCTCTCTGGTGTATTGCCATTTTTGCCTGCTCTCCTCAGCTACCAAATCATAACAGGACAGCAAAGGTGAGAATACTTTCTGCAACCCAGAAAAACCCTAGGAAAAACTCCAACACTTCTGAATCCAAAAACACTGAGACCACCTATATCAGATCTCTGGTGTGGACACGTAGCTACCCAGCAGAAAAATATCACAAGAACTGAGCAAATTAACAAATACAAAAAACGAACGGAGGCCAGCCAAAGCCCCCCATATGGGACCCGGCTGAAGACAAAAAGCAATGCAGCAAAAAGCAAGGAATGCAAACCACAGTAAAAAAAACTGGAAGAGACTTATCTGAATGTAAGCAGGATACAGCAGGAAAGCAAGCTGAATTCCAAACTAAACCAGGAAGCACAATTGATCACCGGCGAGGATCATGGGAGATCAGCTCACTTATATCAGGCCAGTCAGTACCACCTGACACCCACTCGTTATCTGCGGGTGTAGGACTCTTGGTATTCAAGATAGATTCAATACTCTCAGCAACCACCAGAGGGAGCTTCAGCTCCGAAGTCATCTCCAAAATGTTCACAACAGTAAGTGTTCTTTCATCCTTTTAATTTCATAATTGCTCTGTACATATTTTAATTTGTCTCCCTTTATAATATCTTGGATACTTTTGTAAACACTGCCTACTTTTTAGAGTAAAATATAAAATCACTAGCTTCGTTTCTCCTTGCTCTATAAACGTATCCTCATGACCTCCATGCTAAATTAAGCCAATGCTACTGATCAGGTAGCTCCTGACTCGATATTCATAGAACCAGGAGCTGGTGGCTGCGAAATCTGTTCTGGGGTATCTGGGAGACTCTGGAGTGACGGATGGGGTTTAATAAGTGTATATCCCGCCTGGGACGGGAATAGGTTATCACCATCACTGCAGAGTGCCTAATAGCCAGAACACATCCAGGCGGCCCATCTGGCGACTATTTATCCTAGGTGCAGTTCTCTGACTGACCTGAGGGTAAGGGGGGCGCCAGAGAGCTGCAAGTTCCAAAACGAGAACTGGAAAGTGGGATCATAAATTCCCCTAAAAAAGGAAAGCGGGCAACCAAACACCCCCAATTTGTCACATATTGGCGGCAGCGGTGGGATCATAAACCATATCCCCCATGCCGTTCATCACATGCTCAAAGCATCTATTCTGTGAATTTCACAGTAAGAATAATGTGTATATACTCACAGACTACCCAAGTGTGACCCCTTATTTCAGATATGATTCAGGCATACAAGAAACATAATCCATTCCCAGATAGGATCCATATAAAAAAAGCTTGGGTAACATTATCTCTTTAAAGTGATGAAAGCAACAGTGCCCGTGGTCTGATGGTTACCCCCTGTGCCCTGTCGCACGTTTCGCCCTTTTGCTTCTTCCGGGGGCTACTTATCTGCATCCTATAGAAGCGATCAGCCTGCACAAAATGATTGTCCCATAGTGGGACAAAGTGTAAACAATAGAATGAAGTAAAACTAATTTTCAAAATAATTTTAAAATATTTTTTAAAAAAAATAAAAAATAATAAGATCAATATTTATTCTATCACTAAATAAATATTTGAATGAAAAAAATCGAAACAATAAAAGTACACATATTTAGTATCGCTGCGTCCATAACGACCCGACCTATAAAACTGTCCCACTAGTTAATCCCTTTAGTGAACACCACAAAAAAACAAGGCAAAAAACAATGCTTTATCATCATACCGCCGAACAAAAAGTGGAATAACAAGCGATAAAAAAGACGGATATAAATGAAAATGGTACCGCTGAAAACATCTTGTCTGAGAAAAAAACAAGACCCCATACAGCTCCATCACCAGAAAAATAAAAAAAAGTTATAGCTCACAGAATAAAGTGATGTAAAAATTATTTTTTATATAAAATAGTTTTAGTTGTATAAAAGCGCCAAAACAGAAAAAACTATATAAATGAGGTATTGCTGTAATCGTACGAACCTGAAGAATAAAACTGCTTTATCAACTTTACCACAGGCGGAACAGTATAAACGCCCCCGCAAAGAAATTCATGAATTGCTGGTTTTTATTCATTCTGCCTCATAAAATCGGAATAAAAAGTGATCAAAAAATGTCATGTGCCAGAAAATGGTACCAATAAAAACGTCAACTTGTCCCTCAAAAAGCGAAACCTCACATGACTCTGTGGGCCAAAATATGGAAAAATTATAGCTCTCAAAATATGGTGATGCAAAAACTATTTTTTACAATAAAAAGCGTGTTTTAGTGTGTGACAGCAGCCAAACATAAAAACCTGCTATAACGCCTCCTTCACACGTCCTGATATTTCCGGTACCGGAGATGTCAGTGTCCATGTGTGCAATATTTTTGGCACACGTGTGGCATGGGTGTGCCGCATCAGTACCACAAGTACGGGCGCCAGGGAAGAAGCGCTACAGTAAGCGCTGTTCCCCGGCACCGGGTGCTGAACACGGCTTTCATCATTCTCCCCTGCTCTGCCTGCAATCGACACAAAAGGGCTTTCTGGTTAAAGTATTCTGGCCCCTGATGGCCAGTGTTGGGTTACAATAATTAAATCATCTATTACTCATTCTCTCCCAGTCCAGTGCTGCCTCTCTACCACTGCTCTGCCTCTGTTTACTGCGTGACGTCACTATTACATCGCACATCACCACTGCAGTCAATAATAATAATAACATTAATTATATTTCTATAGTAACAATAGCCACCGCAGTGGCAAATGATGTACACGTCCTTTATAATAAAATTCAAACTTTTATTTAATTCACAAAATCTATAAAAATACACACAGGAATAAGGAAAACAGGGTACATACAACCGCAACGGCTGTATACCAATTCACAAAATAAAAGGGGCACAAACACCCCCAGGGACCCATACACTAAACAATATAACAAAGTCTGCATACAAAACACAGAGTATGGGATCTTGTGCTGCTAATAGGGACAGATAGGAAGCTAATTCCGAAACGCGCGTCGGGGCGCGTTTGAGGAGGATTCACACATTGCCATCGGGTTCCCAGGTATATTGTCTTGCAAAGTGCCATAGCTTCTGTGCAGCACGGTGTTCTCATTTCACAATTGCACAACTATTGTGCATTGGGGGCAGCAGCATTAGCATTGTGTCACATATGGTTGGTATTTGGTATTTGCACCATGCATATGTTGAATTGTCAGCATTGTGTTACATATGGTAGGCACTTGTTAATTGCACCATGCATATGTGAATTGTTAGCACATATTTTTGAATTTTTGTGAATTTATCATTGATTTATATAATTACACCTTATAGGTCTGTTAGTGTGTTGCTCAGTGGTTTTCTTGCATTGTATTTATTTGCACCATTAGTGCATATTTTTGTATATTAGATCTACTCACTTTTTTATACAGCACATTTTCATTATACTATTTTTTGGTATACACACTGGTGCATTTGTATTTTGTTGCATGTGAACATTGCTTAATTGTGGTGATTCTGATTTTATTCTATTGCACTGTTTTGTGTATTGCACATTTTTTCTTGTCATTTATAATTTTTAATATATATATATATATATATATTTCTTGCACTGTTTTGTGTATTGCACAAATTTTTCTTGTCAAGAATTTTTTATATATACATTTTTTGCACTGATACAGTGGTTTTATTGCTTCAATGCTGCATATGGGACCCTTATTGTGATTAATTGAACATTTCTGTGTTACCTATTTATATTTAATCACCTGGTCATTCATATATGAACCCTAGCATATTAGGCTATTTTTGTGTGTTTTCCCTCATTTTACATATACCTTTTATATTACATATTAAGGTTTTTTATCTTTTTTAATTATGTCTGTGCATTAGAGCTTATTTTCTTAAATAAAGTATTGCATCATTAAACTCCATTGCCTGCTGGTATCCTTTGATTCCTGTCTATTGGTGGTTGTTTCTCTCCCCTTCTATTTCCTATGCACCTGGGTGTTTCTATTACTGTGTGTAATCAAGTCTCCGTATAAATGCACCTGCTCTGTGATAGTCTCAGGGTGCTGTTTGAAGCAAAGAGCATCATGAAGACCAAGGAACATAACAGCAGGTCTGTGATACTGTTGTGGAGAAGTTTAAACCCGGATTTGGATACAAAATGATTTCCAAAACTTTAAACATCCCAATGAGCACTGTGCAAGCGATCATATTGAAATGGAAGGAGTATCATACTACTGCAAATCTACCAAGACCCGGCCGTCCCTCTAAACTTTCATCTCAAAAAAGAAGACTGATCAGAGATACAGCCAAGAGGCCCACGATCACTCTGGATGAACTGCAGAGATCTACAGCTGAGGTGGGACAGTCTGTTCATAGGACAACAATCAGTCGTACACTGCACATTTCTCAAAGATATCCATAAAAAGTGTCGTTTAAAGTTTGCAACAAGTCACCTGGGAGACACACCAAACATGTGGAAGAAGGTGCACTGGTCATATGAAACCAAAATTTAACTTTTTGGCAACAATGCCAAACGATATGTTTGGCGTAAAGGCAACACAGCTCATCACCCTGAACACACCATCCCCACTGTCAAACATGGTGGTGGCAGCATCAAGGTTTGGGCCTGCTTTTCTTCAGCAGGGACAGGGAAGCTGGTTCAAATTGATGGGAAGATGGATAGAGCCAAATACAGGACCATTCTTGAAGAAAACCTGTTGGAGTCTGCAAAAGACCTGAGACTGGGACAGAGATTTGTCTTCCAACAAGACAATGATCCCAAACATAAAGCAAAATCTACAATGGAATGGTTCACAAATAAACATATCCAGATGTTAGAATGGACAAGTCAAAATCCAGACCTGAATCCAATCGAGAATCTGTGGAAAGAGCTGAAAACTGCTGTTCACAAACAATCTCCATCCAACCTCACTGAGCTCGAGCTGTTTGCCAAGGAAGAATGGGCAAGAATTTCAGTCTCTCGATGTACAAAACAGATAGTGACAGACCCCAAGCGACTTGCAGCTGTAATTGCAGCAAAGGTGGCAAACAAAGTATTAAGTTAAAGGGGCCGAATAATTTTGCACGCCCCATTTTTCAGTTTTTGTATTTCCACAAAAATTTAAAATAACCAATAAATTTCGTTCAACTTCACAATTGTGTCCTACTTGTTGTTGATTCTTCACCTAAAATTAACATTTGGTATCTTTATGTTTGAAGCATGATATGTGGGAAAAGGTTGAAAAGTTGCAGGGGGCCGAATACTATCGCAAGGCACTGAGATGGAGCAGCATTAGTGGTGGAATGTGGCGTATTGCAGTAATTGCGCAATAATTTGTATAGTGACTGTTTTAATGGGGTGTGTTCCAGACTAGCTGCTTTGATTCGTTTCCCCAAAGTGTGCATGAAACGTTCTACAGTTCCATTGGCTTGTGGCCAACAAGGTGTGATTTTCCTGTGGCTGAACCCTAAGTATTCAGAAAACTGTATAAACGTATGTCCATTGAATGGAGGTCCATTGTCTGTTTTAACCACTCTTGGAATGCCAAATACAGAGAATATGTCGTCCAGTTCTGGTATGACACTATTAGCAGATGTTGAAGAGATGAATTAAACTACAGGGTATCTAGAATATTCATCAATTGTTACTAGAATGTGTTGGCCATTTGGTAATGGCCCATATATGTCCACTGCCACTTCCTCCCAGACAGCAGTGGGTAACGGAGACATTTGTAGTGGCTCTACACTTGATGATGGAGTAATTAATTGACAAGTGGAGCAGTGTCTAATCTTCTCTTCCACCAATTGATCCATATTCAGGAACCACACTTTTTCTCTCAGTAGCTTTTTTGTACCAACAATCCCTAGATGACCTTCGTATGCTATCTGTATGACTAAGTTGCGCAACGCCTTAGGTACAACCAGTTTGGTACCTCGAAGGATGAGGTGCTCTTCAGTGACTGACAATTCCTCATGTACATTTGAAAATAGTTTTAATTCCTTCAGATCAATCCCAGAATCAGGAAAGTTTTTCTTTTGGATTTCATGCCACCTTTGATTTTGGATGATTTGTATTAAGGCACAGAGTGTCTTTTCACTTGTTGTTGTAGTCACAAATTGGTCAACAGAAAGTGCTTTTGGCACGGCGTGAGCTGCAACAAATCGTATGTATTCTTCCATGGAGGAGTGCCCGGGTGTATCACCATTTACAGGATGTCTTGAGAGGTAATCAGCCGGATTGCTATATTTTCCCAGTTTGTGAACAATTTTGTAATTGTAGTCCTGTAGACGTAGACCCATCGTTCGATCCGTGCAGGCATTTTAGCTCGGGGATTTCCAAAAAATTGTAAGGAGAGCTTGATGATCTGTGACAATGGTAAAGGGAGCTCCATAGAGAAATAAATGAAAGTGTTCACATCCCAGACAACTGCTAAGCTTTCTTTTTCAGGTTGTGAATATTTTCTTTCAGTGTTTGTTAAGCTTTTGCTTGCATAAGAAATGATGTGGGGACTTTGATTATCATCCTTGTATTGCGCTAAAATAGCACCCAGTCCCACAGGACTGGCATCCACAATCAGTTCAGTTCGAAGAGCTGGATCAAAATAGGTCATGGTGGTTGTTGAGCAGAGTTCATTTTTAATTGTTTCAAAAGAGGCCTGACAGTCCTGGGACCATTGAAAGACACAACTTTGTTTTGTAAGTTCCCTTAATGGAGAGCTGATTGTTGAAAAATTTGGAATATATCTAGCACAGTAGCTTGCCATTCCAAGAAAAGAGCACACTTCACTGGCATTCTGTGGAATTGAGGCTGCTCTGATGGATTCCACTTTCTTGGGATCAGGTCGTACTCCTTCCGCCGAGAAGATGTGACCATAGAACTCCAATGAACTTTTATCAAATTCACATTTCTTTTGTTTAAAGTAAGTCCAGCAGAGAGCAGGCATTCAAAGATAGCATATAGGGCATGATTGTGTTCTGCTTGAGTTTTCCCAAAAACCAGTATGTCATCACTATAATTAAAGGCATTTGGAATGTGTTGAATGACTCTTCTTATTGTGCCTTGAAAAATTTCCGCTGCTGAGCAGACCCCAAAAGTTGATCTTTTGTATCTTCTGAGTCCCACATGGGTGGAGAAGGTTGTCAAGTATCTGGATTCAGGCCTCAATTCTAATTAATGATAGCCCTTATTGAGGTCAAGCTTTGAAAAAACGGTTGCTCCATTTAAAAAAAGGAATAATACCATCAATTGTAGGTGAGATACAGTACAGACCAAAAGTTTAGACACACCTTCTCATTCAAAGATTTTTCTGTATTTTCATGACTATGAAAATTGTACATTCACACTGAAGGCATCAAAACTATGAATTAACACATGTGGAATTATATACTTAACAAAAAAGTGTGAAACAACTGAAAATATGTCTTATATTCTAGGTTCTTCAAAGTAGCCACCTTTTGCTTTGATTACTGCTTTGCATACTCTTGGCATTCTCTTGATGAGCTTCAAGAGGTAGTCAGCGGAAATGGTCTTCCAACAGTCTTGAAGGAGTTCACAGAGATGCTTAGCACTTGTTGGCCCTTTTGCCTTCACTCTGCAGTCCAGCTCATCCCAAACCATCTCGATTGGGTTCAGGTATGGTGACTGTGGAGGCCAGGTAATCTGGCGTAGCACCCCATCACTCTCCTTCTTGGCCAAATAGCCCTTACACAGCCTGGAGGTGTGTTTGGGGTCATTGTCCTGTTGAAAAATAAATGATGGTCCAACTAAACGCAAACCGGATGGAATAGCATGCCGCTGCAAGATGCTGTGGTAGCCATGCTGGTTCATTATGCCTTCAATTTTGAATAAATCCCCAACAGTGTCACCAGCAAAGCATCCCCACCCATCACACCTCCTCCTCCATGCTTCACCGTGGGAACCAGGCATGTAGAGTCCATCCGTTCACCTTTTCTGTGTCGCACAAAGATACGGTGGTTGGAACCAAAGATCTCAAATTTGTACTCATCAGACCAAAGCACAGATTTCCACTGGTCTAATGTCCATTCTTTGTGTTCTTTAGCCCAAACAAGTCTCTTTTGCTTGTTGCCTGTCCTTAGCAGTGGTTTCCTAGCAGCTATTTTACCTTGAAGGCCTGCTGCACAAAGTCTCCTCTTAACAGTTATTGTAGAGATGTGTCTGCTGCTAGAACTCTGTGTGGCATTGACCTGGTCTCTAATCTGAGCTGCTGTTAACCTGCGATTTCTGAGGCTGGTGACTCGGATAAATTTATCCTCAGAAGCAGGGGTGACTCTTGGTCTTCCTTTCCTGGGGCGGTCCTCATGTGAGCCAGTTTCTTTGTAGCGCTTGATGGTTTTTGCAACTGCACTTGGGGACACTTTCAAAGTTTTCCCAATTTTTCGGACTGACTGACCTTCATTTCTTAAAGTAATGATGGCCACTCGTTTTTCTTTACTTAGCTGCTTTTTTCTTGCCATAATGCACATTCTAACAGTCTATTCAGTAGGACTATCAGCTGTCTGTGTATCCACCAGACTTTTGCACAACACAACTGATGGTCCCAACCCATTTATGAAACAAGAAATCCCACTTAATAAACCTGACAGGGCACACCGGTGAAGTGAAAACAATTTCCGGTGACTACCTCTTGAAACTCATCAAGAGAATGCCAAGAGTGTGCAAAGCAGTCATCAAAGCAAAAGGTGGCTACTTTGAAGAACGTAGAATATAAGACATATTTTCAGTTGTTTCTCATTTTTTTGTTAAGTATATAATTCCACATGTGTTAATTCATAGTTTTGATGCCTTCAGTGTGAATGTACAATTTTCATAGTCATGAAAATACAGAAAAATCTTTGAATGAGAAGGTGTGTCCAAACTTTTGGTCTGTACTGTATGTCTTTCTCTCTGAATAGCGGTGTTGGGCAGGCGCATGTCAACACACAGTCTCACCTGCTCTGGAGTCTGGGGTTTTGGAACTACCACAAGTGGAGAGACCCACAGAGTGGGACCAGTAACAGTTTCAATAACGTCCTAATCCATAAGCAATTGGAGTTCCTTTTCTACCTTCTTTCTCAGGTGAAATGGAATACGCCTATGTGCCTGGGCTTCTGGAAGAACGCTGTCATCTACATGAAGATGTATTTAAGAGTTACTTTAGTTTTCCCAAACCACTAAATAAGGAAGGAAAGCTGTTCACCATGGCTTGTACATCCAGATCCGCTGGGTCAGTTATAGTATGAATGATCTGGATGAGTCCCAGCCAGGGTCGCATCAGCACCTGGCGCACCCGGGCAAGTGCCGGGGCCCTGAGCAGGTGGGGGGGCCCACTCGCCGTCAGAGACACCGGCGTACTATGAGGGTCCCTGTGCCCGTGCCAGCGCCCACGAGTGGGCCCCCCCTGCTTGCTCAGGGCCCCAGCACTTGCAATACTTACCTCTCCCTGCTCCACCGCTGTGACGTCTTCCGTGTTTCCTGACAGTGAATTCAGGTCAGAGAGCGCGATGACGTCACATCTGTGCGCCCTCTGCCTGAACAGTCACAGTGCAGAGAGCTGGCAAGATGGCGATGCTGAGGAGTAGAGAGTAGAGCAGTGCCCAGCGAAGAGAGGTATTTCATTTTTTTAATGTTTGGAGAAATATATGGGGAGCATTATACACTGGAGAATTATATATGGGGCCCATCATACACCTGAGCATCATAGATAGGGCCCATTATAGACTGGAGCATTACCCATCATACACTTGAGCATTATAGATAGGGCCCATTATACACTGGAGCGTTATATATGGGGCACATCATACACTGGAGCATTATAAATGGGGCCCATCATACACTGCAGCATCATATACGGGGCCCATTATACACTGGAGCATCATATGCGGCCCATTATATATGAAGCATTATATAGGCCCATCATACACTGGAGCATCATCCATGGGGCACATCATATACTGGAGCATCATATGGGGCCCATTATATATGGAGCATTATATAGGCCCATCATACACTGGAGCATCATCCATGGGGCACATCATATACTGGATCATCATATGGGGCCCATTATATATGGCACATAATATGGGGCACATTATATATGGAGCATCACATGGAGCCCATTATATATGGAGCATTATATATGGGGACCATTATATTTGGAGCATTAAATGGGGCTCATCATACACTGGAGCATCATATATGGGGCCCATCATATACTAGAGCATCATATGGGGTTCATTATTTATGGGGCATCATATAGGGCCCTTTATATATGGAGCATCATATGAAGCACATATGGGGCCTATTCTGTATGGAGCATTATATGGAGCCCATTCTGTATGGAGCAATATATGGGGCCCATCATATACTGTATGGAGCTTTATATGCGACTCATTATACTGTATGGAGCAATATGTGGGGCTCATTATACTCTATGGGGACCGTCCTATACTGTATGACACATTATATGGGGACCATCATATACTGGAGCATTATGTGGAGCTCATCATATACTGTATGGAACATTATATGGGACCAATTATGTATGGAGCAATATATGGGGCTCATTATTTTGTATAGAGCAATATATGTGGCTCATTATACTGTATGAAGCATTATATTGGGCCCATTATTCTGTATGGAGCATCATATATGGGACTCATTATTCTGTATGGAGCAATATATGTGGCTCATTATTCTGTATAGAGCAATATATGGGGCTCATTATTCTGTATGGCGCACTATTTGGTGCCCATAATACTGTATGGAGGACTATACTGTCCGGTTTTTGAACTATTGTAGAATTTACAATAGATATCACTCATGTAATGTATGAAATGAAATATTTGGCATTGTACTATACCTATATTTCTCTGCCGTATGGGAGCTTCATGAATTGTGGTATGTGTTAAAGGGGCCCACTGAGACTCTTTCGCCCGGGGCCCACGAAAACCTGGAGCCAGCCCTGGTCCCAGCTCCAAGGCAGTGTGATAGCTGAGCAGACAGCCTCCCGATCCTTGTAATGTGTGAAAAGTGGTCTTCTGCCTATTTTCTTTATAGCTAAGTTCAGCGTCAAATTGTCCCACTGCAATTAGAGGTGTTTTAAATCCATAAGAAAGATTTTAGTATGCACTTGCTGTAAGACTGGCTTTGTTTTCAATTGTTCATATGTATTTCTGTCTATGATATCCACTGAAGCTCCCGTATCTATTATAAGGGCTCATACTCACTGGAGACAAAAACGGACGATTGCAAGCCGATAAAAAATCGGATTGCAATCGGACCAATGTTATTCATAGGGGACTTCTCATTTGCGATTTTTTCTCAGCTTAAATCGGTCTGAGAAAAAATCGCAGCATGCTGCGATTTGCAGCGATTTTGGCATGATAATCGCTAATGCAAGTCAATGGATGCGATAAAAAATCGGACAGCACTTGCACCAGTGTCCTTTGAAAAGTCAGCAATTCATCCCCGGCTACTGTAAAATCACACTGACAGCTCACAAAACACTACATATATACACATATAATACATATATATATATATACACATGTCATTGTGAAACGTGTATATATATATATATATATTTATAGTTCATACACTTCTACATAGTATAATAGTCGCTAATTCAATTGCCGGCTTTTGTGAAATTACAGACCCGACATGAAATGACACATGGTTTACATACAGTTAACCATGTCATTTCATGTAGTTTGATATATGGTTTTACTATAATTACATGAGTGTATGTGTGCAAAATTTCACACATGTAGGGGTTAATGAAAGGTGTAAATTCGTTGTAAAAAAAATGCGTGGGCTCCCACCCTATTTTCTCAACCAGACAGACAAAGCCAGCGAGTGGGGGCAGATAATATTAGCCTATGGAGGATGCATTTACTTTGTGCCTCCCTGGCTACTAACATCTGCCCCTAGCCACCCCAGAAAAGGCAAATTTATAATTCGATGTGCCCTTTCTGGCACTTCGCCGGTCTATTCCCATTGCCCTGTAGCGGTGGCGAATGGGTTAATAATGGGTTAAAGCCACCTTGCTATTGAAAGGTGACTTTAAGCCAGGTTAATAATTGAGAGTTGTCAATTTGACAACTCTCAATTATTAATCCTATTGAAGGTAATAAAAAAAAACACACACACATGAAGAATAAAAAATTTTAATGAAATAAACACACATTTTTTGACCATCTTTTATTTAACTGTTAATCCTTGCGAAGCCCTTGGTCTCCTATAATAAAGAAAAAATAAAAAAACAACATTATTCTTACCTATCCGCTTGTCTGTCAGGTCCCACGCTGTAATCCTTCACAAAGGGTTAACTAGCTTTCAGCCAAGCAGCACAGCTAATGCTGCCTGCTCAGCTGAAAGTGCCTGAATGAATGACTTCCTCTCCCAGCGACAGGAGAGGATGTGATTACTGTGGGAAGCTTCATTGATTGCTTCCCACTGCAATCAGTTCACTTCAGGTCAGCGGGGACTCCGCACAGCATCAGTGACGTCAGTGATGTCAAATTTATGGCGGATCCGTCAAAAAACGGATCAAACGGACGACCATCCATCAAAATCCACCACTAATGCATGTCAATGGGAAAAAAGCGGATCCGCCCAAAAAAATGGCGGATCCGCTTTTTTCACACTTTGGTGGATTTTTACTGACGTCGCACGACTGAAGTGTGAAAGAGGCCTAAATGACATCAGTCATATCAAACTGTGGGAACGTGGGCAAGTACTCAGCCATGATGGAGTCTCTAAGTGGCGCTGGCTTGTGAAGCGGTAAAACAGAGGTTAGTACTCACAGCAGCAGGTGATCGCATCCAATCCTCGTCGCCAGTTGTAATGTCCACACAGTATAAGGAATTAGGGAGAAAGAGTGCTTTGACTGTATTTTATTCTTCTCCTTCTTCCTCCAGCACACAGCATAACATTTCTACTCCTCAGGCTGAACTGAAACTGAAACCTCTCTAACTCACTTCCTGTCTATCGCTTTCCAGTCACAAGACTTCCTTTTCTTAAAGAGACAGGTCAAAACATTATACATTACAGCTACTATCACGATTCCCGTTGCAGACTTACTGCAGGAGTCTGCACACAGAAACTAAGTGGTCAGAGGAAGTTAGAGGAGAGCTGCAGTGAGCTTACCGGCCTGAGTGCAGGACCTGAAGCACGTGACCACTGGGGGAGTGAACAGAGGCGGAGCCACGCACCGAGTAGCAGTGGTGACCGGCGATGACGGAGAATAGTCAGAATGTGCCGCGGTCAAGCCAGGAGGTCAAAGAAATGCAGAAGGGTGAGAATTAAAGAGTGGTCAGGATGTAGCCAAAGGTCAGGAAGCCAGAGATAGCGGTACAGTACAAACGGGGCAAACGGGTGCGGAGTAGGAGTGAACAACCCAAAAGGTCAGAGCCGGAGGAGACAGTAATATCAGAATCACAAGGCAAAGAGCAGAAACGAGAAAATAGACTGGGTCATCTACAAGAGGCAATCGGACAAAGCAGTATGCAAGCACACCAGGGGGTCAGAAACACAGCCAAGAACGAATGTATAACTGACAGCGAACCCCAGACAGAGGCGGGTATATATATCCCTCCCCAAACCAAAAGGAGGCCATACCAAATTAACCCTTCGAGGACAGGGAAGTGATCCCTGTCCGCAACCATGACAGTACCCCTCTCTTAACGGGGCGCCACTGGACCCCCAGGCTTCTCAGGATGCCTGGCATGAAAAGCCCGAACTAACCGATCGGCATGCACCGAACTGGCTGGGACCCAAGACCAATCCTCCAGAGCATACCCCTTCCAGTGCACCAAATACTGAAGATTCCGACGCACCCACCAAGAATCAATGATGCGCCCCACCTCGTACTCCAGATGGCCCTCCACCAATACCGGAGGAGTGATGGACGAAGAGTCCTCCTCAACCATTCCCAATGGTTTTAAGAGGAATCTGTGGAAGACATTGGATATTTTGAAGGAGACAGGAAGCTGTAACCTGTAGGCCACTGGGTTGACTACCTCCATAATTCTACATGGGCCAATAAACTTAGGACCCAGTTTGATCGAGGGGACCTTGAGTTTAATATTACGGGTTGATAACCACACCTTATCGCCCACTAGGAACGCAGGACCTGATCCCCTTCTCTTGTCCGCATAAAATTTGTACTTTTCCTGAGCCTTGGTGATGTTTCTCTGAACCTCCCTCCACAGGACCATCAAACCTTGCACTGTACCCTCTGCCCCAGGACAACCTGAGTCCATACGAGAAAACTCCCCAAAATGCGAGTTAAACCCATAGTTGACCAGGAAGGGAGACATCCCTGTGGACTGACTCACCCAACCGTTGAAAGCAAACTCTGCCATGGGCAACGCCTCACACCAGTCATCCTGTCTGGAAGATGCCAAACATCTCAGAATTTGTTCCAAGGACTGATTAGTGCATTTGGTTTGCCCATTCGATTGCGGATGGCAAGCAGAGGAAAAAGATAATGTGATTCCCAACTTCTTACACAAGGCCCTCCAAAACTTGGCTACGAACTGCACACCTCTGTCAGACACCACATTCATAGGCACCCCATGCAGACGGACCACATGCTGCACAAACAACCTGTCCAAGGTTTCAGCAAACAGTAAAGCGGGCAGAGGTACAAAATGAGCCTGCTTGGAAAATCTATCCACCACCACCCACACAATGGAGTTGCCCCTGGAAGGAGGGAGATCAGTGATAAAGTCAATGGACAAATGTGTCCATAGTCAATCCAGAATTGGTAAAGGCACCAATTCCCCGGCCGGCCAGCAATAAGAATTTTTAGAATGGGCACAAGCCCCACACGCAGACACAAACCATTTAACATCTGCAACCAAAGAAGGACACCAGAAAACCCTAGAACATAATTTTACCTCTACTGTACTGTATACAAGTCACTAATGCGACCACACTTAGAATACTGTGTACAGTTCTGGTCTCCGGTATATAAAAAAGACATAGCTGAACTGGAGCGGGTGCAGAGAAGAGCGACCAAGGTTATTAGAGAACTGGGGGGTCTGCAATACCAGAACAGGTTATTACACTTGGGGTTATTTAGTTTGGAAAAACGAAGGCTTAGGGCTGATCTTATTACAATGTATAAATATATGAGGGGACAGTACAAAGACCTTTCTAATGATCTTTTTACTCTTAGACCTGTGACGGGGACAAGGGGGCATCCTCTACATCAGGAGCAAAGAAGGTTTAGTCATAATCACAGACGCAGATTCTTTACTGTAAGAGCAGTGAGACTATGGAACTCTCTGCCTTCTAATGTTGTAATGAGTGATTCCCAACTAAAATTTAAGAAGGGATTGGATGCCTTACTTGAAAAGTATAATATTGCAGGCTATATTCACTAGTTTCCTAGATATTGCGTTGATCCAGGGAGCTAGTCTGATTGCCGTATGTGGAGTCGGGAAGGAATTTTTTTCCCCAATTTGAAGCTTACTGTTTGCCACTTGGGTTTTTTTTTTGCCTTCCTCTGGATCAACATGTTAGGGCAGGTTAGGATAGGATATGGGTTGAACTAGATGGACTTAAAGTCTTCCTTCAACCTTAATAACTATGTAACAGCCTCCCGGATGGCCGAAATCCCAGGATGAGCATTCAATACAGAATCATGAAATTACCGCAGGAGTCTAAGACGGAAACGTTCTGGTACAAACAATCTACCCATAGGTTTATTACTGGGAGCCAATGCCTGGGCCTCAAAAATCTGTCTCTCCAATTCAGATGAGATTTCGGCCACCACCACCCCTGGTTGAAGAATGGAGGATGGGGGTTCAGGAGGAGACACAGAATCAAAGCTTCGGGACAATGCATCTGCCTTTACATTCTTAGACCCCGGGCGGAAGGTGATGGAAAATTGAAATCTGGAAAAAAAAGCGACCACCAGGCCTGCCTGGGGGTCAATCTTTTGGCAGACTCAATATAAGCTTGATTTTTGTGATCGGTGATAACAGTGACTGGATGAATAGCCCCCTCATCAAATGCCTCCATTCTTCAAAGGACAACTTGACCGCCAGAAGCTCTCTATTACCCACATCGTAATTTTTCTCAGCAGAAGAGAAATTTCTAGAAAAGAAGGCACAGGGTTTGAGGTTGGTCAGGGTAGCGCTACCCTGAGACAAAACTGCCCCCACTCCCACCTTAGAAGCGTCGACCTCCACGATAAAAGGTCTGGACGGATCTGACTGGACCAACACTGGGGCAGAAATAAGACACTTTTTTAAAGTCAGAAAATAATTTTTCACACACGTTGACCAATTCTTCACATCAGCCTTCACATCACTCAGGTCTCTTCATCAGGTAAAGACTAATACAAAATCTGAAGAATCATCAATTTTTCTGTGCTGTGTTGTGTATAAATATGTGATTCTTCAGATTTTGTATTAGTCTTTGCCTGATGAAGAGACCTGAGTAGTCTTGAAAGCTTGCAATTTGTTACCATCTTTTCAGTTAGCCATTAAAAGGTATCAACCACTGAGGACTCTCAACTCTAAATATTTTTCAAAGGTCGTCATGAATTTATATTCCCAAACTTTTCTGTCTCTCTCAGATTTAAAGTTAGCTTTTAATACAAGTAATTTCATGTCCATTAGGCTATGACCGGGGATACAAAAGTGTTTGCCACAGGTAGATCCATTCTTTTTTCTCTTATTGTGTGGCGATGAGAATTCATCCTTGTTCTCAGTTTTTGCCAGGTCTCCCCCACATACAGACCCCCAGTTGGACATTTAGTACAAATAATTAGGTACACCACATTAGATGTGATGCAGCTGAAAGTACCTGGGATCTTGTTGTCCTGATGTGAGTGCTGTCCGATTTTTTCTCGCACCCATTGACTTGTATTGGCGAGTCTCATCCGAGAATCGCAGCAAATCGCAGCATGCAGCGATTTTTTTCTCAGTCCGATTTCGGCTGAGAAAAAAATCACAAATGAGACGTCACCTATTGAGTAACATTGGTCCGAGTGCAATCCGATGTTTTATCGGATTGCACTCGTCCGTATTTCTCGCCAGTGAGTATGAGCCCTAAGTCTCAGAAGAACCGTTTGCAGTGGTGCAAGTGAGTTTGACTATCCGAGGAGTACACTAAAATGTCATCAAGATAAATGACCACAAAGCGCCCAATTAGATCACAAAAAATGACATTGATAAAATTTTGAAAAATCGCAGGAGCATTAGTCAGACCAAAGGGCATGAGTAGATTTTCAAACAGTCCTTCGGTCGTGAGAAACGCCGTTTTCCACTCATCCCCTTCACGAACCCTTATCAGGTTATAGGCCCCCGTAGATCAAGCTTAGAAAACCATTTGGCCCCCGAAAGTTGATTACATAAATCCGGAATGAGGGGGAGTGGATACGTGTTTCTCACGTAATTTTGTTGAGTTCCCGAAAGTCGAGGCACGGCCGCAAACCACCATCTTTTTTCTTAACGAAAAAAAACCCACGGCTACAGGCGAGGCAGAATGGTAAATATGCCCTTTGCAGAGACTCTCAGTAATAAGTCAATGGCACAATCAAAAGGTCAATGTGGTGGTAGCGCCTGAGGCTCGCTTTCAGAGAACACGTCTTCAAAGTCTTTTTGTTAGAACTCTCCTGTTAGGTTTTTTCTATCTTGCTGGTCACATGACCTTTTTTGCCTATTTAATCCTGCTCCGCCCTTCTGGCTTTGCTGGACTTCATTGTAATTTCTACTCTTAAGCTAGCCAGGTGCTTTGTTACCTTACTCAATTAGTTTTGCTTGGTCTTCGGACCTCTGTGTTCTATGTTGTTTGTTTGTCTTTACTGCTACAACTTCTGTTAGGAGGTGTCTACCTTTTCTCCCAGTCCCTAGTTCTTGTAGGGATCCCTTCCTCGCATCTATAGGTCTTCGTACAGACTAGCTGAGGACTTTAGCGGGTCTGATCGCAGGATCAGGTTCCCCGTTACATCGTAGGGATCTAGCTTAGTTCTATCGTAGGGACAGATATCCCTTATTTCCTTAGTGCTTGTAGCAAAACTTAACAGTAAGTCCAGCCCAAAAAAATATCTCTAAGGAAAGATTTCCAGTTTCCATCATGGTGTCGTTCAGGACTTGGCTCAACGCCTGCAGGGACTCTCTCTGGTGGTGTCCGAGCTCCAGCAACACGTGAGTAGCTGTTCTGGAGCACATTTCGTGGAGCCAAAGGTACGTTTGCCTGATTTATTTTTTGGTGAACAACAAGATTTTTTTTCTTTTAAAAATGCTTGCTTGTTGTATATTTGTTTGAGACCCAGATCTGTTGTTAATGTGTTAGAAATGAATTCTGAGCAGAAGTTCCCTCTGGTGGTTACAAACAGTACTGAACCATTCAATGAGGATTGGCAATCAGGAGTTACAGACTGGTTTTATATAAGGGAGGTTCCCTCCCATCATGGTTGCCAGTGATCAATTGTTCTTGTCTCAACTGTGGTTCCTGGTTCACTTGGAAGCTTGCTGAGTCTTGCCTCTTCTCCTGCTCTCAGATAAGATATTTTCTGTTTTTTGTTTTTGTGCTTACCATTTGCATATTTCTCTGCATTTCTGTGTAGCTAGCCAGGTCCCCCTCCCGGGGGGCTTGATCTCCTCTCAGTTCTTCTGGAGCCACTGTTATTTGTTCATTTGCCTTTTCCAGTTTTTTCAGTGGTTGCGCTTAGTTTTGTTACACCAGAGAACTAATTTAGGTGGTAGAGGTCGTGTGATCTCAGGTGTTTTTGCAATTAATAGAGTTGGTATTTTTTAGGGTTTTTTGGATTGCAGTAAGTGTCCTTCCAATCCTTTTCTTTCTAGGAAGTTTGGGCCCCAACGTTTGCTCATACTATTTTCTGTCTGTGTCTGTATTTCCTCTTGTCTAACCGTCATTAATGTTTGGGGGCTTCCTATGTTCTTTGGGGATCTGCTCCGGGGCAGATAGCTTTCCTCTTTCTATCTTTAGGTGTAGTTAACCTCTCAGGCTGTGACGAGGCGTCTAGGACCAACGTAGGAACGCTCCACGGCTGCCTTTAGTTGTGGTGGTTAGTCAGGGTACTGCAATCCAGTAGATTCCAACCTCTCTGGTGTATTGCCGTTTTTGCCTGCTCTCCTCAGCTACCAAATCATAACAGTATCACCGGCCAAACTGAAAATTATATGGTACTAACAGAAGGGAAAAATAGTAAAGAAAAGAGAAAAGTTGTCAGTAATTTTTTTTTTCTCTGTTTGTTGCATTTTTTCCCTCTTTTTCTTTGGGTGCTGAGGAGGATTTTTTTTTCTCTCAATGGAGTTTGCACAGTTGTCTGGCTGTGTGGATCAGCTTGCCACTGAAGTTCGGAGTATTGCTACCTATTTGCAGGGTTGCCGGGTGTGGAACCTAGGATCCCCATGCCAGATTTATTTTTGGGGGATCGAGCTAAATTTCTGAATTTCAAAAATAACTGTAAGTTGTTTTTTGCCTTAAAACCTAAGTCCTCAGGGAACGCAGCACAGCAGGTTCAAATTGTCATCTCTCTCCTGCCGGCGATCCTCAGGATTGGGCTTTTTCCCTGACACCTGGGGACCCTGTTTTGAGTAATTTTGATGCATTTTTTCTGGCTCTGGGTTATTGTACGATGAACCTAATGTCACTGATCAAGCTGAAAAAACCTTGTTGGCATTAAATCAGGGGCTTGAGGACGCTGAGTTGTACTGTCAGAAATTCCAAAAGTGGGCAGTCCTGACCAAATGGAATGATGATGCTTTGGCAGCCCTTTTTCGGAAGGGTCTGTCATAGAAAGTAAAAGATGTTATGGTGGGTTTCCCTGCTCCCTCTGGTTTAATGATTCTATGTCATTAGCGATTCAAATTGACAGACGTTTGCGTAGCATAGAGGTATGCGTGGAATAGTGTTGCCTTGTGAACCAGCTTCTCGAACCCTGCCATGTGATAGAGTGGCTTCTGGGGCACAGCGTCATGAGTTTCGAAAAGCAATGGGTTAAGTTTCTACTCTGTGGTGACGCCTCTCATGCTATTTCAGTCTGCCCTAAGCGGGGAGATGTTTTGCACGCTCAGTTGTCTTGGGTAGTGTTAGACTAAATTCCTGTTGACTGTTACCTGATTTGATCCTGTCCACATTTCTGCTCAGGCTTTTGTCGATCAGGATGCTGCTATTAACGATGATTTTGATTTTGCTAATGTTGTGGGTTTCCTTGATACCCTACGGAAGTCTATTCCCCTTCTGGGGATTGTATTTCTCCCTTTGGCTGAGAATAAACCCTAGTTCTTACTCAGGTGATGATGAGGGTTGAACCTGATCATCAGGAGGTTGCAATTTTTGGTGCTGTATAATTCATGACATTATTGTTGGGTTTCCTTGTTGCAGTCTCCATAATCTGTTTTGGACTGAAATCTGTGTCTGTAACCAGTTGGGGCTGCCAATGTGTTAATGCCAACACTCCTGTTTTTTCTGCCTGTCCCCAGCCTCAGGATGTTCCTGACTTTTTGACTGATTTTTCTGATGTGTTTAGCGAAAGTAAATCTGCATCCTTGCCCCCCCATAGGAGCTATGACTGCTCTATTGAATTAGTGCCTGGTAGTAATTTCCCTAAAGGTCGCCTTTTTAACTTGTCTGTACCTAAACATGACGCTAAGCGGTCTTATATCAAGGAGTCATTGGAGAAGGGTCATATCAGACCATCCTCTTCACCCTTGGGTGCCGGTTTTTTCTTTGTGGCCAAAAAGGATGGTTCATTAAGGCTGTGTATTGATTATCGTCTCTTGAACAATATCACTGTGAAATATCAATATCCGTTACCCTTGATTTCTGACCTGTTTTCCAGGGTGAAAAGTGCTACTTGGTTTACCAAGCTTGACCTCAGGGGGCGTATAACCTTATTCGCATTAAGTACGGGGATGAATGGAAGACAGCGTTTAATACCCCAGAGGGGCATTTTAGTACCTAGTGATGCCCTTTGGGCTCACTAATGCTCCTTCCGTCTTCCAGTCCTTCATGAATGACATTTTCAGGGATTTTGTGGATAAATTTCTGATTGTTTATTTGGATGATATCTTGATTTTTTCCAATGACTGGGACTCTCATGTGAAACATGTTTGGACTGTGTTCCAGATTTTGAGAGAGAATGCTCTGTATGTGAAGGGATCAAAGTGTCTTTTTGGCGTACAGAGGATCTCATTTCTGGGATTCATTTTGTCCCCATCTGTTATTGAAATAGACCCGGTCAAGGTTCAGGCCATCTGTGATTGGGTCCAACCTACTTCATTAAAGGCTCTTCAGAGATTCTTGGGTTTTGCCAATTTTTATCGTAAATTTATTGGTAATTTCTCTGTTATTGTTAAACCATTGACTGATTTGACCAAAAAGGGTTCTGATGTGGTGAATTGGACTCCTGAGGCAGTCTCTGCGTTTCAGGAACTTAAGCAGAGATTCACTTCTGCTCCTGTTCTACGGCAGCCTGATGTTTCTCTGCCATTTCAGGTGGAGGTTGATGCCTCTGAAATTGGGGCAGGTGCCGTTTTGTCCCAAAGAGATCCAGAGACCTCTAAAAGTAACCCTTGTGCCTTTTTCTCTCAAAAAATTTTCTCCAACTGAACGTAATTATGACGTGGGTAATCGGGAGTTATTGGCCATGAAGTGGGCTTTTGAAGAGTGGAGACATTGGCTGGAGGGAGCCAAACATCAGGTGGTGGTCCTCACGGACCATAAGAATCTGGTTTATCTGGAATCAGCCAAGCGACTTAATCCTAGACAGGCCAGGTGGGCCTTGTTTTTCACACGTTTTAATTTTGTGGTTTCCTTTCTTCCTGGCACTAAGAATGTTAAGGCGGATGCCCTCTCGAGGAAGTTCCTTGCGGACTCTCCTGAGTTATCTGATCCTGCTGTTATTTTGAAAGAGGGTGTAGTTCTTTCCGCCATCTCGCCCAATTTGAGACTGGCTCTGGAAGGGTGTCAGGAGGATAAACCCGAGCGCTGCCCTATTGGGAAATTGTTTGTCCCAGACCGGTGGAAAAAGAGTGTGATGTCTGAGATTCATTGTTCCGCGTTGGCCGGTCATCCCGTAATTTTTGGTACCAGAGACTTGGTTAGTTGGTCCTTTTGGTGGCCTACTTTGTCTCGTGACGTCAGGGAATTTGTGCAGTCCTGCGGGACTTGCTCTCGCTCCAAGCCTTGCTCTCGCTCTAGTGGTTTGTTGATGCCATTGCCTGTGCCCAAGAGACCATGGACCCATATCTCTATGGATTTAATTTCCGACCTCCCTGTTTCTCAGAGAATGACCGTTATTTGGGTGATTTGTGATAGGTTTTCCAAAATGATACATCTTGTGCCATTACCTAAGTTGCCTTTCTCCTCCGAATTGGTGCCTTTGTTCCTTCAGCACGTGGTTCGGTTACACGGCATTCCTGAGAACATTGTTTCTGACAAAGGAGTCCAGTTTGTTTCCAGATTTTGGAGGACTTTTTGTTCTAAACTTGGTGTTCAATTGTCTTTCTCCTCGGCTTTTCATCCTCAGACCAATGGACAAACTGAGAGAACAAACCAGACATTGGAGACTTATCTGAGATGCTTTGTGTCTGCTGATCAAGATGACTGGGTCTCTTTTTTGCCTTTGGCTGAGTTTGCTCTTAATAATAGGGCTAGCTCTGCCACTTTGATGTCTCCATTTTTCTGCAATTTTGGGTTTCACCCTCGATTTTCTTCGGGACAGACGGAGGCTTCTGTCTGTCCAGGTGTTGACTCTGTTGTGGAGCGTATGCAGCAGATTTGGGACCAGGTAGTGGAGAGGTTGTCCCTCTCTCAGGAGAGGGCCCAGCGGTTTGCCAACCGGCATAGGACTGATGGTCCTCGGTTTGAAGTGGGGGACTTGGTCTGGTTGTCCTCAAGAAATATCCCTATGAGAGTTGAATCTCCTAAGTTTAAGCCTAGGTTCATTGGACCTTATAAGATCATGGAGATTCTTAATCCTGTTTCCTGTCGTTTACTTCTTCCAGGGACATTTAAGATCCATAACGTGTTCCACAAGTCCTTATTGAAGAGGTTTGTCGAGCCAGTGGTTCCTATGGCTGCGCCTCCTGACCCTATTTTGGTTGAGGGCAATCTGGAGTATGTGGTTGAGAAAATATTGGATTCTCGTTTTTCTAGACGGAAACTCCAGTATTTGGTTAAGTGGAGAGGTTATGGTCAGGAGGACAATTCTTGGGTGTTTGCTTCGGACATCCATGCTAGGAGACTGATCCGTGCGTATCACAGAGCTCATCCTGACCGACCTGTTGCTCAAATGAGGGTTCGGTGACCCCTCCTCAAGGGGGGGTACTGTTGTGAATGTGTTAGAAATGAATTCTGAGCAGAAGCTCCCTCTGGTGGTTGCAAACAGTACTGAACCATTCAATGAGGATTGGCAATCAGGAGTTACAGACTGGTCTTATATAAGGGAGGTTCCCTCCCATCATGGTTGCCAGTGATCAATTGTTATTTTCTCAACTGTGTTTCCTGGTTCACTTGGAAGCTTGCTGAGTCTTGCCTCTTCTCCTGCTCTCAGAAAAAATATTTTCTGTTTTTTGTTTTTGTGCTTACCATTTGCATATTTCTCTGCATTTCTGTGTAGTTAGCCAGGTCCCCCTCCCCGGGGGGCTTGGTCTCCTCTCAGTTTTTCTGGAGCCACTGTTATTTGTTCATTTGCCTTTTCCAGTTTTTTCAGTGGCTGGGCTTAGTTTTGTTACACCAGAGAACTAATTTAGGTGGTAGAGGTCGTGTGATCTCAGGTGTTTTTGCAATTAGTAGAGTTGGTATTTTTTAGGGTTTTTTGGATTGCAGTAAATGTCCTTCCTATCCTTTTCTTTCTAGGAAGTTTGGGCTCCAACGTTTGCTCATACTATTTTCTGTCTGTGTCTGTATTTCCTCTTGTCTAACCGCCATTACATGTTTGGGGGCTTCCTATGTTCTTTGGGGATCTGCTCCGGGGCAGATAGCTTTCCTCTTTCTATCTTTAGGTGTAGTTAACCTCTCAGGCTGTGACGAGGCGTCTAGGACCAACGTAGGAACGCTCCACGGCTGCCTTTAGTTGTGGTGGTTAGTCAGGGAACTGCAATCCAGTAGATTCCAACCTCTCTGGTGTATTGCCATTTTTGCCTGCTCTCCTCAGCTACAAAATCATAACACAGATCCTCTGGTGATGAGTCGCAGCGCATAGGGTTCATAATGTCACTTTTGCGCAAAGAACCTCAGGAATGGGCCTTTTCTCTGCAACCTAGTGATCCATGCTTTAGATCAGTGGATAGTTTTTTTTTCTGCTTTAGGGTTATTGTATGATGATCCTGATCATGTCTCATCAGCTAAGACAGAATTGAGACATTTGAGGCAGGGATCAGGTAATGTGGAAAAATATTGTACTCACTTCCGACGGTGGTCTACTCAGGTGGGGTGGAACAATTCAGCTTTGAAAAGTTTGTTTCTTGCAGGGCTAGGTGAAAGGGTTAAAGATTTGCTGATTGCTTATCCCATACCTGGTAACTTGCAGGAGGCTATGCAATTAGCTATACGGGTGGATAGGAGACTGCGTGCAATGGTTAATGAGAGTAAATCCTCTGCCATGTCAGCTCCAAGTCTTGAGAGGGTCTGTACTGACATTGCAGAGCCGATGGAGATTGGAGCGATGGCACCCCGCTCTCAGGAAAAAGACGCAGGTTTTTTGAAGGTTTGTGCTTTTCTTGCGGCAAATCTGACCATTTCATTAAGAACTGTGTGCTTCGTATGAACAAAGAAAAAAAAAAAAGAGGTCAGTTCCGCCCGTATAGCCTGTTTAAACACTAAGGGTGTCTTTCTTTCTTCCTCTACTGCTGCTCTGGAAGAATTAATGGAATTTCGGATATTTGTCGATTGTGGTTCTACTCTGAATGTGATTGATGGGGGATTCTTGGAAAAACTTAAATTAAAACCCAAACCTTTGTCATCCCCTATTGCCGTGGTTTCTGTTGATGGCTCTCCCTTGAAGAATGTTACTCACAAGGTCTGTGAATTTCCCCTCACTATTTATGGTGTTCACCAAGAGAATTTGGATCTGGTAGTACTGAATAATTTGCCTTCTCCGGTGGTTTTGGGGTTACCCTGGTTAAAATTGCACAATCCTGTACTGGATTGGTCTACCAATGAAATTAAGTCCTGGAGCCCTAAGTGTTATGACAAGTGTTGTAGCGGGCGTATTGCTGCTGTGGATAAAGGGGAACTACCTGTACCTATTCAGGATTTTTGGAAAGTTTTTTCTGAGAAGGAATCGCAGATTTTACCTCCCCATAGAGACTATGATTGTACTATTGAATTTGTCCCTGGAGCGACTCTTCCTAAAAGTCGTTTATTTAATCTTACTATTCCTGAGAGAAAGGCTTTGGAGGAATACATACAGACAAGCTTGGCCGCCGGTCACATTAGGCCTTCCAAGTCTCCTGTGGCTGTTGGATTTTTTTTTGTTAAAAAAAAAGGACGGCGGTTTACTCCCTTGTCTGGACTTTCGTGAGATTAATAAAATTACTGTACGCAATCCTTACCCACTGCCATTGATTCCTGATTTGTTTAACCAGTTAGCGGGGGCCAAGTGGTTCTCTAAAATTGATCTTCGGGGGGCATACAATTTGTTGCGCATGAAGGAGGGTGACGAATGGAAGACTGCTTTTAACACTCCTGTGGGTCATTTTGAGAATCTGGTTATGCCTTTTGGTCTTACCAATGCTCCTGCATTTTTTCAGAATCTTATTAATGACATCCTTAGACCTTTGATTGGCAAAAATGTGGTTGTGTATTTGGATGACATTTTGATTTATTCGGCAGATCTGGAGTCTCATTGGCGGAGCGTTCGTGAGGTATTACAGTTATTGATTGACAATTCGCTTTTTGTTAAGCTGGAGAAATGTGAGTTCGCTGTACAGAGAATTAGTTTTTTGGGCTACATTATCTCCAGCAAAGGTTTTGAGATGGACCCGGTGAAAGTTCAAGCTGTGCAGGAATGGCCTAGGCCTATTGGTTTGAAATCGTTACAGAGGTTTTTGGGTTTCACCAATTATTATAGAAAATTCATTAAAAAATTTTCTATTATTGTCAAACCACTGACCGATCTCACCAGGAAAGGTGCTAATGCGGTTCAGTGGACTACTGAGGCCATTGAAGCTTTTGTGTTTCTAAAGGAGAGGTTCAGCTCTGCTCCCATCCTTATGCAGCCTGATGTGACTAAACCGTTTTTGGTTGAGGGTGATGCTTCTTCTGTGGGGGTCGGCGCGGTGTTGTCTCAGGAAAACAGGGATGGAGTACATCCCTGTGCCTTTTTTTCAAAAAATTTTCTGAGACTGAACTGAATTACGATATTGGTAATCGGGAATTGTTGGCTATTAAACTCGCATTTGAACACTGGCGTCATCTCTTGGAAGGTGCTGAATTTCCTGTTCAGGTTTTCACTGATCATAAAAATCTGATCTATCTTGATGCTGCCAAACGCTTGAATGCCCGTCAGGCTAGGTGGGCACTGTTTTTCTCGCGGTTTAATTTTTCTGTTACTTACATCCCAGGTACTAAGAATGTTAAAGCCGATGCTTTGTCTCGCAGCTTTTCTCCCATGGTTGGTGCTGAGGAGGAGGAGAACATTTTACAAGAAGGGGTTGTGATTGCTGCTTTGGACTCTGTGTTGGAAGATGAGATTCTTAAAGCACAGGAGAATGCACCATCTAACACTCCCCATGGGAGGTTGTTTGTGCCTGGGACCTTTAGGAGAGATTTGTTTGTTGAGTGTCATGAGTCTCGGTTGGCAGGTCATCCTGGAATCTCTGAGACCATAAAACTTGTGGGTCGCAGTTTTTGGTGGCCTGGATGGCAGAAGGAAGTCATTAAGTGGGTGCGTCAATGCACTGTGTGTGCTAGATCTAAGTCTTCACATACTCCTGCTGCGGGGTTGCTTTGCCCTCTGGAGATCCCTAGTGCACCTTGGACACATTTGGCTATGGACTTTATTACTGACCCTTCCCCCTCTGAGGGTTTCACTGTCATCTGGGTGGTCGTGGACCGTTTTAGCAAGATGTGTCACTTGGTTCCTTTCATCAAACTGCCCTGCGCTAAGACTCTCGCTAAGGCCTTTGTCAAGGAAATTGTCAGACTACATGGCGTTCCTACTGACATTGTTTCTGATAGGGGACCTCAGTTCGTGGCTCGTTTTTGGCGTGCCTTTTGTGACAGGTTGGGAGTTCATTTGTCGTTTTCATCCGGATATCATCCTGAGTCTAATGGCCAGACAGAAAGGAAAAACCAGGATGTTGTGGCAGACAATCAAGAGGGGTGGTCTGAGTTTCTGCCACTTGCTGAATTTGCTCTTAACAACCATACATCCTCTTCTGCTGGTTTTTTTATTGTACTGGGAGACATCCGTCATTTGGGTCATTCTTCAAATTGGTATCGGCTGTGCCTGAAGAGGAGAATTTTTCCGGTGATTTGGAGAGAGTTTGGACGAATGTGCGTGGTAATCTTCAGGAGGCTAATAGAAAATCTAAAAGGTACTTTGATAGGAAACGGCAAGAGGTTTTGTTTGCTATTGGTGACATGGTTTGGTTGTCCTCTAAGAATCTGCGGTTGAGGATTCCTTCTAAAAACTTTGGTCCCAAGTTTGTAGGGCCCTTTAAGGTGCTTCAGGTTGTTAACCAATCGGCTGTTAGGTTGGAGGTTCCTACCTCCTGGAAGATTAATCCGGTGTTTCATGTTTCTCTGTTGAAAAGAGCTGATGTGTCAGATGGAGACGCCTCTGCCACTATTCCTCCGGTGGTGCAGGACGGGGAATATGAAATTTCCCGCATCCTAAATTCTAGACGGTATAGAGGGAGTTTGCAGTATCTCGTCGCGTGGAAGGGTTTTGGACCCAAGGATAACTCATGGGTGAGGGCGGATGTGTTTCTGCGTCCAGACTTGTCAGAGCGTTTCACAAGAGGTTTCCGGGTAAGCCTGGGCCTAGGGGATCAGGAGGATCCTCTTAGAAGGGGGGGTACTGTTAGAACTCTCCTGTTAGGTTTTTTCTATCTTGCTGGTCACATGACCTTTTTTGCCTATTTAATCCTGCTCCTCCCTTCTGGCTTTGCTGGACTTCATTGTAATTTCTACTCTTAAGCTAGCCAGGTGCTTTGTTACCTTACTCAATTAGTTTTGCTTGGTCTTCGGACCTCTATGTTCTATGTTGTTTGTTTGTCTTTACTTCTACAACTTCTGTTAGGAGGTGTCCACCTTTTCTCCCAGTCCCTAGGTCTTGTAGGGATCCCTCCCTCGCATCTATAGGTCTTCGTACAGACTAGCTGAGGACTTTAGCGGGTCTGATCGCAGGATCAGGTTCCCCGTTACATCGTAGGGATCTAGCTTAGTTCTATCGTAGGGACAGATATCCCTTCCTTTCTTAGTGCTTGTAGCAGAACTTAACACTTTTAGGTACTCCGGAATACCCTCCAGACCGACAGATGACACAGATACAGATTTTAACGGGGTGGACAATGGCACAGAATTACAACACAGACTGGTACAATTGACCCCCATTGGATTATTTCCCCAGTTACCCAATCAATAACAGGGTTATGGCGTTGAAGCCAAGGCATACCTAAAACCAGACCCGCAGGCAAATTATTCAAGACAAAACAGCTTAATTTTTCCACATGAGCCAGGCCCACTCTTAGAGAAAAAACCTCAGACACAAAACAGATTACTTCTCGTGTGAGAGGAGTCAATGGCCACCACCTTGACTGAAGACTCAAGCCTGACTGTCCCTATCTTATTAAGCGTCACAACACGGGAGTCAATTAAATTGATGGTAGATCCGCAGTCAACAAAAGCGGTAGTTACAATGGGACCACCAACAAGTTCCAACTCCACCTGGAGAAGGATTTTAGCAAATGAGGAAAATTGTACCTGGAAGTCTGGGCAACCTCCTCGATCGTTCCCCAGACTTAGGCATTTCCCGACATCTTAGATAAAGAGGGGCAAGAAGGACAATTCTTTTTCCAGTGTCCTGAGGCTCCACAGTAAAAGCATAGCTGGTTATCCCTGTGGCAACTCCTCTCTCTCTCTCTTTGACTGAGATGGCTCCCACCTCCATGGGTTCTGGAAGCGAAAAGGTGTCCCTTAGGCTGGAGTATAAAGGGATTTCCTGCTGCATCACCCCTCTGATACGGAACCTACGGTCTATTCGGACAGCCTGGGTAATGGCGTCCTCCAGGGTATCTGGGGGAGGAAGCAACGCCAATGCATCCTGCAAACGGTTGGACAAGCCTATGCGCAACAACCCTCTCAAGGTGGCATCATTACAAGATATCTCAGTGGCCCAGGGTCTGAACTCGGAACAGAACCACTCCGCTGAGTGCTTCCCTAAGTCACACTCATCACCATATCCTCTGCCAGACACAGGATTGTCATAAATACAGTATGCCCAAGAGCCTCAAAAAACAGATCCACAGACATACATTCCGGAGCGGAGGGAGAGAGAGAAAAAGCCCAAGCCTGTGGAGGCCCCCTTAATAAAGACATAATAATTCCCACCCTCTGACTTTCATTCCCAGAGGAACAAGGACGCTGAGAGAAAAACAATTTACACCACTCTTTAAACACCTGAATAATTTTTTATCCCAGAAAAGGTGTCGGGTAACTTAACAGGTGGTTTGGGGGAGACTAAGGAAACATCTGTGGCACCCTCAACAAGAGCCCCTGAAGAAAAAGAACTCTGCATGACGCCCGCAACCTCTCTTTGAACCTGTTGATGCGCCTGAGCCAGGGTTCGCTGCTCCACAGACAGCTTTTGCATCATTTGAGTGAGGCTACTCACGTCACTTGTTCAGAGAGTGCATGTAAAGGGTATATGGCAAAATAAAACCCCCCACATCCGACCAGGAAGAAGTACTGTTTTGGTCAGTTATAATATCACGATCTCAGTTGCAGACTTACAGCAGGAGTCTGCGCACAGAAACTAAGCGGTCAGGAAAGTTAGAGGAGAGCTGCGGTGAGCTTACCGGCTTGAGCGCAGGACCTGAAGCACGTGACCACCGGAGGGAGTGGCCAGAGGCGGAGCCAGGCGCCGAGTAGCGGTGGTGACCGGCGATGCCAGAGAGTGAACAAGCCAAAAGGTCAGAGCTGGAGGAGACAGTAATATCAGAATCACAAAGCAAAGCGCAGAAACGAGAAAACGGACCGGGTCATCAACAAAGAGGCAATCGGACAAAGCAGTATACAAGCACACCAGGGGGTCAGACACACAGCCAAGAACAAATGTATAACTGACAACGAACCCCAGACAGGGGCAGGTATATATATATCCCTCCCCAAACCAAAAGAAGGCCATACCAAATTAACCCTGCGAGGACAGGGAAGTGAATCCTGTCCGCAACAATGACAGCTACTTTGCAACTTTAAATTAGTGCTGTGTCCTACGTGAACCATAAATTTGTAGGCTTTTTGCCCAAGAAGGTATGTTTGATAATTATCAGGTCAGTATCCCTTCAGAGAAAGTTTACCTTGTCATGGCTGGTGCGCACACAAGAACTGGACAATTCTAATTACCTTCATTTTAAAAATATATTTCATATAGCAATAATGAAGGATACAGGAGAATCAGTGGAAAGGAAGCATAAGACAAAGGGAGGGTGAGTAACATCTGATTATATTATTTTAACTCAGCGACGGCCATCAGAGACCGGAATGCTCAACCAGAAAACCCCTTTAAGGACAAAGAGCAGATTTTCAAAGCTTGTCATCAAACATATAAACACCATGTAATAGCTATTCCACTCAGCTAATAATAGTTACAATAAACTACATCTTTCCATAGCACTGCTATCGCTCTTGCAGTAACATAAAAATACATAGAATAAAATAAAGTATATGTCATGTCAAAGACAATATTCTCAATTATAAATACATTAATGTGCGCAATAGACAATTGTTAAGCTGGTAGCTGTCAGTTTATCATGATGCTAGTCGTCGGTCTTTGATCAATACCTTACTAATGGCTGAAAACATCCTTTTGGTAATAAATGTCTTTCACTGATTGATTTTCCTGTCCGCCTAATACCACACACAGGCAGATTCAATATTCTATCTTTGAGTGGTATAAATCTTATTCATTCAAGCTTCGAATATAAGGTTCAGTAATTTATTGTAAATGGGTATGTATATAGATCAATGAAGTTTAAAAAATTTTACCAGAGAGATTATTTTCTCAGATAGTGCTGTAAAATCACTTATTCCCAAGGTCTTATGAACCAGCAACATTAACAGCCCTGATGTCACAGAAAAAGTCCTTTACGCAGAGTAGCTCTAGGGGAGGTTAGAGTAGCAGGAGCAGTACTACTAGTGGTACTACTAGCGGCTGATATTTAACAGATAAGCAATAATTTTTTCAAATTAGCACTCCAGCATTTTTTTTTCTACTCCTTTAACTATAGAGATCATATGAAAAATATGTGCAATTATTACCATAATATCAAGAAATGTAAAAGAAGTAAATCTTTATTGAAAATTTATTATAAAATATAATTAAATAATGTAAGACACACAGTTAAGCCAAATAATGAAATAGTATGAATTCCAACACAGAGGGCAAGTATAACAAAATACAGAGGTAACACTAAACAAATCCAATATGCAGAATTAGATAGACCAGGGTTCCCCAACTCCAGTCCTCAAGGCCCACCAACAGGTCATGTTTTCAGGATTTCCTTAGTATTGCCTAGGTAATAATTGCATCACCTGTGCAATACAAAGGAAATCCTGAAAACATGACCTGTTAGTGGGCCTTGAGGACTAGAGTTGGAGAACCCTGAGATAGACAATGTAAGGCCGGTGTGACACTTGCGAGTTAGAAATACATGCAGCCGCACACTCGGGTCCGAGAGCGGGCGGCCATGCCGGGTGTTGATGCGAGAAAGTCGTGCGACTTACTCGCATCAAACTCGCAAGTGTGACGCCGGCCTAAATGTCACAATGAATAAGCCTGAACATGGTAAGAAGTGGGTCTAACAATCCTTATTAGCATATTGTGAAATAATAGGGAATAACATCAAGATCAATATACATAAATAGAGATGAGTGAATTTGTTTGGATTTTGTCCTCGAATCTGATTTTGAGATATTCGAGCCATATTCAAACAATATTCGTGTCGAATGTATGTCTTATGATCGGTTCCGAACATATTCGGTAATTTGCACTCCCTTTGACTCTAATATCGTTCGGTTGTGTTCGACGCATACTGCAAAAACAATATTTGATTCCGATCGTATTCGAAACCGAATCCGAACAAATTCGCTCATCTCTATACATAAGTAAGAAGTTACCAATAATGGTGGTGACTGCTATGTATTTTGTCACAGTTGTGCTCAAAAGTTTACATACCCTGGCAGAATTTTTGCTTTCTTGGCCTTATAAATGATAACACCAACACTTTTTCTCCACTCATGGTTAGTGGTTGGGTGAAGCCATTTATTGTCAAACTACTGTGTTTTTTCTTTTTAAATCATAATGACAACCCAAAACATCCAAATGACCCTGATCAAAAGTTTACATACCCTGGTGATTTTGGCCTGATAACATGCACAGAAGTTGACACAAATGGGTTTGAATGGCTACTAAAGGTAACATACTTACTTGTGACCTGTTTGCTTGTAATCAGTGTGTGTGCATAAAAGCTGAGCTTCTGGGATCCATGTTATGATTTGGTAGCTGAGGAGAGCAGGCAAAAAGGAAATACACCAGAGCAGTTGGAAACTATGAGATTGCAGTACCCTGACTAACCACCACAACTAGAGGCAGCCGTGGAGCGTTCCTACGTTGGTCCTAGACGCCTCGTCACAGCCTGAGAAACTAACTACACCTAAAGATAGAAAGAGGAAAGCTATCTGCCCCGGAGCAGATCCCCAAAGAACATAGAAAGCCCCCAAACATGTAATGGCGGTTAGACAAGAAGAAATACTGACACAGACAGAAAATAGTATGAGCAAACGTTGGGGCCCAAACTTACTAAATAGAAAAGGATAGGAAGGGCACTTACTGCAATCCCAAAAAACCCTGAAAAGCACCAACGTTACTAATTTCAAAAACACCTGAGATCACACGACCTCTACCACCTAAATTAGTTCTCTGGTGTAACCAAAAACAAAACAGCAGCCACTGAAAAAACTGGAAAAAGCAAATGTACAAACATAAGTGGCTGAACTGAACTGAGAGGGTAAAAGCCCCCAGAGGGACCCTGAAGGCCCCCACAGAAGTGCAGGACAAAATGCAAAAATCAAGCACAAAAACAAAAAGAAGAAAATGTCTTATCTGTTAGCAGGAGATTCAGACACGACACAGCAGGTTACCAAGGAAACAGGAATCAAGGATTGAGACCAGAACAATTGATCACCGGCAACCCTGATGGGAAGGCGACTCCCTTATATAAGACCAGTCAGTAACACCTGATTCCCAATCCTCACAATCTTCACTGGACAGTCCAGTACCGTTTGTAACCACCAGAGGGAGCTTCTGCTCAGAACTCATTTCCAGCCTATTCACAACAGTACCCCCTTGAGGAGGGGTCACCGAACCCTCATTTGAGCAACCAGGTCGGTCAGGATGAGTTCTATGATACGCACGGATGAGTCTCCTAGCATGGATGTCCGAAGCAAACACCCAAGAATTGTCTTCCTGACCATAACCTCTCCATTTAACCAAATACTGGAGTTTCCGTCTAGAAAAACGAGAATTCAATATTTTCTCAACCACAAACTCCAGATTGCCCTCAACCAAAACAGGGTCAGGAGGCACAGTAGTAGGAACCACTGGCTCAACAAACCTCTTCAACAAGGACTTGTGGAACACGTTATGGATCTTAAATGTCCCTGGAAGAAGCAAACGAAAAGAAACAGGATTAAGAATCTCCATGATCTTATAAGGTCCAATGAACCTAGGCTTAAATTTAGGAGATGCCACTCTCATAGGAATATTTCTTGAGGACAACCAGACCAAGTCCCCCACTTTAAATCGAGGACCATCAGTCCTATGCCGGTTAGCAAACCGCTGGGCCCTCTTCTGGAGAGGGACAACCTCTCCACTACCTGGTCCCAAATCTGTTGCATACGCTCCACAACCGAGTCAACACCTGGACAGACAGAAGCCTCCGTCTGTCCTGAAGAAAATCGAGGGTGAAACCCAGAATTACAGAAAAATGGAGACATCAAAGTGGCAGAGCTAGCCCTATTATTAAGAGCAAACTCAGCCAAAGGCAAAAAAGAGACCCAGTCATCCTGATCAGCAGACACAAAGCATCTTAGATAAGTCTCCAATGTCTGGTTTGTTCTCTCAGTTTGACCATTGGTCTGAGGATGAAACGCAGAGGAGAAAGACAATTGAACACCAATTTTAGAACAAAAGGTCCTCCAAAATCTGGAAACAAACTGGACTCCTCTGTCAGACACAATGTTCTCAGGAATGCCGTGTAAACGAACCACGTGCTGAAGGAACAAAGGCACCAATTCAGAGGAGGAAGGCAACTTAGGTAATGGCACAAGATGTATCATCTTGGAAAACCTATCGCAAATCACCCAGATGACGGTCATTCTCTGAGAAACAGGGAGGTCGGAAATGAAATCCATAGAGATATGGGTCCATGGTCTCTTGGGCACAGGTAATGGCATCAACAAACCACTAGAACGAGAGCAAGGCTTGGAGCGAGAACAAGTCCCGCAGGACTGCACAAACTCCCTGACATCACGAGACAAGGTAGACCACCAAAAGGACCGACTAACCAAGTCTCTGGTACCAAAATTCCGGGATGACCGGCCAACGTGGAACAATGAATCTCAGACATTACACTCTTTTTCCACTGGTCCGGGACAAACAATTTCCCAACAGGGCAGCGCTCGGGCTTATCCTCCTGACACCCCTCCAGAGCCAGTCTCAAATTGGGCGAGATGGCGGAAAGAACTACACCCTCTTTCAAAATAACAGAAGGATCAGATAACTCAGGAGAGTCCGCCAGGAAACTCCTCGAGAGGGCATCCGCCTTAACATTTTAGTGCCAGGAAGAAATGAAACCACAAAATTAAAACGTGTGAAAAACAAGGCCCACCTGGCCTGTCTAGGATTAAGTCGCTTGGCAGATTCCAGATAAACTAGATTCTTATGGTCCGTAAGGACCACCACCTGATGTTTGGCTCCCTCCAGCCAATGTCTCCACTCTTCAAAAGCCCACTTCATGGCTAATAACTCCCGATTACCCACGTCATAATTACGTTCAGTGGGAGAAAATTTTCGAGAGAAAAAGGCACAAGGGTTACTTTTAGAGGTCTCTGGATCTCTTTGGGACAAAACGGCACCTGCCCCAATTTCAGAGGCATCAACCTCCACCTGAAATGGTAGAGAAACATCAGGCTGCCGTAGAACAGGAGCAGAAGTGAATCTCTGCTTAAGTTCCTGAAATGCAGAGACTGCCTCAGGAGGCCAATTCACCACATCAGAACCCTTCTTGGTCAAATCAGTTAATGGTTTAACAATAACAGAGAAATTACCAATAAATTTACGATAAAAATTGGCAAAACCCAAGAATCTTTGAAGAGCCTTTAATGAAGTAGGTTGGACCCAATCACAGATGGCTTGAACTTTGACGGGTCCATTTCAATAACAGATGGGGAAAAATGAATCCCAGAAATGAGATCCTCTGAACGCCAAAAAGACACTTTGATCCCTTCACATACAGAGCATTCTCTCTCAAAATCTGGAACACAGTCCTAACATGTTTTACATGAGAGTCCCAGTCATTGGAAAAAATCAAGATATCATCCAAATAAACAATCAGAAATTTATTCACAAAATCCCTGAAAATGTCATTCATGAAGGACTGGAAGACAGAAGGAGCATTAGTGAGCCCAAAGGTCATCACAAGGTACTCAAAATGCCCTTCAGGGGTATTAAATGCCGTCTTCCATTCATCCCCGTGCTTAATGCGAATAAGGTTATATGCCCCCTGAGGTCAAGCTTGGTAAACCAGGTAGCGTTTTTCACCCTGGAAAACAGATCAGAGATCAAGGGTAAAGGATATTGATATTTCACAGTAATATTGTTCAAGAGACGATAATCAATACACGGCCTTAATGAACCATCCTTTTTGGCCACAAAGAAAAAACCGGCACCTAAGGGTGAAGAGGATGGTCTGATATGACCCTTCCCAATGACTCCTTGATATAAGACCGCATAGCGTCATGTTCAGGTACAGACAAGTTAAAAAGGCGACCTTTAGGGAATTTACTACCAGGCACTAATTCAATAGCGCAGTCATAGCTCCTATGGGGAGGTAAGGATGCAGATTTACTTTCGCTAAACACATCAGAAAAATCAATCAAAAAGTCAGGAACATCCTGAGCCTGGGGGGAGGCAGAAAAAACAGGAGTGTTGGTATTAACACATTGGCAGCCCCAACTGGTAACAGACACAGATTTCCAATCCAAAACAGGATTATGAGACTGTAACCAAGGGAAACCCAGTACGATAATGTCATGCAGATTATACAGAACCAAAAATTTGCAACTCTCCTGATGATCAGGTTCTACCCTCATTATCACCTGAGTAGAGAACTGAGGTTTATTCTCAGCCAAAGGGGTAGAATCGATCCCCAGTAGGGGAATAGACTTCCGTAGGGGTATCAAGGGAAACCCACAACGTTTAGCAAAATCAAAATCCATCAGGTTAATAGCTGCTCCAGAATCAACAAAAGCCTGAGCAGAAAATGAGGACAGAGAGCATATCAGGGTAACAGTTAATAAAAACTTAGTCTGAACACTACCCAAGACAACTGAGCGTGCAAAACGTCTTCCCCGCTTAGGGCAGACTGAAATAGCATGAGAGGCATCACCACAGTAGAAACATAACCCATTGCGCTTTCGAAATTCATGACGCTGTGCCCCAGAAACCACTCTATCACACTGCATGGATTCAGAAGCAGGTTCACAAGGCAACATTATTCCACGCATACCTTTCCGCTCACGCAAACGTCTGTCAATTTGAATCGCTAATGACATAGAATCATTGAGACCAGAGGGAACAGGGAATCCCACCATAACATCCTTTACATTATCTGACAGTCCCTTCCGAAAAAGAGCTGCCAAAGCGTCGTCATTCCATTTGGTCAGGACTGCCCACCTACGGAATCTCTGACAGTATAACTCAGCGTCCTCAAGCCCCTGACTTAATGCCAACAAAGTTTTTTCAGCTTGATCAGTGAATTAGGCTCATCGTACAATAACCCCAAAGCCTGAAAAAACGCATCAACATCACTCAAAACAGGATCCCCAGGTGTCAGGGAAAAAGCCCAGTCCTGAGGGTCGCCACGCAGGAGAGAGATTGACAATTTGAACCTGCTGCGCTGCGTTCCCTGAGGACTTAGATTTTAAGGCAAAAAACAATTTACAGTTATTTTTGAAATTCTGAAATTTAGCTCGATCCCCTAAAAACAAATCTGGCATGGGAATCCTAGGTTCCACAACAGGCAACCTAGCAAGATAGGTAGCAATACTCCGAACTTCAGTGGCAAGCTGATCCACACGGCCAGACAACTGTGCAAACTCCATTGAGAGAGAAAAAAAATCCTCCTCAGCACCCAGAGATACAGAGGGAAAAAAAAAAAAAATGCAACAAACAGAATAAAAAAAAAATCTCTGACAACTCTGACAACTTTTTTTTTTTTTTTTCTTTCCACAATATTTTTCCCTTCTGTGAGTACCATATAATTTTCAGTTTTAGGCCGGTGATACTGTTATGATTTGGTAGCTGAGGAGAGCAGGCAAAAAGGAAATACACCAGAGCAGTTGGAAACTATGAGATTGCAGTACCCTGACTAACCACCACAACTAGAGGCAGCCGTGGAGCGTTCCTACATTGGTCCTAGACGCCTCGTCACAGCCTGAGAAACTAACTACACCTAAAGATAGAAAGAGGAAAGCTATCTGCCCCGGAGCAGATCCCAAAGAACATAGAAAGCCCCCAAACATGTAATGGCGGTTAGACAAGAAGAAATACTGACACAGACAGAAAATAGTATGAGCAAACGTTGGGGCCCAAACTTACTAAATAGAAAAGGATAGGAAGGGCACTTACTGCAATCCCAAAAAACCCTGAAAAGCACCAACGTTACTAATTTCAAAAACACCTGAGATCACACGACCTCTACCACCTAAATTAGTTCTCTGGTGTAACCAAAAACAAAACAGCAGCCACTGAAAAAACTGGAAAAAGCAAATGTACAAACAAAAGTGGCTGAACTGAACTGAGAGGGCAAAAGCCCCCAGAGGGACCCTGAAGGCCCCCACAGAAGTGCAGGACAAAATGCAAAAATCAAGCACAAAAACAAAAAAAAGAAAATGTCTTATCTGTTAGCAGGAGATTCAGACACGACACAGCAGGCTACCAAGGAAACAGGAATCAAGGATTGAGACCAGAACAATTGATCACCGGCAACCCTGATGGGAAGGCGACTCCCTTATATAAGACCAGTCAGTAACACCTGATTCCCAATCCTCACAATCTTCACTGGACAGTCCAGTACCGTTTGTAACCACCAGAGGGAGCTTCTGCTCAGAACTCATTTCCAGCCTATTCACAACAGATCCAGAAAGACTCTTGCATCTTTCATCCAACCGTTTCTGAATTGTGAGTCATGGGTAAAGCAAAAACAATTGTCAACGGATCTACGGGAAAAGGTAGTTGAACTGTATAAAACAGGAAAGGGATACAAAAAGATATCCAAGGAACTGATAATGCCAGTCAGCAGAGTTCAATCTGTGATTAACAAATGGAAAATCAGGGGCTCTGTGAAAACAAAACCATGGTCAGGTAGACCAACAAAAGTTTCGTTCACAACTGCCAGGAAAATTGTTCAGGATGCAAAGAAAAACCCACAAATAACATCAGCTGAAATACTGGACTCTTTGAAAACTAGCGGTGTGGCTGTTTCAAGATGCACAATAAGGAGGCACTTGAAGAAAAATGGGCTGCATGGTCGAGTCACCAGAAGAAAACCATTATTGCGCAAATGCCACAAAATATCTTGCTTAAAATACACAAAAAAAAACAGAGACAAGCCTCAAAACTTCTGGAACAAGGTAATTTGGAGTGATAAGACCAAAATTGAATTTTTGGCCACAACCATAAACGTTACATTTGGAGAGAGGTCAACAAGGCTTGTGATGAAAGGAACACCATTTCTACTGTAAAGCACGGAGGTGGATCGCTGATATTTTGGGGATGTGTGAGCTACAATGGCACAGGAAACTTGGTCAAAGTTGAAGGAAAGATGAATGCAGCATGTTAGCAGCAAATACTGACGGCAAATTTGCAATCATGAGCCCGGAAGCTGCGCATGAGAAGTACTTGGACATTCCAACATGACAACGATCCAAAACACAAGGCCAAGTCAACCTGTCATTGCCTACAGGAGAACAAAGTGAAGGTTCTGTAGTGGCCATCTCAGTCTTCTGCCCTCAATATCATTCAGCCACTCTGGGGAGATCTCAAGCGCGCAGTTCATGCTAGACAGCCCAGGAATTTACAGGAACTGGAGGCTTTTTGCCAAGAAGAGTGGGCAGCTTTACCTTCTGAGAAATTAAAGAAACTCATCCACAACTACCACAAAAGACTTCAAGCTGTCATTGATGTTAGAGGGGGCAATACACAATATTAAAAAATAGGGTATGTAAACTTTTGATCAGGGTCATTTGGATGTTTTGGGTTGTCATTATGATTTAAAAAGTGAAAACACAGTAGTTTGACAATAAATGGCTTCACCCAACCACTAACCATGAGTGTTATCATTCATATTCTTTGTAAAAAAGGCCAAGAAAACAAAAATTCTGCCAGGGTATGTAAACTTTTGAGCAATACTTACCCTCCGTGTTGGAATGTGATACCATGTTATTATTTGGCTTAAGTGTGTGTCTTATATTCTTTAATCAATTTTCAATAAAGATTTATTTTAGATTTCTTGATATGGTTATAATTGCACATATTTTTCATATGATGTCTTAAGTAATCTTGGCACATTACCATATATACTAAAGTCCTAGTACTTATGAGTTTAGTTATTATTTTTTATTTACTGATTATTTATGTACTTATGCAAGTTGCCTATATATGATTGATTCCTTTGACTATAGGTAATATGTGCATCGTACTGTACATGCATTAAAATTTTTACCTAATACTGCCTTCTTCCATTTCCATATTCACTGCAGTCCCCATAGCATAAAAAAGGTAGTATGTAAAAAAAAATCCTTATACTCACCTTACTGCTCACCTCTCCAGACCCACTGATACTCAACGCCATGTCTGGTCCTCGTCGCATCTTCTGATCCCCGCTGCTCCCTCTGGATTCCCTAGGCCTCTCACACTGTTCTGAACTTCTGGCATTCATGAGGCCCAGAGGGTTTTACACAAGTCTTGCGCAGAACCCTTGGAGTCCTATGAACAGGGCTGCCACTAGGAATTTTGGGGCCCCATATTGGCAAAATTTTGGGGGCCCCATGAAACTCCACTCAGGTTCCACCCTAGCCCCACCTAAACCCCTCAAACCTTCTACAGTCCCACCACCCTCTCCAGGAAAAACTCCACTTCTGCACCACGTCCACACCAATCACACATTAACAGTTCTCATCACCAGATCACATACATAGCCAGCAGCTTTCATTTTGGCCAAAAGATTTTTTTCATCCGCCAGCACAAGGTAGACTCTTTTGGCGGGGCTCTACACTACTGTAACTTATTAAACATTTGTTAAAATATCCAATACAATTTTAGGTATATTTTTATTTATTTTACAATTTTAAAATGACCAAAAATATCACATACAAGGAACAAATACCACCGCACCATGACCAGACCACATATTACCACCACACAATCACTAAATAATACCACATACAAGGAACAAATACCGCCACACCATAACCAGATCACATATTACCACCACATAGTGACTGAATACTACAATACTGATAATTAATTAAAAAAAACATAATACTATTGCCATTATACACAGATCTGTACTTAGTATATAGTGTCCTTGTACAGGTAATACAGTGATCACCGGTGACATTATTCACAGGAGCTCTATGTATAGTGTCAGTGTATATATGTCGGAAGTCCAGCATAGCGCAAGACCCTGCAGGTTCACTCTAGGGGGACCACTAGTTCTTACACAGATCAATATATATTAGGAATACTTGTGTACCATGTTGAATGTGGGAATGAGAATGGAGTATCCATCATGTATCCAAATTATGGCACATGTGAATTGGCTCTAGGTGATGTACAGTGGGGAAAAAAGTATTTAGTAAGCCAACAAGTTCTCCCACTTAAAAAGATGAGAGAGGCCTGTAATTGACATCATAGGTCGACGACAACTATGAGAGTCAAAATGAGAAAACAAATCCAGAAAATCACCTTGTCTGATTTGGCAAGATTTATTTTGCAAATTATGGTGGAAAGTAAGTATTTGGTCATTAACAAAAGTTCATCTCAATATTTTGTTATATATTTTTTGTTGTCAATGACAGAGGTCAAACGTTTTCTGTAAGTCTCCACAAGGTTGGTACACACTGTTGGTGGTACATTGGCCCATTCCTCCATGCAGATGTCCTCTAGAGCAGTGATGTTTTGGGCCTGTCGCTGGGCAACACAGACTTTCAAATCCCTCCAAAGGTTTTCTAAGGGGTTGAGATCTGGAGACTGGCTAGACCACTCCAGGACCTTCATATGCTTCTTACGAAGCCACTGCTTGGTTGCCCTGGTGGTGTGCCTGGGATCATTATCATGCTGAAAGACCCATCCACGTTTCATCTTCAATGCCCTTGCTGATGGAAGGAGGCTTGCACTCAAAATCTCACAATACATGGCCCCATTCATTCTTTCATATACACAGATAATTCGTCCTGGTCCCTTTGCAGAGAGACAGCCCAAAGCATGATGTTGCCACCCCCATGCTTCACAGTAGGTATGGTGTTCTTTGGATGCAACTCAGCATTCTGTCTCCTCCAAATACGACGAGTTTTGTTTCTACCAAACAGTTCTACTTTGATTTCATCAGACCATGTGACATTCTCCCAATACTCATCTGGATAATCCAAATGCTCTCTAGCAAACTTCAGACAGGCCCATACATGTACTGGCTTAAGCAGGGGGACACGTCTGGCACTTCAGGATCTGAGTCCCTGGTGGCGTAGTGTGTTACTGATGGTAGCATTCGTTACAGTGGTCCCAGCTCTATGAAGGTCATTCACTAGGTCCACCCGTGTGGTTCTGGGATTTTTGCTCACCGTTCTAGTGATCATTTTGACCCCACGGGGTGAGATCTTGCGTAGATCCCCAGATCGAGGGAGAGTATCAGTGGTCTTGTATGTCTTCCATTTTTTTATTACTGCTCCCACAGTTGATTTCATCACCCCAAGCTGCTTGCCTATTGCAGATTTAGTCTTCCCAGCATGGTGCACGGCTACAATTTTGTTTCTGGTGTCCTTCGACAGCTCTTTGGTCTTCACCATAGTGGAGTTTGGAGTGTGACTAAGGTTGTGGACAGGTGTCTTTTACACTGATAATAAGTTCAAAGAGGTGCCACTACTACAGGTAATGAGTGGAGGACAGAGGAGCCTGTTAAAGAAGTTACAGGTCTGTGAGAGCCAGAAATCTTGCATGTTTTTAGATGACCAAATACTTATTTTTCACCATAATTTTCAAAATAAATCTTGCCAAATCAGACAAGGTGATTTTCTGGATTTGTTTTCTCATTTTGACTCTCATAGTTGTGGTCTACCTATAATGTCAATTACAGGCCTCTCTCATCTTTTTAAGTGGGAGAACTTGCACAATTGGTGGCTGACTAAATACTTTTTTCCCCCACTGTATATGACTATGAGGGTGGATTATACTACTAAATTTGACTATGCAGTGCATTATACTACTATATATGACTATGGGGTGCATTATTCTTCTGTATATGACTATATGGGTGCATTATACTACTATATATGACTAGGGGGTGCATTATACTACTATATATGAATATGGGGTGCATTATACTGCTATATAAAACTATGGGGGTGCATTAAACTGCTATATATTACCATGAGGGTGCGTTATACTACTATATATGACTATGAGGGTGCATTATACTACTATATATGACTATAGGGTGCATTATCTATAATATAACACTGGATGCGTCGTTCTGTCTGAAGTCGGTATAGGCTGTGTCTGCGCATTGTGGCTGGAGTCAGAAGAACATATTCAGCATTAATAGACCGTCCAGTGCCTCGAGGTGACCGAGAGGAGAGAGTCTGGAGGAGGAATGTGGCGCCTAAGATCGCGTCAGGCGCTGACCGCATACTGCGATCTCTGACACCATGAAGACGCGAGTGGATGATAGTGTGGCGCCATAGTCAGCGCCTGTGTATAGCGCAATCTCCGGTGCCATTTTATTGAAGACCAATTCGCACACAGTGTCTTCAACAAAATGGCACCAGATATCACGGGACGGCACGCGCTGACTCTGGTGCTATTATGTTGAAGAATTCTACTACAACATCAACACAGCAGTGAGCACACGCCAGCCATTGCCATTATCCTTACGGCAAGTGTGTACGCACTGCTGTGTCGACATTGTAGTACATTACTTCAAGAAAATGTCTGAGTAGTCAGCTCATGCACATACCGCCATCTCCGGAGCCATTTTATTGCAGACATTGTATATGCAAATTCGCAGACATTGTGTCATAAAAAAATGGCGCTGGATAGCTTGGTATTTGCACTTTCTGACTCGCCTTTTTATTGAAGTATTGTACTACAAAATTAAAAGGAACCTGTCACCGGAAATAACACTGTTAACCTGCAGATATGTGGTTAATCTGCAGACTAATAGTGTTAATAATCTGCTCAGCGCCTGCACGCAGCTGAATGTAGTGGGGAGAGAATGAACTTTATTCTCCCTGCCACCATTCAGTCATGTGGGTGGATACGGCGCCGGTTCAGTCACCGCTCTGAGAATACAGAGCAGCCACTGTAACCGTGCCCCTGGCCCTGATTGACATTGGGGCTTACCATATTTTGCGGGCTATAAGAAGCACCGGACCATACGTTGCATCCCAAATTGAGGTGGTGTCTCGACCACGCACCACAATTGTGGGTTACCAGGGCAATGGGGTACTCAGAGCCGAGCCCGTAGAAGTCTATGGGGTTGTCACAGGTAGCGGTGGCTCGGTCTGTGGCCCTGGCGGTCAGGCGTATGTTGGGGGGTATATTTACAGGGAATATATATACAGTTCGTGACGCCACCTGTAGTCTCTGGTAATTTGTACCAGCGCTGCTGTAGAGCTCTGAGGGGATGGTGAGGCAGCTAGATTTCGGGTCCCCTACAGGTGGGACTCTTCCCTCAGGTCGATAGTTATGGTGGGTTGTGCAGGCATGCAATTAAATAACTCAGTCTCACACCGTCAGCGTCTTTCCATACCTTTTACTTGTAAGATGGTAAGGCAGGTCCCAGGGAGGCTGATCCAATGGAGAATGTGTTTTGAGTTAGCAGCTGGACAAGTTAGGGGCCTCCTTTACTTTCACAATGATGAGTCCAACCAGCATAAAGCGTAGTTCCCTCTATAAACTCCAGCTATTTCAAAGCTGTACTGCCCGGTCAGTTTTGTGGTTGGAGCCTTCCTATGAGAGAGCTGAGTTCCTATTCTTGCTGATCAGGCTCAAGGTTCTCACTCCCCCTGACCCCAGTTACGTACCGACACTCCAAGGGCTGCTTTCTGTTACCTAAGGTCCAGTAAGCCTCTGGTTTTTCTACCACTATGCGTGAAGCTATAGTGATGCTTCGGTCCCCAGTGACCGGTGACAATGTGCAGGACTTCTCCAATCCTATAGCACTCAGAATTCCTACCACTGTGCCTTTCGCCTTGTCCGCGCTTGTAGCATAAGCATTCCTCACTTCCAAAGGTTATATAAGTCAATCTCTTCCTTACTTCTTTCTTGAGCTTGTTGACAGAATCTCAGTAATCCTCTAGGCAGGAGCATGTCTCTGAACCCTCACTGTCCTTGGGACAGGAGACTGAAGTATCTGTAACTCACTCTTCCCTCCTCCTGCACAAACTTCACACTGTCTGCTCTGTCCGAAGACAGGAAACTGACTCCCTGGCTGCCTGCCTGACACTGGCCTATATCCCTATGGGTGTGTCTAAGTGCGTGTTGGAATGAATGTTCATTGAGCATTGAACTGCTATCTCTCCACACATCCTCCAGGGTACTGCGTGTGCCTTCACACCAGGGCTACACATTCCCCCATGGTAAAAGACAGCACTCCCGGGCTGTGAAATACAAAGAGACAATTTTTGTTTATGCATTAAACATTAACATTAACTCGTCCCATCCGGGAGGTAAGGATTTCTTGAACGTTGCAAACAAAACATTAAATATAGAAAAATACAAAATATTAAATAGACATGTTCATATAATAAACGGCAAGATTCTTGTGAAGGACCCGCACCAAACCTTCAACGCGGGTCCCGGGTGGGCTGCAGGACATATGAATGCAGACCTCACTCAGTGCCACACCACACGGGTTTTATTATTCAGAGGTAGTTGTGGTGGTTTTATGTAAAACCAATATTGTGCACCGGAGCGCAACTATTTACAGGATAAGTTCTGGGCTGGCACAGTCCTCAGCCTCTGAGTCCATTATAAGACAAAGACACATATATATATATACATCACAATAAAGTGCAAAAACTCTTTACCTCCTTACCCAGCCGGGCATTCTATTTTTGGCAAAATATGTATCATTATATATTCATATCAACAGTGTAAACCATTTTCACTTATATAAAAACTTATATACATCTTCTTTGTTGCGGTAAACCCTGTCTGGGTCCTACCGTTCTTCACATTTTCTTGCTAACTTCAGTTACACTTTCCATCCCGGGGGCTGGAACAATGCGATGCTCGCACAGGACCGTTCCTATTCCTGGGCCCAGTGCCCAGCACCAAGATCATCGACTCCACCATCGGGGTCTGTGTGGCTGGTGTGCACTGGGCTGGTGGGGATGTCGGGGGTTCCAGCAGTGTGTCATCATCGCTGGTTACCTGCAGGGCCGGTTCACTCCGGTCCTCTAGGCCGCAGGGCCCGTCCTCCTCTGGGGACGCTGCTGCAGCATAAGATACTGGGCAAAAAGCAGGCTTTTGTAGTGGCTCAATTGAGATCGCATCAGACTTTTGCGATGCAGAAATGGTCGCAGGTGGCGATGCGGAATAGGTCGCACAATGCTGGTGTGATGCAGAGCAGGAAGCAGGTGTGCGCAATGGCTCAATTGGGGACGCACTAACCTGCTGCTGTCGCTGCTCCATCTCTTCCCAGTCGCTCTCCATCATTGACGGCTGGGTCCCCGCCGGTGTCCCTGCCGGGGATCGATCATCTGCTGCGGCCTCCTGGCCGGGCGGGCGTTCCGGAACTGGCGGTACCTCCTCAACCTCCCTCGCTTCCACCGCTTCCTCGGTAGGTTCAGGGTCGGTCCTTTTGGGGGTAGCCTCCGGTTGCTCCTTAGCCTTGGGCAGCAGAAGTTTCGGTAACTCGAATCGTGGGGGGTCGTCGAGGGGAGAGAACACCGCGTCCCACAGCCGCCGCTGCATCTGGGTACGCCGGCGTCTCTCGATCTCTTCAAATCCAGGTTGGTGCTGGACCATCTTTTTCAGTCGTGCATTCTCTTCTTTAATTTCCAGCAATGCTTGCTGCAGGTGCAGGACCACGGATGATTCCGGTGCTGGTGGCAGCTTGGCTGGGGAACGGGGCCTGCCTCCCACCGCTTCCCTGCTCGGCTGCACACGTCCTGCTTCCATGATGTTCCAGAAGACTCTCTCTTCTTCTTCCAGAGACGTCCTGTCTCTTCCGTGGAGGCGGGGTTTGCGTCTCCTCCTCTTCGCAGGGAAGGTGAAGAGGAGGCGGACCTCCTTTGCTGTAGGGCAGGATCGCATGTTGTAATAGCACTTTGAGAGGGCAGGCATTCTCTTCGCGCCACAGGGGGGCACACGCCCACGAATCCACGCCCACCTTCTTCTCCAGCGCCTGAGGGCGCGAATTTGGCGGCAAAATGGCGGATTTTAGCGCCAAAAATAGCAAACAGTCCTTTTTCACAAAAACAACTCCATAGGCACACAGGGCTCGCAATTTTGCGAGTTTCGCATCCTGTTCGTGACGCCAAAAATGTCTCGACCACGCACCACAATTGTGGGTTACCAGGGCAATGGGGTACTCAGAGCCGAGCCCGTAGAAGTCTATGGGGTTGTCACAGGTAGCGGTGGCTCGGTCTGTGGCCCTGGCGGTCAGGCGTATGTTGGGGGGTATATTTACAGGGAATATATATACAGTTCGTGACGCCACCTGTAGTCTCTGGTAATTTGTACCAGCGCTGCTGTAGAGCTCTGAGGGGATGGTGAGGCAGCTAGATTTCGGGTCCCCTACAGGTGGGACTCTTCCCTCAGGTCGATAGTTATGGTGGGGTTGTGCAGGCATGCAATTAAATAACTCAGTCTCACACCGTCAGCGTCTTTCCATACCTTTTACTTGTAAGATGGTAAGGCAGGTCCCAGGGAGGCTGATCCAATGGAGAATGTGTTTTGAGTTAGCAGCTGGACAAGTTAGGGGCCTCCTTTACTTTCACAATGATGAGTCCAACCAGCATAAAGCGTAGTTCCCTCTATAAACTCCAGCTATTTCAAAGCTGTACTGCCCGGTCAGTTTTGGTTGGAGCCTTCCTATGAGAGAGCTGAGTTCCTATTCTTGCTGATCAGGCTCAAGGTTCTCACTCCCCCTGACCCCAGTTACGTACCGACACTCCAAGGGCTGCTTTCTGTTACCTAAGGTCCAGTAAGCCTCTGGTTTTTCTACCACTATGCGTGAAGCTATAGTGATGCTTCGGTCCCCAGTGACCGGTGACAATGTGCAGGACTTCTCCAATCCTATAGCACTCAGAATTCCTACCACTGTGCCTTTCGCCTTGTCCGCGCTTGTAGCATAAGCATTCCTCACTTCCAAAGGTTATATAAATCAATCTCTTCCTTACTTCTTTCTTGAGCTTGTTGACAGAATCTCAGTAATCCTCTAGGCAGGAGCACGTCTCTGAACCCTCACTGTCCTTGGGACAGGAGACTGAAGTATCTGTAACTCACTCTTCCCTCCTCCTGCACAAACTTCACACTGTCTGCTCTGTCCGAAGACAGGAAACTGACTCCCTGGCTGCCTGCCTGACACTGGCCTATATCCCTATGGGTGTGTCTAAGTGCGTGTTGGAATGAATGTTCATTGAGCATTGAACTGCTATCTCTCCACACATCCTCCAGGGTACTGCGTGTGCCTTCACACCAGGGCTACACAGTGGAAAATAGGAAAACATTTTTTTTTATAAAATGGGGGTGGGTCTTATAGTTCGGTTTAACGGTAGCTTGCCGAGGGGATGGCGGTGGTAGAGCGCAGCTACAGGAGGCAGAGTGGTTGCTTCAGGAGGCCGTTGGCGGCAGGAGCTGGGTGATATGGGCTCTCATAAGATGTCGGTGAGCAGAGTCCCCTTTCCTATTGATCTCCTTGCCGTGGGCTTCGGGAAAATGGTCGCCAGAGGACATCTCATCTCTTTAAATCTCAAACCGGGCTTCCGGCAGCCGTTTTACAGAAGCCCACCTCAGGGAAATCAATGGAAAGGGGACTCCACTCACCGGCACTGACACCTTATCAGACCCCAGGGCCCACAGCATCGCAACACTCCTGCAGCTGCCGCCGGTCTACTGAAGCAGGGACTCACTCCACCTCAGCCGCCACCACGGTAAGCTACCGTCGAATTATAAGACGCACCCCCATTTTCCTCCAAAATTTGGAGGAAAAAAGTGTGTTTTATAATCCGAAAAATACGGTATGTCTGCAGAAGCAGGGGGTTGCTTTGTGTATGGGCAAGTGTCAGGTTTTCACCTTTGCATAGATGTTTAGAAGTCTTGTGGCACAGTAAATAACACAATGTGCGGCTTATTCCCATTGGTAGACTCAGCTTCAGATGTTCAATGAACGATCTGTAATAAATAGAGTTGAGCGATACTTTCCGATATCCTAAAGTATCGGAATCGGAATGGTATCGCCGATATCACTAAAATATCGGCGATACCCGATACCGATACCGGAAGTCCCATGTAAGTCTATGGGAACAAAATATCGCAACTAAAAAAACCCCATTCTTTCCTTGTAAACACTAAATATACACACATAGAATACATATATATATATATATACATGTCATTGTGACATATATATATACATATATGTATAGTTTATACACTTCTACATAGTAAAATATCCTCTGATTCAATTGCCGGGTAAAGCGGGGTTCAGTGAAAAGACAGAAGCACCCGACATGAAATGACACTTGGTGTACATAGGGTTAACCATGTCTTTTCATGTCGTTTGCTATCTGATTTGCACAAACAATTAAATCAGTCTATGTGTGCAAAATTTCACACCTGTAGGGGTTAATTAAAGGTGTAAATTCGTTGTAAAAAAAACTGACTTTTTTGCTACGAATTTACACCTTTAATTAACCCCTACAGGTGTGAAATTTTGCACACATAGTCTGATTTAATTGTTTGTGCAAATTAGATAGCAAAGGACATGAAAAGACATGGTTAACCCTATGTACACCAAGTGTCATTTCATGTCGGGTCATAGGTCATAGGTCATAGGTGTTCGGTCTGGATGCCGAACTTTACTGTTCGGGTTCGCCCATCTCTACTTGCAAAATCACCAATCTATAGCACTAGCTTCTCCAAGAGCAGTTCTCCTAATCACAGCTCTGACTATCCTGAGCTATGTGCTTGTTCAAGTGCCATTATCTCTATATGTACCGTAAATACAGTGATAGCAGTGTACATTATAAAAGAAATCACTAATAGCTGAATGTGTTACAGCAGAACTTTATAGTTCTACTAATACTATAACTCAGCCTATCCTATCAGAAACAAAGAAGTAAAGAGCAACATAGCTCTGACCTGCTCCAGAGACAAATTGAGAATATTTCTTTAATTGTAACCACAACAATACCAGCACATTAAAAAGTTGTTGTTGTCCAATGTCCATATAGTACTATATTATGCTAAACAGTGGCCAGAGACCGCCATACCATGCCACAATAGTCCCATAGTTTGTTTTCATAGGACAGTGCGATTCTGTGCCTGCACACAGCCATATACTTTGCATAAAGTACCATATTCTACCTGCAAAGAACCAAATTGTGTGTTTGCAGTCCTACAATGAGCCTATATTGCACCCAATAAACTACACATTAGACCCAAATTAGAGTAATACTTGCCCATGTACATAGATGCCAGAGAGAACCACGTTTGTAAGTTACTGTGTATAACAACGCACATTATTCCATATTGTGCCCTGTTTGATTGATCCGATTCCTAACTGAAGGTGGTTTTCCAATCCTTAAAGAAAACTTCAAACTTGCTCCAAATAGTAAAACATAATCTAATATATTAATGTTTTACCCTTACCCCTCCTGTGCTGCTGGCCACAGGACCAACCGTGTGTTGCTTTCCATTGCGCTTGACAGCAGTGATTGGCTGCCTGAGTGACATGGCATTCAATCGACCTCAAAGCATGGTTAACAACTCCTGAAGGTTCTCAGCTCCCAAAACTTTCATGAATGGGCTAATCTCTAAATCCCACCCTTGCCCACTCAAATTGTATAAAATATAGACATGCGGACCCTCGATTTTACCTGATCCGTAGACCATATTGTTTTATATCCATTCAGGAGTTAGGAACACTCTGGCACAACAAGATACTTCTCTTTTATATCCTAAATATGCATGCATGCTAATATTCTGTTACTTTTGATGATGCCAAACCCTATATAGATTTGTATAATCATTGGGTCACATGGCAAAACAAAAATAGGGACAAAGTCAAGTTTGACACCAAATCAGACAAATTCACATTTAGGAGAATCAAAGAACAATCAGACTAATGATCTGTTGAGACTGGGTACACCTTTAGAATACATATAGCCAGTGGCACAACATAAATCTTTTACACGTCAATGCAAAGTCAATAACATGGCCCTCTATAATTGAAAATAAAAATAGTTTGCGCACATAAAAACTACAAGACACAAAAGGATCTGTAGAAAAATAGGAATATGCATGTGTCAAATGGAAAACAATACATAAATTCAGACGCACTCTGTAGAACAGTTTGAGATGCAGATGTAATAATACAGTAATAAATAAATATTGCACTAAGACCCGTGAGAAAAAGGTGATGAGAAAAGCCTGTAGTCTACTATGTAGTAAACCCCAAACCAAAGGACTAAATAGTCATAATACGCATAAGGTATTTATTCATATGGGTATTAATATGGACAAACCCTGAAAAAGTAAAAGAGGTCCTCTTTTAACGATGGAGCAGAAAAACGCTGCAGAAATCCTAAAAAACCTTTTATGCAGAAAGGTCAGAAGAAATTGACACTGTCCCGGCCGGTGACAGCTCAGATGAATGAGTATTAGTGGTGCACTGTGGAGAAAATAGTCCTGTTTGCACAGGTTTTACCTGACAACCCCGATGGGTCACTTGCAATAGAAAGTCCAATTTCAGCCTCCTCTGGCCTGCTGACAACCCCGATGGGTCACTTGCAGTAGAAAGTCCGACTTCAGCCTCCTATGGCCCGCAGACGAAACTTACATCCGTTGATGAAAGCCGGTGATCTCTGGCCTCCGTGGCCAGATCAGGAACGCCGGCTGATGATGTTGAATCCTCACTAGGAAGAAGGATGTGGGCAGGACCTGTTGGTAAACTAGCCTGCCTCAAGCACAGTAGTACACAAAATCGCAATATCTAACTGTCCCTCAGAGTGAGCAGAGTAGCGTTCTGTCCCTAACTGAGTTCACAGCACAGTGATGCTAAAATGGCGGCGGCGCCTTTTATAGTGCATTCTGACATCATTTCAGCAGCCAATCACAGCCATGCCATTAGTTAAGATGACCGCAGCATTACAGGATGTGCCCACAATAAATCATTCAGTGAGCAATATTCTCGCCAGCACATGTCTTATTTACACAGGATGATGTGCCACCAAAAGTGATGATCTTTTTTACGAGGCACAAAATATCATTTCACCTGACGAACCAGCATTTTTCTCATTCATTGGACTGGCAGTCTATTTAGACAGCACAGTTATTGTGAACGAGCATCCCTAAGAAACTCTTGTTCACAATAATAGTGTAGTGTAAATACACCTTTGGCAGCAAAATATCTATTGCTTATTAGATCAGCAAAGTATTCATGAAATTAGATTGTAAACTTCTAGGTGCAGGGTGTATATTAGTCTTTAAGCTCTCAGGGGCAGCCAGTATATTGTATATTAGATGGTAAGCTCCTAGGAGCAGGATGTACAGTATATTAGTCTATAAACTCTCAGGAGCAGCCTGTATAATGTATATTAGATTGTAAGCTTCTAGGAGTAGGGTGTAGATTATGCTATAAGCTCTCATGGGCAGACAGTACTGTATATTGTATATTAGATGGTAAGCTCCTAGGAGCAGGATGTATATTAGTCTATAAACTCTCAGAAGCAGCCTGTATAATGTATATTAGATTGTAAGCTTCTAGGTGCAGGGTGTATATTATTCTATAAACTCTCAAGAGCAGTCAGTATAGTGGATATTAGATTGTAGGCTCCTAAGAGCAGGGTGTAGATTATTCTATAAACTCTCAGGAGCCGTCTGTATATTGTATATTAGATTGTAGTCCCCTAGGAGCAGGGTGTATATTAGTCTATAAGCTCTCAGGGGCAGCCAGTATATTGTATATCAGATGGTAAGCTCCTAGGAGCAGGATGTATACTAGTCTATAAACTCTCAGGAGCAGCCTGTATAATGTATAAAAACCAGAAAGAAAGTCCAAACATGAAAGCCCTTCCCAAATATCAAAAACCAAAAAAGCCAAGGGAAATAGGCAAATAGTACAAAATTATTTATTAATAATAAGATCACATACAACAATACAGGAGAAAAATCACAAGATACAAAAACGCCAGGAGTGCAAAAAATATACAATAATGCCTTGATAAGGAATAAATGACAAATCTATTCATTTGCCCCATATGTTATAATAATACTGACATATGTAAGAAAAAAGGCTCAGCATCACAGCCTATGATGTAACAATAGGACAGATGTCCATGACTAATAACATACTGAGTCACAAAATACAATTTTTGAGGCAAAATGACTCTGTAAAGGGCATAAAAAACTGTGCCCATACAAAAAATGTCAAGTCAGACAGGACTGAGAGGTGTCAAAACATTAATGGCTCAAAAGGCTCAAGACACCTCAAACAATCTCAAAATCCTGAAAAATTCTTACAGGGCAAGGTCAGATAATGCCAAAACAGAGCAGGCTATATTCTTATATGAAATCATATGCCCGAGTACACCGCCATAATATCTATAGGTAAGATGATAGGGTTCAGTGACCAACATAACATAGATAGATGGCCTGTTCATACCTGGGACAGCCTGTCCTGATACAAAGAACTCCAAAAAAGGCATATAAAATCTATAATAATGTTATTGCACATAAGCCCAAAGTGCTACCTAAAGGAGAACTGTAACAAGAAAAAAATGTAAGCAAGTGCTAAGTGCACATACCTGGCGTGGGGGAACCCCGACGCACGTTTCGCATCAGCTTCCTCGGGGGGTTGTGTAGAAAGATGCAAGATATCCCTTTTTATATGTACGAGTACTTATCAAAAAATCCCGCGGTATAGCGGCGCTTCCGGTGCCGACTCGGAGAGCCGGGAGCCACGTATCATCGCGCCCAGCGTCACAGGGTACACACCTCCAGTGACGCGTCAACTAGAGGGTGGGCCCAGCAACGCTGAACGGGCGCGTGTCCATGGCGACCGGCAAGCCGTCAGCACTACAGGAGCGCACACCGCTGGAGCGTAAGGAATAGTGGGTAAGTATTGAAAGATGGAAACCAAGTCTATGTGTTAATAGAGGTAATGTGATTCCACAGACGATCTCCAAGTCCATGCTAGAACTGATTGTCTATGCATCTATAGAGCATGGTTTTGACATAAAGAGAAAGACACTAAGTACCATATATAACAGCCACACATGTTAAATAGTCAATAATAGACAAAAGTACATATCGATTTTCAGAGGGCCATGTATAGTGAAAAACAAATAAATATAAAAAAAGAAAAAACCTCCTCCCACCAACATTATGACACAATAATTAGGAACTAAACATAAAAAACAATAAGATTATTCTGTGTATTTTTATCTTCAATGATGTCCTCAAATATTCTTCATATTGTCCATATGATGTAGCATATCAAGGGAGAAGAACATCACAAAACAGGGATAAATATACACTCTATGTATAGGGATACCTAAAGTGAGACAAAAACATAGCATTAAAATCAAAATAGTAAAAACAGAGGGACACTTATAAAAATGGAGCAAAGCTCAATACCTCATTAAGACCTTTAGGTCTTACACTGTCTACTTTCATGATCCATTTGGCTTCTAGCTGTGCCAATTTTTTCTTAAGGTCACCACCCCTGCCATCCTCAAGAACCCTGTCAATGCCCCTTATACGCAAGAGCTTGGCATCACACGCATGTACCATCTTGAAATGTCTGGGAATTGGTTTTAGCGTGGGTATATCAGTGATCCCATTTGCCTTGATGATATCGCGAACATGTTCGCGAACCCTGATACGCAGTTGGCGTGATGTTAGGCCGATATATACCAAGCCACATGGACATGAGGCATGGTATATAACCCCGGTTGTGCTACATGTTATATGGTGAGTGATCTTAAATTCCTTCTGTCCATTACTGGAACAGAAGGTATTGCAGCACTCAAGGTTGGCACAGGCTAAACAATCTTTACACGGGAAAAATCCCACTTGGGGCCCCTTGAACCAAAGGGTCCCAAAGTCTTTTGTTCCCTATGATGACTATGCACCAAGAGATCATGCAGATTTTTTGCTCTTCTGTAGGTAATAGAGGGATATGTATCCAGACATTTATCCAGGGTGGGATCCTGTTTCAAAATGGACCAGAACTTCTGTAAGGAATTTCTTAAACCATGATTTTGTTCGTTAAAGGTTGAAATGAACCTCACCTGTGAAAAATTATTTTTGTTCTTGTCTCTATCATTAATTGAATGTAACAAGTCCTCCCATCTGGATTGTGATGCTTTACGCCATCCCCTATGAATTACATGTCTGGAGTATCCACGTTCTTCAAATCGTAATGCCAATTCATGTGATTGTCTGTTGAAAGATAGGTCTTCTGAACATACCCTTCTTGTGCGTAAAAATTGCCCAAATGGAATGCTGTTTTTCAATGCTCGTGGATGGGCAGACGAGGCATGAAGCAAAGAATTTACAGCAGTTTCTTTCCTGAAGATTTGAGTATGCAGCCGACCTCCTTCATCCCTTGATATATGGGTATCCAGAAAGTCAACAGCTGTACGGCTATAATGATAAGTGATTTTAAGATTAATATCATTGGTGTTCAATTCGCCGATAAAAGAAATCAGGTCTTCCTCTCTCCCCTGCCAGATGGCTAGGACATCATCTATATATCTAGCCTAAAATATGATCTTACTACTCAGATCAGACGGATTAACACAAAAGACATCCCTCTCCCACAGCCCCAGGAACAAATTAGCATATGAGGGGGCAAAGGCCGCCCCCATAGCTGTGCCCTGGAGCTGTAGGAAGAGGGTGTCCTTAAAAATAAAAAAAATTATGAGTTAATGAAAACTCTAAAAGTGTTAACAAAAACAGGATGAAATCATGGTCCATTGTTGTCATACATAAAAAGGTGTTAACAGCCTGTAATCCGTCATGATGTCTGATTGAGGTATATAAAGCCTCAATATCAAGTGTCACCAGCCACATATCGTCTTCTAGATGGACATCTTCCAATTTGCGCAAAACGTCACCAGTGTCTTTCAGATAAGAGGGCAGACTTTCAACACTTGGTCGTAAGTAAAAATCAAGGTATTTACCTGTCATTTCATTCAGTCCACCATTACCAGACACAATTGGTCTTCCGGGAGGGGATGTGCAGTTCTTATGCACTTTCGGGAGTAGGTACAGGCATGGTGTCCTAGGATGTTCAGGTATCAATCCGTCCCTCGTTTCCTTATTTATAAGTCCCAATTGAAAAGCATTTTCATGAGTGGACACCAAGAGAACAGGAGATAATCAGATTATTGGATGAACTGGCTGAAGAGAATGGAGAGGAGGATTTATCCATACAGGGTAAGTTTGTGATCCCCAAACCAAAGAAATTTCCCCCCTAAATCTCTTTCCCAATATTGAGATGTTTGTCAAATTGGTATCTGAAGAACTAAGAAAAATTCCTATGAGGATACATAATGACAATCTGTCAAGAAATCAACGTGTGGCATTAAGGGAACTTAAGGCCATTAAAGGGGTGGTTATAAAGTCAGCAGATAAAGGGGGCAACGTGGTGGTGTGGCCCACAACCATGTATGAAAAAGAGGCGTATAGGCAATTAAAGAATTCAGAATGCTATCGCAGACTTTCATTCAACCCTACCTCCGTTTTTCAGGCTGAATTGCATAAAATCTTGAAGGATGCTTTTCAATTGGGACTTATAAATAAGGAAACGAGGGACGGATTGATACCTGAACATCCTAGGACACCATGCCTGTACCTACTCCCGAAGGTGCATAAGAACTGAACATCCCCCCCCCCGGAAGACCAATTGTGTCTGGTAATGGTGGACTGAATGAAATGACAGGTAAATACCTTGATTTTTACTTACGACCAAGTGTTGAAAGTCTGCCCTCTTATCTGAAAGACACTGGTGACGTTTTGCGCAAATTGGAAGATGTCCATCTAGAAGACGATATGTGGCTGGTGACACTTGATATTGAGGCTTTATATACCTCAATCAGACATCATGACGGATTACAGGCTGTTAACACCTTTTTATGTATGACAACAATGGACCATGATTTCATCCTGTTTTTGTTAACACTTTTAGAGTTTTCATTAACTCATAATTTTTTTATTTTTAAGGACACCCTCTTCCTACAGCTCCAGGGCACAGCTATGGGGGCGGCCTTTGCCCCCTCATATGCTAATTTGTTCCTGGGGCTGTGGGAGAGGGATGTCTTTTGTGTTAATCCGTCTGATCTGAGTAGTAAGATCATATTTTGGGCTAGATATATAGATGATGTCCTAGCCATCTGGCAGGGGAGAGAGGAAGACCTGATTTCTTTTATCGGCGAATTGAACACCAATGATATTAATCTTAAAATCACTTATCATTATAGCCGTACAGCTGTTGACTTTCTGGATACCCATATATCAAGGGATGAAGGAGGTCGGCTGCATACTCAAATCTTCAGGAAAGAAACTGCTGTAAATTCTTTGCTACATGCCTCGTCTGCCCATCCACGAGCATTGAAAAACAGCATTCCATTTGGGCAATTTTTACGCACAAGAAGGGTATGTTCAGAAGACCTATCTTTCAACAGACAATCACATGAATTGGCATTACGATTTGAAGAACGTGGATACTCCAGACATGTAATTCATAGGGGATGGCGTAAAGCATCACAATCCAGACGGGAGGACTTGTTACCTTCAATTAATGATAGAGACAAGAACAAAAATAATTTTTCACAGGTGAGGTTCATTTCAACCTTTAACGAACAAAATCATGGTTTAAGAAATTCCTTACAGAAGTTCTGGTCCATTTTGAAACAGGATCCCACCCTGGATAAATGTCTGGATACATATCCCTCTATTACCTACAGAAGAGCAAAAAATCTGCGTGATCTCTTGGTGCATAGTCATAATAGGGAACAAAAGACTTTGGGACCCTTTGGTTCAAGGGGCCCCAAGTGGGGATTTTTCCCGTGTAAAGATTGTTTAGCCTGTGCCAACCTTGAGCGCTGCAATACCTTCTGTTCCAGTAATGGACAGAAGGAATTTAAGATCACTCACCATATAACATGTAGCACAACCGGGGTTATATACCATGCCTCATGTCCGTGTGGCTTGGTATATATCGGCCTAACATCACGCCAACTGCGTATCAGGGTTCGCGAACATGTTCGCGATATCATCAAGGCAAATGGGATCACTGATATACCCACGCTAAAACCAATTCCCAGACATTTCAAGATGGTACATGCGTGTGATGCCAAGCTCTTGCGTATAAGGGGCATTGACAGGGTTCTTGAGGATGGCAGGGGTGGTGACCTTAAGAAAAAATTGGCACAGCTAGAAGCCAAATGGATCATGAAAGTAGACAGTGTAAGACCTAAAGGTCTTAATGAGGTATTGAGCTTTGCTCCATTTTTATAAGTGTCCCTCTGTTTTTACTATTTTGATTTTAATGCTATGTTTTTGTCTCACTTTAGGTATCCCTATACATAGAGTGTATATTTATCCCTGTTTTGTGATGTTCTTCTCCCTTGATATGCTACATCATATGGACAATATGAAGAATATTTGAGGACATCATTGAAGATAAAAATACACAGAATAATCTTATTGTTTTTTATGTTTAGTTCCTAATTATTGTGTCATAATGTTGGTGGGAGGAGGTTTTTTCTTTTTTTTATATTTATTTGTTTTTCACTATACATGGCCCTCTGAAAATCGATATGTACTTTTGTCTATTATTGACTATTTAACATGTGTGGCTGTTATATATGGTACTTAGTGTCTTTCTCTTTATGTCAAAACCATGCTCTATAGATGCATAGACAATCAGTTCTAGCATGGACTTGGAGATCGTCTGTGGAATCACATTACCTCTATTAACACATAGACTTGGTTTCCATCTTTCAATACTTACCCACTATTCCTTACGCTCCAGCGGTGTGCGCTCCTGTAGTGCTGACGGCTTGCCGGTCGCCATGGACACCGCCCGTTCAGCGTTGCTGGGCCCACCCTCTAGTTGACACGTCACTGGAGGTGTGTACCCTGTGACGCTGGGCGCGATGATAAGTGGCTCCCGGCTCTCCGAGTCGGCACCGGAAGCGCCGCTATACCGCGGGATTTTTTGATAAGTACTCGTACATATAAAAAGGGATATCTTGCATCTTTCTACACAACCCCCCGAGGAAGCTGATGCGAAACGTGCGTCGGGGTTCCCCCACGCCAGGTATGTGCACTTAGCACTTGCTTACATTTTTTTCTTGTTACAGTTCTCCTTTAGGTAGCACTTTGGGCTTATGTGCAATAACATTATTATAGATTTTATATGCCTTTTTTGGAGTTCTTTGTATCAGGACAGGCTGTCCCAGGTATGAACAGGCCATCTATCTATGTTATGTTGGTCACTGAACCCTATCATCTTACCTATAGATATTATGGCGGTGTACTCGGGCATATGATTTCATATAAGAATATAGCCTGCTCTGTTTTGGCATTATCTGACCTTGCCCTGTAAGAATTTTTCAGGATTTTGAGATTGTTTGAGGTGTCTTGAGCCTTTTGAGCCATTAATGTTTTGACACCTCTCAGTCCTGTCTGACTTGACATTTTTTGTATGGGCACAGTTTTTTATGCCCTTTACAGAGTCATTTTGCCTCAAAAATTGTATTTTGTGACTCAGTATGTTATTAGTCATGGACATCTGTCCTATTGTTACATCATAGGCTGTGATGCTGAGCCTTTTTTCTTACATATGTCAGTATTATTATAACATATGGGGCAAATGAATAGATTTGTCATTTATTCCTTATCAAGGCATTATTGTATATTTTTTGCACTCCTGGCGTTTTTGTATCTTGTGATTTTTCTCCTGTATTGTTGTATGTGATCTTATTATTAATAAATAATTTTGTACTATTTGCCTATTTCCCTTGGCTTTTTGGTTTTTGTATAATGTATATTAGATTGTAAGCTTCTAGAAGCAGGGTGTAGATTATGCTATAAGTTCTCATGGGCAGACAGTATAGTGGATATTAAATTTTACACTTCTAGGAGCAGGGTGTAGATTAGTCTATAAATTCTCAGGAGCAGCCTGTATAATGTATATTATATTGTAAGCTCCTAGGAGTAGGGTGTAGATTATTCTATAAGCTCTCTGGGGCAGCCAGTATAGTGTATATTAGAGTGCAAGCTCTTAGGAGCAGGGTGTAGATTAGTTTATAAACTCTCAGGGGCAGCCTGTATATTGTTTATTAGACTGTAAGCTCCTAGGAGCAGGGTGTATTTATCTTTTCCCTTCCAAGTCAGCTCTCCTGAGCTTATTATAATACATGCAGATATACAGCAATATGCAGCAGGACAGAAGTGATCCAGGGAAATATCCGATCGCCACTACTGGGGTCAAGAAGGAATTTTTTCTCCCCTGAGGCAGAACTCTCCGGGGGGTTTCTTCTCCTTCCTCTGGATCTTTTGGTCCAGTGGCTCTCAGCCGGTCCGCAATGCCCATAGTTAATTCTGTGGTCTCTATGGGGCCTGACCTGAGAGCCACTGTGACCATGGTTTAGTTTCTTAAAGGGCCGGCAATATTTTTATTACAATGTTGCTTATTTTATTGCTAAACATAAAAAGCAAGAAAATAAAAGTGTCATGGGAGTTTTTGTGTCATGATTATCTTTATATATAATGATGGGAGTGATCATTACTACTCTCAATACTCCACTAGTTGAACCAGGAATTATGGGGTTCCATTTACATAAAGCAGACCACATATAACTCCACCCATTGTGGTATCATAATGTCAACTCCTGTCCTGAGTTACATTACAAGTGTTATGGGGGGCCTATCTCTGTGATGGGGCAAGGAACTAAACAAGTATATGTCCCACACAACAAATTACCTGATGGAAGACTGAAGACAGGGACACAAGAGGTGTAGGATTGGGAGCCAAAGGCCCACCAGTAACCAACTCCAGGCCCCCACTTTTCAGCTACATGCAAATGTGACATTATCCTCAATCACAAATTTATATAACAATGAACTGTGTAGATTGTTAAATGAATAAAATGCCACCTTTGCCTATACATAATGAATAAAGAAGATGAGTCGCCCACCAGGGCCTGTGGGGTACTGCAGGACGGAGAAGGGGCTTTCAGCCGTAGGAGCAATAATGCAGACACAGACACAAAAGTCTCTTTCTGTACCTTTACTGGTGGGATAGCAGGCACGTCCCGGGATGCTGGCAGGGTGGAGGATGCACGTCCAGTATTCCCAACTGAGTAGGTGTAGGGCCTCCTTACTCCTGTAGTGTGAGTTTCTGACCTGTATATAACGAAGTCTAACTCTGTCTTCACTTATACGCCCGGTTGACTTTGTGATGAGGCCTTCTCTTGGATAGAACAGTGTCTCTGTTTGCAGGGCCCTGCTAGACTCCGTCTTCCTGACCCCCGTTATGTATCAGCACTTGTGGGCCTCTGCGACTTGAAGTCCCGCAGGGTCTCCGGTATCTCCTACTAGTAGTGTAGATGCTAGCAAGCTCGGACCCGGTGTCCGGTATTCAGAGTAGAGGTAAGCTATCAATGCTGTTTCAACCTCTGTTACTCTCTTTTTCTCTTCCACTCGCCTTTTGTCCTACTCCGACCCTTAACATAAGCACACTAGCAGAAGTTAGCTGATTCTTCTTTCTCTTCACCGCTCTCAAAGCGTCGGCACGCTTGCTCACTGAAACTGCCCTCAGTTGACTCAGTTCTGACCAGGCTGAAGTGGCTATCTTTCTCCACTCGTACTAGCCTCCACACATTGAACTAAGCTCAAAGCTGCAGTCTTCAGGTTCTCTCACAACTCTCTTGTCTAGGTGTAGACTGACACACTCTCTCAACTCTGAGGTGACTAGACTAGACTCGTTCTCAGCTAGACTGCCTGAGGTGACTAAACTCTCTGCTCTCCCAGCTAGACTGAACTAACTGCTATGACTTCACTACCCTTATATACTACAAAAGGGCTCCCTTTGTTGGCTCTAGGGAATAGTGAAGGTTTGTTGTGTGCATATCAGGTCTCCGTGGGTGTTACCTTTGGTGCATCCTCCTGGGGCATGAGACTCCAGGCACAGCTGGGCTACACATCCCCCCCTAGTTAACATCAGCACTCCCGGGCTGAAAGAAATAATTTTTAAATTAACAACAACATATCATTAAATATCAAATGAACTCTTCCCTTACGGGAGGCAAGAATTTTTAACAATTGCTAAAGGTAACATATATACATGTATTTACACGATATTTATATACATTTATACATTTTGACTCATGTTAACTGTTTACATTGCTAGGCCTATTCTTGGTACCTAACAGGTAACTTTCCTTTTGTCGTGCGTACTGACCTACGTGGTGTTGTGTCTGGTATGGTAGCATCTGTGAGAAAGAGAAAGGAACTACCGCAGTAACGCACACTACTCAAATAATGTGAAGTAGAAAAATAGTTAATTTTATTGGTTACACAAAGAGTGAAATAAAACATGAGTAAAATCAAGGTGACTCTGGTCCCAAACGACCGCCCGCAAACATGATGAAGATATATGATATGTAATGTCTCAAAAATCACAATAACAAAAGAAGTGGCTAGAAAAACATATAATCATGAATAAATAACAGAGTAAGTACAACCAATAATACATGAATCTAAGCAAACAAAAATATATATAAATATATATTTGGATATGTATAATGATCAACCTGAATGAGCGAACCTGTATGGATAGCAGAAAAGATAATGTAAAAAATATCAAAAATGTGAGCAATACCAGGTCAGGGGTAAAATAGTCCCCCGCCTGTAAACTGAAAAAACAGCTGCAAGCCAATGAAAATGAAGAGAACCAACAATGGAAAAAGCCACTAGCAAATAATGTTTACCCCAGAAACAAACCTCATGATAAAGGCATGAGAGAGCAAACGGGCAATCAGGACCAGAGGACACCAAGGTCCCACGCGTTCCGCCGCAGCCTGTGCGGCTTCCTCAGGGAGAGACCTGGCTTGCAGCTGTTTTTTCAGTTTACAGGCGGGGGACTATTTTACCCCTGACCTGGTATTGCTCACATTTTTGATATTTTTTACATTATCTTTTCTGCTATCCATACAGGTTCGCTCATTCAGGTTGATCATTATACATATCCAAATATATATTTATATATATTTTTGTTTGCTTAGATTCATGTATTATTGGTTGTACTTACTCTGTTATTTATTCATGATTATATGTTTTTCTAGCCACTTCTTTTGTTATTGTGATTTTTGAGACATTACATATCATATATCTTCATCATGTTTGCGGGCGGTCGTTTGGGACCAGAGTCACCTTGATTTTACTCATGTTTTATTTCACTCTTTGTGTAACCAATAAAATTAACTATTTTTCTACTTCACATTATTTGAGTAGTGTGCGTTACTGCGGTAGTTCCTTTCTCTTCTCACAGTTGTTGTTTTTTCTACCGATATGCACCTCCCTATTTATTTATGATTATTTGGTGCGCCCTACATCTCACATTATTTGGTATGGTAGCATTTGACCTATCTGTCCTACGTGCCGGTAAACTGTAATACTGCCTTAACCTCTCTAGGGATCTGGCAAGCATACTTGCGGCTGGACGATGCGGTTCTGTTTCGCCAGGGGATTCTTCTTCCTGAGACCCAACATCTGGAGGTTCCACATTTTGAGACTCCACTTCTCGAGACTCTACTTCTTGAGATGCTTCAGGAGCAGGTTCCTCTTGAACTATTTCTGCTGCGACAACTGGCTCAACTTGAAGCTGGAGTGCTTCTTGCGGTTGGTAAAATTGAAGTACTGGAATGATAACAGCGTCTCCGATACAAGGCCAATCTGCAGGAAAATCTCCTAAGTCCATGTGTATGACTTCACCTGGTTTCTCTTTGTCTATAACAAGTTCTTCTTCGTGAAGTTTTAACATATCTGGACATAGTTTTAGGTGGTCTCTTGATACAGTTGTGGTCGTCTTTCCTCCATCTTTACTAATGGTACATGTTTTCCTGTTGTCAAACTTTGAATTTTGCACCACATATGGCTCTTTTTCCCATTGATCATCTAATTTGTGCATTCTTTTTTTTCTTTTCAGCACAATTTCTCCAGGTACAAAAGGTTCAGCTGGCGCACTTTGTTGTAGTTTTTCTCTTGTTTTTCTCTTACTTTATTGAGACTATCTTCCACGCAAGCTTGTACTCTCCTGTACTGTTCCTGTCGGTTCGTGTCCCAATCTTCAGTAGTAACATCAGCTTCTGGTTCTACAACAACAAGTTCCAAATCCATGGGCAGCTTTCCTGGTCTTGCCCGCATGAGGTAGGCTGGGGTGCAATTGGTGGAACTCACAGGTATGTGATTGTACAGATCTACCAGGTCAGGTAGTAGGTCTGGCCACCGATTCCTCTCCTCAAGTGGTACCGTCTTCAGCAGATCAATGACTATGTGATTCATCTTTTCACAGAGACCATTTGTTTGGGGGTGGTACGGTGTGGTTCTTATCTTCTTACATCCGTACAAATGACAGAACTCTTTAAACAACTCGGCCTCAAAGGCAGGGCCCTGGTCAGTTAACACTTGCTCTGGATATCCATGGGGCCTGCAGAAATAAGCTTGAAACGTCTTTGCTGCTGTTTCTGCTGTCAGATCTTTGACAGGGGCGACCACCAGGAACCTGGAGTAGTGATCCACCATTGTCAGGGCATATGAGTATCCTGACCGGCTGGGTGACAACTTGACATGGTCCAAGGCCATGATCTCCAAGGGATGAGTCGTCTTGATGGGTTGCAGGGGTGCTTTCTGGCTGCTGTAGTCTTTTCTTCGGAGGCTACAGGACACACAGTTTTTACACCATTTCTCGATGGAACTGCGCATTCTCACCCAGTAGAAACAACACTTCAACAGGGTCTCCAGCTTCTTCCAGCCAAAGTGCCCCGCCTGATCGTGGTAGGCTTCCAACACCATCTGGATGTCCATTCTGGAGACTACTATCTGCCATACCATCTCATGGGTTCTTGGGTTGACGTAGCTTCGGCACAGCTTCTCACGGTAGATAAACAGCCGGCTTCTCTCATTCCACAGCTGCTTTGTTTGCTGAGACGCATCCTTCTCTAAGGAGGAACCTTCCTGAGTTATCAGCTCCTTGATATGGCTGACAACCGGGTCACTGTTCTGGGTCTCCTTCCAACTGTGGTGAGGTAAAGGGTTTAACGTCTTACCACGCTGCCTCCTGCAGGCTCGTTGCATCCAATTCCTCTTCCGTGTCGGACTCATGCGGCATTCTGGAAAGGCATCAGCATTGGCATTCTTACGACCCGCCCTGTACTTGATTGTGAATTGATAGTTCGACAGCCGAGCCATCCAACGTTGCTCCATGGCTCCCAGCTTAGCTGTTTCGAGATGTGTCAAGGGGTTATTGTCAGTGTAAGCAGTGAACTTGCTGGAGGCTAGGTAATGCTTGAATCTTTCTGTAATGGCCCAGACCAGCGCCAGGAACTCCAACTTGAAGCTGCTATAGTTCTCTGGGTTTCTCTCGGTCGGGCGGAGCTTCCTACTTGCATATGCGATGACTTTCTCCAGGCCATTTTGCTTCTGACTGAGGACAGCTCCCAATCCTTCGTTGCTGGCATCAGTGTACAGCAGGAACGGCTGGCTGTAGTCAGGGTAGGCTAAGATCTCATCGCCTGTCAGGATCTCCTTCATCTCCTTGAATGCCTCAGCTTGTTCTTTACCCCAGTGGAATGGAGAAATTCTGCTCTTGAGGGATTGTCCTACCAGGAGGTCCTGCAGAGGCGCTGCTTTCTTGGTGTAGTCCTTTACAATCCTCCGGTAGTAACCTGTCAGTACCAGGAACTGGCGCACCTCCTTGAGATTCCTCGTTCTGGCCATTTCTGGATGGCAGTGATTCCTCGGAGCTGACAATATGCCCCAAGTACTGTACCCTTTGTTTGAGCAGATGGCACTTTGAAGACTTCAGTTTCATCCCGTACTTGGATAGTGACTCGAATACCTCTGCCAGGTGCTTCAGATGATCCTCATACGTCTTGGAGTACACAATTACGTCGTCCAGGTACAGCAACACGGTTTCAAAGTTGAGATGTCCCAGGCAACTCTCCATCACTCTCTGGAACGTTCCCGGGGCACTGCTGAGTCCAAACGGCATCCTGTCAAACTCACAGAGTCCCATCGGGGTGGTGAAAGCCGTCTTCTCCCGATCCTCCTCAGCCACAGCTACTTGCCAGTACCCACTAGTGAGGTCAAGGGTGGAAAAGTAGTTAGCAGTTTTTAAGGCAGCTAAGGATTCTTCAATGCGTGGTAAAGGGTATGCATCTTTATGTGTAATGCGATTCACTTGTCTGTAATCCACACACATTCTCATGCTTCCATCCTTTTTCCTGACTAGGACTAGAGGTGCCGCCCAGGGACTACAACTATCCCTTATCACCCCTGTTTCCTTCATGTCACGCAACATCTCCTTGGCTTTCTGGTAGTGTGCTGGAGGTATAGGCCTGTACCGCTCTTTAATGGGGGGATGGTTGCCTATAGGGATATGGTGTTGCACTCCCTTAATTGTCCCAAAGTCAAGTGGGTGTTTGCTAAATACCTGTGTGTACTCCTGTACCACTTGAAGTACTCCCTGTTTCTGGTGGACTGGAGTGGTGTCTGTCCCGACATGGAGCTGCTGACACCAATCCTCCACCTGGGTTGCTGGGTCGTTATCCTCCGCTGGTTGGGGGGAGGCTAAGGACTCCATCGTGAGAATGGAGTTATTATCTACGGTATGTAATTTAGCAACAGTGGCATATCGTGGTAAGTTCACTTCATCTTCTCCCCAGTTGAGAAGACGTACTGGCACCCTCCCATTTCGTACCTCCACTACCCCTCTAGCAGTCAAGAGTGTAGGTCTATGTTCTGAACAATGGGGCTCTACTACTGCTTGGTAGTTCTGTCCTCTCAGACCTATTGCTGCTCTACACCATATAAGCATTTCACTCATTGGGGGTATCACAATGGGGTTCGGGTCTGTTACCCGTACATTACCAATCTCACCATCTGCCAGTTTCGCTTGCTGCTGGCACATCAGGGCCTGGATCTCCCTCTGGATCACTCCCTTTTGCTTTGGCCTGGCAACTTCGGCGAGCTGTTGGAGCAAAAACACTTCTCCCAGACAGTTACTGATAATGTTTGTACCTAAAACCACATTTAAGCCATTTTCCTCATTTACAGTTTTTACTACTAAGAGTCCCTGGTCCTTCAGCTCCACTCTGCCCACCTTTACGTCCACGTTTTTGGCTCCGAGTATATCAATAGGGAGACCATTAGAGGCGTACACAGCAAAGTCAGGGCTCGGGGGCTGGAGACTGTCCATGGACCAAAACCTATTATACAGGACATCAGGTATGATGGTCACCTAAGATCCAGTGTCCAGCAGGGCAGGGATTGCGATCCCGTCCAGGATGATGGACAGGTATGGTCTTCCTCCACAAACCTGCGGTTCCAGTCTGAAGAGTCTAGTCCTGGGTGTTGGCCCTCGGACCCAGGATCTGCTCGTTTAAAGGACACTGTCGGGCTAGATGACCTTCTCTGTTGCAACGGTAGCAGATGATCTCTCGGCGAGGATGGTGCTGATCGGGGGTCGCTCCTGGGGATGGCGTTGTCCTCCTCCAGTGGGGCGACGTCCTCCTTCTCCTCCGGTTCATCCAAGGGACATCCTCTGGGCAGTCAGCTAGCAGGATCTTTCCTCCTTCCTCCTTCCGCAGTTGCAGGGCACTCATTACAGTGGCCAGGTATTTGGTCAGCTGGCGCACTTCTGAGCGCAGACAGTCCAACTCAGTAGGGAGCGCCACCTGCAATTTGGCTTCCGCCACCAGCGGGGAAAAGGTGGATGCTGCTGGCTTTAGAGTGGCTTCACCCAGGTGACACTGGGTTGCCATCTCGGGCTTCTCCAGGGGTCGCAGTCCTTTTATAGCCATATCCTTTAGGGCATCAAAGGTAGCATCAGGATGATCCAAGGACCACCAGTGCACAGTTCTGCTTTCAGCTTGGGACCTCAGTCCCCGTACAAGTTGCTCCTTTAACATTTGATTTTCATTGATGACACTTATGGGGTTGACCTGTTTGAGAGCTCGCAGGGCCCCCTGTAGTCGGCAGGCGTAGTCCCTAATACTGTCATCTGGTTTCTGGGAGAACTGGTAAAACCTCATCCGGAGATCTGTTTCAGTGCGGTCCTCAAAAATAGTCTGCAGCTTTAAGAATATCGCAAGCACTGATTCCTGGTCTGCAGCTGTCCAAGTCTCTACTTCCCTTTCTGCAGCACCAGTCAGTTGTCCCACTACCACTGTAGCTCTTTGTTTCTCTGTCATGGGGTACATGTCCATTATGCTGCATATTTTGCGCTAAAACCCTGACAGGGTGTCTGGCTTACCGCTATACTGAGGGAGCCACTTTGCTCCAGGCAGGTATGGCAGCGTCAGCGGTACTATCGGGGCCACCGGACCTGGTGAGGGGCCAGCGTTTCCATCCTGCGCGGCCGCGCCGGCGGGTAAGTCATTGGGGCGGTCGTCCTGGACTGCGCTGTCAGCTTGCTGCTGCGACATGTCTGCGCCCCCCTAGTTAAGCGTGGCCTACCTTCTCTGAAGGCTGCAGCTCTGCAGGGCACAGCGATGTAGAAGGACCTGTGTCCCCGGCGCTCTGACGTCAGAGCATTCACCGAAGCTCTCCACAGGACCTGCCGCCGCGTCAGCGTTGGGGCTTGTCCGGGACTCAGCGCGCTTTCTACAGGTACGCCTCCTTCTCTTCGCGCCGTAGCGCTGCAATTTGGCGGGTAATGGCGGACAATTGGCGGGAAATTCTCAAAAACAGCAATCAGAGTCATTTTGCACAAAAACAGTCCATTCAGGCACACAGTACCCGGTGGCAACGGGCACCAATCAATCCATTGCTGCAGGGCACGACAATCCTGTTTGTGACGCCAAAAGATGAGTCGCCCGCCAGGGCCTGTGGGGTACTCGGCACCGAGCCCGTTCACTTCAATGGGGGATGTCACGGGTAGCACAGCTCGGTCTGTGGCCCTGGGCGCTCACTAAAAAGTGGGATATTTACAGGGGATTAAAGTATTTACAGTTTGATCGTGACGCCACCTGTAGTACCTGGTCAGGGTGACCAGCGCTGCAGGGTAGGTCCACTGAGGGGTTGTTACTGTGCAGCAAGGTGTTAAGTCTTCCACAGGCAAGACTGGGTCCCTCAGGGTAAATGGCGGTGCTGGGGTGCAGGACGGAGAAGGGGGCTTTCAGCCGTAGGAGCAATAATGCAGTCACACACACAAAATGCTCTTTCTGTACCTTTACTGATGGAATAGCAGGCACGTCCCGGGATGCTGGCAGGATGGAGGATGCACGTCCAGTATTCGCACTGAATAGGTGTAGGGCCTCCTTACTCCTGTAGTGTGAGTTTCTGACCTGTATATAACGAAGTCTGACTTTGTGGTGAGGCCTTCTCTTGGATAGAACAGTGTCTCTGTTTGCAGGGCCCTGCTAGACTCCATCTTCCTGACCCCTGTTACGTATTAGCACTTGCAGGCCCCTGCGACTTGAAGTCCCGCAGGGTCTCCGGTATCTCCTACTAGTCGTGTAGATGCTAGCAAGCTCGGACCCAGTGTCCGGTATTCAGAGTAGAGGTAAGCTATCAATGCTGTTTCAACCTCTGTTACTCTCTTCTTCTCTTCCACTCGCCTTTTGTCCTACTCCGACCCTTAACATAAGCACACTAGCAGAAGTTAGCTGATTCTTCTTTCTCTTCACCGCTCTCAAAGCGTCGGCACGCTTGCTCACTGAAACTGCCCTCAGTTGACTCAGTTCTGACCAGGCTGAAGTGGCTATCTTTCTCCACTCGTACTAGCCTCCACACATTGAACTAAGCTCAAAGCTGCAGTCTTCAGGTTCTCTCACAACTCTCTTGTCTAGGCGTAGACTGACACACTCTCTCAACTCTGAGGTGACTAGACTAGACTCGTTCTCAGCTAGACTGCCTGAGGTGACTAAACTCTCTGCTCTCCCAGCTAGACTGAACTAACTGCTATGACTTCACTACCCTTATATACTACAAAAGGGCTCCCTCTGGTGGCTCTAGGGAATAGTGAAGGTTTGTTGAGTGCATATCAGGTCTCCGTGGGTGTTACCTTTGGTGCATCCCCCTGGGGCATGAGACTCCAGGCACAGCTGGGCTACACATATATTGTGACAAGTGCTGCTCATGTAAGAGGGTAATTGCCCATTCTTGCACAGAGGCCAACCGGATGATTCTCTTGTTCTCCTGAGGGTCAGTCGAAGCCTGATAACTGCTGCAGCCGCTGAGTTCACAGAACACCTCTCAGAAACAATCAACTGTTCCCCTGTTGTTCTGTGTCTACAGAAGCTACAGCAGAGGAAATCCAAGGTAGAGCTGCAAAGCTAGATACTTTTAGGCTATGTGCACACGTAGGAGGATTGCTGCAGAAATTTCGCGCAATCCCGCACCTCTCTGCCGCGGGAAATACGCATTTTATAGGTATGCGTATTTCCGCCAGAAACTAGCATTTTGCAAGCGTAATTAGCTTGCAGAATGCTAGCGTTTTCCAAGCGATCTGTAGCTTCGCTTGGAAAACTGATTGACAGGTTGGTCACACGAGTCAAACAACGTGTTTGACAAGTGTGACCAACTTTTTACTATTGATGCTGCCTATGCCGCATCAATAGTAAAAAGATCTTATGTTAAAAATAATAAAAATAATAATAAATCGTGATATTCTCACCTTCCGGCGGCCCCCGCAGCCTTCCCGCCTCTCAGCGACGCTCCCGGCCAATTGCGTTCCCAGGGATGCATAGCGACAATGACCCCAGATGATGTAGAATCACGTGAGACCGCTATGTCATCTCGGGTGATTCTCGCAATACATCACTGGGAACGGGATTGGCCAGGAGCGTCGCTGAGAGGCGGGAAGCCTGCGGGGCCGACGAAAGGTGAGAATATCACGATTTTTTATTTTAATTATTGTTTTCACAGGGATATGGTACCCAGGGCCTGGAGGAGAGTCTCCTCTCCTCCAGGCCCTGGGTACCATCCGCACATGAACCGCTCACTTTCGCATGGTGGGCATAGCCACATGCGGAAAGTAAGCGGTTCAATGCATCCCTATGTGTGCGGAATCGCCGCAATTTCGGAAAAAGAATGAACATGCTGCGTTTTTTTCTGCAATGCGTTTTTTTCGCAGCATGTGCACAAAAATTGCGGAATGCATTCTACTAATAGGATGCTTGATGCATGCTTTTTTTCAGCGTTTTTGCAACGGAAAACCGCCACAAAAACGCTAAAAAAACACGAAAAATCTGCAACGTGTGCACATAGCCTTAGTGTTGGGCAGAGCAGGCAGGGAGGAAGGAGTCACATCACTGAAGTCTATAGAAGTAAAACAATATGGCAGGAACACGAACACCCAACATCAAAACCTGCATGTAGTATTTTGTATGACCTCTATAATTTTTAAGAAAGCACCAAATCTTCTAGGTATGAAATGAAAAGTTAGCAACATATTGCAACATTTTTCTTTTTCTGTTCTTCAAGAACGACTTCTTTTAGTTCCTGGATACTGGATGGAGAGTGGTGCTCAACTTTTCTCCTCAGAACTCTCCATAGGTGTTTGGTTGGGTTCAGATCAGGAGACATACTTGGCCAATGAATCACTTTCACTCTGCTCTTCTTTAGAAATGCAACAGTGGCCTTAGATGTTTGTTTTAAATGGTTGGAAAAGTCACTTTTACCAAGAGCACAAAGTGATGGTAGCATCTTCTCTTTCAATATAGAGCAGTATATCTGTGAATTCATGACATGTAGCTCCCAGAGACTAGCAATACATATGCAGCCCTACTTAAGGACACTGCTACCACCATGTTTCACTGTAGGCAGCATGCATTTTTTTGGACTACTCCTCACCTTTGCAATGTTCACACGTTGCGTTTTCTCTGCATTTTTTGCTTTGGAAAAGCAACAAGTCTCCATCAGACCCACAAATAAAATCCAGTGAAATTTGCGCTCCCACATCCAAATCCCCCTTCCTTCTGAGCCCCACTGTGTCTAAATCGCAGTAAGAGGCCACATGTTTGGCATTATTGTAGTGGGGAGACACCAATTAATAATTCACAGGTGAGTGTTGCCAGAAGAACAAGCTGGGCACAATGTATGGGGGAGCTACAACAAATGGGGGCATGATACTATATGGGGGCACAATGTATGGGCACTAACCTGGCATATTTTCAATTCTCCAGATTAAAGAATGGTGTTGATATTACAAAATAGTCACTGCAGGTGTAGATGTGTAATTTTTACAATGGGGTCACTTTTTGGGGTTTTCTGCTGTTCTGGCACCCTAGGGGGCTCAGAAAATGTTGCTTGTAAACTAGTCTTGCAAAAACTGTAATTCAAAAGGCAAATAGTGCTCCATCCGAGAAATACGGCCGAGTCTCGCATGTTAATACCCGGCACTGCCGCAGCCTCAGGAGTGGAGCGTGCGGCTCCATGTATTGCTATGCGGCTGCTCGCTCCGGTCTCGAGGCCGGGTATTAACATGCGAGACTCAGCCGTATTTCTCGCATGTGTGATCCCGGCCTAACAGTAGTTTCTGACAACATATGGAGCACAATCACATTTGGGAGAAATAGTGCAATAAATTGTGTGGTCCACCACTGTGTAACTGACAAATTTGCAGCAAATGAAAAAAATACACAAATACCACTAAAATGTTATTCCAGGTCCCAGTGTTACAAAATATGGTGTGGCACCTGTGGGTTCAAAATACTCACTACACCACAAGTTAAAATCCTTAAGCAATGAAGTTTCCAATATGGGGTCACTTCGTGGGGTTTCTGCTGATCTGGTACCTTCTTGGTGGGGCTCGGCTAATGGCACCTACAAACTATTCAAATGGAATTTGTGTTTTAACCACTTCGCGACCTGAGGTATTTTTGTCTTTGCGTTTTTGTTTTTTGCTCCCCTTCTTCCCAGAGCCATAACTTTTTTATTTTTTGGTCAATATGGCCATGTGAGGGCTTGTTTTTATGCCAGACAAGTTGTACTTTTGAACAGCACCATTAGTTTTAACATATCCTGTACTGGAAAACGGGAAAAAAATACCAAGTGTGGTGGAATTGCAATAAAAGTGCAAGTTTTTTTTTTACTGTGTTCATTAAATGCTAAAACTGACCTACCATTATGATTCTCCAGGTCATTTTGAGTTCATAGACACCAAACATGTAGAGGTTCTTTATTATTTAAGTGGTGAAAAAAATTTAAATTTTGGTAAAAAAAAAATGCGCCATTTTCCGAGACCTGTAGCATCTCCATTTGGATGAGGTCTTATTTTTTGCATGCTGACATGACATTTTTATTGATAAAATTTTGATGTGGATACGATCTTTTTATCACCGTTATTACATTTTATTGCAATGTAGAGGCGACCAAAAAAAAGTAATTCTGACGTTTTGAATTTTTTTCTCGTTACGCCATTTAGCAATCATATTAATTCTTTTTTTATATTGATAGATCAGACGATTATGAACTCGGCAATACCAAATATGTGTATATTTGCTATTTTTTTATTGTTTTATTTTGAATGGGGTGAAATGGGGTGTGATTTGAACTTTTATATTTTTTTATTTTTTAAATATTTTTAAAAACTTTTTTACTTTTTGCATGCTTCAATAGTCTCCATGGGAGACTAGAAGCTGCAGTACTTTGATCTCCTCTGCTACACACAAGCAATGATTAGATCGCTTTTGTGTAGCAGAAATGCTCACTTGCTACGAGTGCCGTCCACAGGGTGGTGCTGATAGCAATCTGGCAATGACAACCATAGAGTTCTGCAGGAGACCTCTGGTTGTAATATCGACCCATTGGTGACCCGCGATCATGTGACAGGGTCACCGATGGGCAGGTTTTATGACATGCTTCAGGTAAGCGCAAGTCAAATGCCACTGTCAGAAATTGACAGCAGCATTTAACTAGTTAACAGCTGGGGGTGGATCGCGGCTGTTGTGGTCACATGTCAGCTGTATATATCAGCTGTCATGTGCCCGGAAAGGTGAGGGCTCAGCGCTGAAGCCAGCACCAAAAAGGCGGAATCAGACATCGGCGTACTATTACACCCGATGTTGGAAAGGGGTTAAAAGCCAAGTAGCGCTCCTTTCAATTCGATCTCTGCCATGAGCTCAAACAGTAGAGTACAGTCATGGACAAAAGTTTTGAGAATGACACAAATATTAATTTTTACAAAGTCTACTGCTTCACTTTTTCTATTGGCAATTTGCATATACTCCAGAATGTTATAAAGAGTGATCAGCTTAACAGCAATTACTTGCAAAGTCAATATTTGGCTAGAAAATGAACTTTATCCCCCAAAACAATTTCAACATCATTGCAGCCCTGCCTTAAAAGGACCAGCTAACCTCTTTTCAGTGATTGCTCCATTAACACAGGTGTGGGTGTTGATGAGGACATGACTGGAGATCAATCTGTCATGATTAAGTAAGAATGACACCACTGGACACTTTAAAAGGAGGCTGGTGCTTGGCATCATTGTTTCTCTTCTGTTAACCATGGTTATCTCTAAAGAAACACGTGCAGTCATCATTGCAATGCACAAAAATGGCCTAACAGGGAAGAGTACGCAGCTAGAAAGATTGCACCTCAGTCAACAATCTATCGCATCATCTAGAACTTCAAGGAGAGAGGTTCCATTGTTGCCAAAAAGGCTCCAGGGCACCCAAGAAAGACCATCAAGCGCCAGGACCGTCTCTTAAAAGTGTTTCAGCTGCGGGATCGGGCTACCAGCATTGCAGAGCTTGCTCAGGAATGGCAGCAGGCAGGTGTGAGTGCATCTGCATGCACTGTGAGGCGGAGACTCTTGGAGCAAGGGCTGGTCTCAAGGAGGGCAGCAAAGAAGCCACTTCTCTCCAGAAAAAACATCATGGACAGACTGATATTCTGCAAAAGGTACAGGCAGTGGACTGCTGAGGACTGGGGTAAAGTTATTTTTTCTGATGAATCCCCTTTTCGATTGTTTGGGACATCAGGAAAACGCCTCATTCGGAGAAGACAAGGTGAGCGCTACCACCAGTCTTGTCTCATGCCAACTGTTAAGCATCCTGAAACCATTCATGTGTGGGGTTGCTTCTCAGCCAAGGGAATCGTCTCTCTCACAGTCTTGCCTAAAAACACAGCCATGAATAAAGAATGGTACCAGAATGTCCTCCAAGAGCAACTTCTCCCAACCCTCCAAGAGCAGTTTGGCGATCAACAATGCCTTTTCCAGCATGATGGAGCACCTTGCCATAAAGCAAAGGTGATAACTAAATGGCTCAGGGAACAAAATATAGAGATTTTGGGTCCATGGCCTGGAAACTCCCCAGATCTTAATCCCATTGAGAACTTGTGGTCAATCATCAAGAGACGGGTGGACAAACAAAAACCTAAAAATTCTGACAAAATGAAAGCATTGATTGTGCAAGAATGGACTGCTATCAGTCAGGATTTGGTCCAGAAGTTGATTGAGAGCATGCCAGGGAGAATTGCAGAGGTCCTGAAGAAGAAGGGTCAACACTGCAAATATTGACTTGCTGCATTAACTCATTCTAACTGTCAATATAAGCTTTTGTTACTCATATGTTTGCAATTATTATATTTCTGTCTGTGATAAAAACATCTGTCAAACACACATAAAAACCAGAGGGCAGCAGATCATGTGAAAATATAATATTTGTGTCATTCTCAAAACTTTTGGCCATGACTGTAGAAGCACATATGGGGTACTGACACATTTGATAAAATTGCATAACAAATTATGGTATCCATTTTGTCATATTATCCCTCATGTAAATTATAAAACTTGGTGCTAAACTACAATAGTGGAAAAAAAAATATTTTTTTGTTTTCATATCTAAATGTTGTAAAGTTTACGCAAATGGGAATGTTATTTCTCAATTATTTTAGTTATTAAGGTTGAAGGAAGACTTTAAGTCCATCTAGTTCAACCCATATTCTATCCTAACCTGCCCTAACATGTTGTGCAGCAGGTTTAAAGATATAAAAATTGAAAGTTTTAAAATTTCGAATTTTTCAAAATTTTTAATAAAATTCCAATATTTTCACAAATAAACACAAAATATATCAACCTAAATTTACCACTAACATAAAGTACAATGTGTCTTGAAAAAACAGTCTCAGAATCACTATGATACATTGAAACATTCCAGAGTTATTACCATTTACCACACTGGTCTGATTTGAATAATTTGGCTTGGTCATTATGGTCAACATTGGCTCAGTCTCTATGGGGTTAAATTAGTAATATAGGTTAAAGTAAACAATGCCTGACAAATGTGTGAAAATGAAAAATGCCAGACCACCGCATTGACCCTACCAATGTGTAAATGTAAACAATGCCCTACCAACTCAAAGCACTGCCAATGTTTTAGGTAAACAATGCCTGACCAATTCAACTTCCTTCGCTGTTTTACACTTGCAATTGTGTATTATTATTTTTTTATTGTTGGCACCTTTCCAAAATTGTGGGTAAACAACTTTGTTTCAAGCATGTGATATTCGCTCAAACTCACCTGTGGCAATAACAGGTGTGGGTAATATGAAAGTCACATCTGAAACCAGATAAAAAGGGTAGAAATTGATTCAACCTTCACATTGTGTACCTGTGTGTGCAACACTAAACATGGAAAAGGCAAAGAGGAGAAGAGAACTGTCTGAGGACTTGAGAACCAAATTGTTGAACAATATCAACAATCTCAAGATTACTAGTCCATCTCCAGAGATCTTGATGTTCCTTTGTCCATGGTGCACAACATAATCAAGATGTTTACAACCCATGGCACTGTAGCTAATCTCCCTGGATGTGGACTGCAGAAAAAAATTGATGAAAAGTTGCAATGCAGGATAGTCCGGTTGGTGGATAAGCAGCCCCAATCAAGTTCCAAAGAAACTCAAACTATCCTGCAGGCTCATGGTGCAACAGTTTCAGTTAAAACTATACATCAAAATCTGATTGAAATCAAACAATATGGCAGAAGACCCAAGAATACCCCACTACTGACGCAGAGACATAAAAAATATAGACTGTAGTTTGCCAACATGTGATGTCAGACAGGTCATAGGAGTTCACAGCGAGACACTGAGCAACAGTAGCAGATGCTGCTCAGTGTCTGCTGGATGGCAGGCTGTATAGTTACATCATGCAACCATGTAGCCTGCCATCTAGATGTATCAGAGCTAGACCCGTCATGGGAAAAATGGATCATTATCTTCTCAACGGACAGGTGAGGAATATTGTTGTTTATTATTTTAATTCGGTTACAGGAGACAATGGCTTCACTGCAATGGGCAATGTCGTAAGTATGGGTTAATTAAGATTGATTAAAGGAGTCTGTGTTATTCTTTCAATTTTTCCAGGTTCATATCACTGAGGCTAACATCCTGAGTGACGTACATCTCCCCTCCAGTATTTTGATAGTGACCTTCTCACAGTGGGTACATAGCCTTAGTTATAAAACTTAGATTATAAAAGATGAAATTTATACTAAACTCTCGAATGAATTATTTTCTAAAAGTGCACACCTTACTCCTGGTCAGCAGTAGTGGCATATTGCTTGCATACGCTATCACATACTTTTTCAGGAGGGTCCAACTGCGGTGACCAACACAGATCTTCATTATGAAGGAGTTGCTCATTATGGTGTTGGTCCTTCGCAGTATTTCCCTGTATCTGCATTCTATACCACTCAGAATTTTGCTTTTGCCTTTCAGCTAACTTTCATCTAATGTGTATAGGGGCCTACAGACCAACAGAGATGTTTCCATCAATTTGTTTAATTTCCAGATAACCAAGAATGTCTCACTCTCACTATATGAAAAGGAAATTAATTAATTAAATTAAAGCTTATTTACTGAATTACTTACTCAGTTTATTTATTCATTTACACATTTTCTGTACATATTACATTTTCCTTTTCCCTTAAATGACCTGTACTGATGAAATGTTAACAATACATTTAAATATATTGGATAGCTCGGGTAATGAGATCCATTTAGCTTGGTCTGGCCTCTATTACATTTCGTGGGTCTTGAAATCTGAAAGCATTTTGAGTATGCAAACGTCTGTGCCAAATATGTCTTATTATAGGATAATAGATAAAAGGTTATACCACAATTGTTTTACATCAGTCTGTGTGTCCTAACTTTTTAAAGATTATGATTACCCTATTAACACTACATCAGTTTATTTCCCTATAACATTTAATTGTGTCTCACCTTTTCCAAGAATTTTGGAAGACAAGTTGCAGAATAACTGCGGAATTTATGCACTAATACTGTATTTTGTAATTTTCAAGAAAACAAATAGATTTTCAGATGGTGAGCAAAGCTATTGTGATGCACATCTCATGGTTTTGTGCCCAACTCCCTGATGCCCTGATGGTGTTTATACAATGGGAACTGAAGTCTTTCCAAAACCCTACCCAGGCCCGACATCAGGCCCAGTCCTGACCTGCTCCCAGTTCTCAATAAACCTAAAAAGAAACAATAAAATCAAAACGTTATCACATTTTTTAACCTCATCTTTTCTAACATTTAAAACCAACCTAGACATATCATAAACTAATTTTATTGATGGAATAATCTTAAATAACCCAAACACACTTTCAACCTTTTGGTAACCCATGTGCTGTTCCGTTTGTCTGGGTTATGTATTGTATTATTTCCATGCTGTGTATAATCTATTCTTTCATGCTCTCTGCTGTCACCTGGTGGCCCTTTCTGTGTGGCAGCCTGTAACTAATTGTTTCTTCAGAAACATGCCTTTCACTTCCTGGGCAGAGTTCACTCCTTCTTCTTCCTGTTAGCAGCCATTTGCTTTGTTAGTTCTTTATGGGAGAGACACGCTTTGCACCGAGCTGTGAAAGGCATCAGTTTTCGACCACCACCACCACTCACCTCCTGCTGGTCACACTTGCAGCCACACTTGGTGCTACGTCTTTTTGCACCTCGTTTTCACCTGCATTTGGAGAAGTTACTGTATACCAATCATAAGCTGTATGTCCAGATTTCCAAATAAACAAGTCTGGACTTCACAATCCCTGGTGTGCATCATCTCTCCGGACGCTGAACAGCACTGGTCCTGTCTGCTCTGCATGAGGAAGTGGAAGGTAGGAAAACTCTCCCAGCCCCAATCAACTATACCTCCATTCGCCTCATGTGGGGACAGAACAGTCGAAAACTGCCTTGAAGCCCGGCCAGAATTACCCTTATATCCCTATCCACGTGTCCTGCGCTCTGCCTGCTCACATACTGCAGCCCTGCTCTGCTAAGAAACTATCTGCAGCATCACCCCAGACCGCATTGTGCATAGAGACTCTCTGTATGTTATACTACATTGATGCAGATTGTCGGACTGTAAAACCCCACAATTCTCTAAAAACACCTTGGGAATCTTATCAGGATGTCATAACTAAGCTGCACTGCGATTTCAGGCTCCCAATTCAAAAGTTCAGTTTCTTAAAGAGCAGCGCACCTTAAAACAAAATGGCCGAAAAAGACCCTGCACATTCTCCCACTGCTGAAACAGAGCAAATACAACCTGACACTGCCCATCATGAATACCAGGAAGCAGAACCCACGCTTCCAGGAGACCAAGTCGTTCGACAAAAATGCTCTGTCAAACCAACCATAAAAGCTGTCGAAAATTATCACAATACAAAGGATGAGTACAATGACAACCTGGACAACCTATGGGAGCGAGTTACCTCCCTCATGTCAAGCGTCTAACGCCACAAAGATGATGCAGTGAGTTTACAGGATACTATAAGATGGCTAGAAACGGCCCATGGTAGATACAAGAGACTGTCCGCAAGGTATGCCGCCTTCCTAAAAGACTCTAATATTGACGAAGCCTCATCAGAGTTATGCAAAGTAGATTTCACAGACAGAGAAAGGAACGCCGCTGTGCAAGATGCCAAAGATAAAGCGGAGCTCCGTATTGCTCATCTGCAAGAATCAAGATCCCACAGGTCAGGCTCATCCAGACGCTCTTATCGGTCGTACAAATCATCCTGCTCAAGAACTTCAGCCCTCAGCGACAGAAATCTAGAGGCCCGCTGAAATGCAGAGAGATCCAAACTAAGACGTTCCTTTACAGAAAAGAAAGCAGAAGCAGAGGCAGTAGCCAAGAAAGCTGAAGCAGAGGCAGAAGCCAAGAAAGCAGAAGCAGAGGCCAAGAAAGCTGAAGCAGAGGCAGAAGCCAAGAAATCAGAGGCAGTAGCCAAGAAAGCTGAAGCAGAGGCAGAAGCCAAGAAAGCAGAAGCAGAGGCCAAGAAAGCTGAGGCAGAAGCCAAGAAATCAGAGGCAGAAGCCAAGAAATCAGAGGCAGAAGCCAAGAAAGCAGAGGCAGAAGCAGAGGCTCAAGCAAAGATTCTTCAAACACAAATGGAGGAAGAAATCGCGCTAGCCGAAGTAAAAATGCTTGAGCAAGCATTGAAGCGAAACCTCAAATCGATTTGCCTACCACCACAGGAAGAAGACGACACAGCTGTTCATACCAGCGACTACGTGCAGAAACAGATATCTGCAGCGCACACCTTCTCCAGCGACGTTCAACCCAACATTGTGGAAACGTCCAAGTCGGCCCAACTTACGGTGCCAGTGGCACCAACAGTCTCCGCAGAAACCCAAGACCAATGCCATGATGCGTCCCCTCAGGAGCAGTCATTACCGCAAGCCAACCACAAGGCGCACTCCAGCCCGCCTCCACAGTTCAAGCAGCAGTCATCAGAATATCCAGAGATTAAGCCACCACAGCTCAATCCTGCAACAACATCATTTTACCTGGGAACAATTCACCCTTCCACACCGCACAGCCTTTATGCCCAAGGGGCACCACAAGCTAACACGGTAACAAGGAGTGAAGGATCAGAAATGTCCGAGTTTGCTAGGTTCATGGTGAGCAGAGAGCTAATCAACACCAGTCTCTCAAAATTCGACGACCGTGCAGAGAACTACAGAGCCTGGAAAGCAACCTTCAAGGCCGCCATTGCTGACCTCAACCTATCCGCGGAGCAGGAGCTCGACCTCATGGTCAAATGGTTGGGTTCAGAATCCACAAACCGTATCAAGAGTCTTAGGACCGTCTATGTGGGACAAGCTGAAGCAGGTCTGGCTGCTGCCTGGCAGAGACTCGAAAGAACCTACGGCAGCGCTGAAGCCATAGAAAAGTCCCTATTTAAGAGACTGCAGAATGTTCCAAGGATCAATCTTAAGGAAGCCCACAAACTTCTGGACTTAAGTGATCTGCTTATGGAGCTGGAACTCGCGAAAAGCGACCCCCGACTGTCTGGACTGTGCTACCTGGACACTGCCCATAGGGTGAACCCAATCTTCTCAAAGTTGCCACATAGTCTGCAAGAGAAGTGGGCAGTGTGTGTCTCCAGGTACAAAAGGTCACATGACATCACCTTTCCTCCGTTCATTCAGTTCTGCAAGTTTGTTGATGAACAGGCCCAAATGAGGAATGATCCTAGTCTAGCTCCAGCAACATCCTCATCAAGGTATGAAAGCATCACACACAGACTCAAGGACTTGAGGAACAGTGTAAGTGTCAGGAAGACTAACCTGCCACCACCTGCAGTACCCGCTGATAAGCAGTACACTATTCCGTCGAGGGATAAATCTTTCAATCGTGAGTGTCCCATTCACAAAAAACCACACTCATTGAACAAATGTAGAGGCTTCAGGTCCAAAACCATGCAGGAGCGCAAGAAAATCCTCAGCGAACTTGGGGTATGTTTCAAGTGCTGCGCCTCATTAGAACACATGGCCAAGGACTGTAAATCTTCCATTAAGTGTGAAGAGTGTCATAGCGACAAACACCCATCAGCCTTGCATCCAATCTCAGCCACCAGCAATCCAGCAGTCGCAGTGACCCCTAGTCCATCAGCAAGCCATGGCGGGGAGCCACAGAACCACGACAAGTCTACCACGGCTGTCTCCTGCTCATGCTCAGAAGTATGTGGGGAGAACCAAAGTGCTAAATGCTGTGCCAGGATATGCCTAATCAGAGTTTATCCAGAAGGGCATCCAGAGAAGGCAGTAAAAATGTATGCCATCATTGACGACCAGAGCAATCGATCTCTAGCTGCACCTAAGTTCTTTGAAGCCTTTGGTATCAGGGGACCAGCAACACCCTACACTCTAAATACCTGCTTGGGTCGCATAGAGACTAGCGGTAGAAGGGCACCAGGTTTTATTGCTTCCCCTATCAACGGAGGCATAGAAATACCCCTACCTACATTAATCAACTGCGATCAAATACCCGACCAAAGGGATGAGAGCCCTACCCCAGAAGCTGCGTTCCACCAACCACATTTAAGGCACTTAACCAGCGTTATCCCACCTATGGACGCAGATGCTGAAATCTTACTTCTGCTCGGCAGAGACAATTTAAGGATACATAAGGTCTGCCAACAGTGTAATGGTCCTGACTACGCCCGCTATGCCCAGAAACTCGACTTGGGGTGGTAGTCATTGGCATTGTATGCTTGGACCGAACAGGAGTCAATTCCTTTAAGACCTACGTACGCCGGGATGGACGCACTACTTTCTGCAAACCATGCCCTCTTCACTACGAGGTGAAAGAGAAGCCTCCAGATCCCGTACAGCTGCCTGATGTTATCCCTTCTCCCTATGCAGACGACTTGGGAAGATCAGTGTTTCGTACCACTAAGGATGATAACAATGTAGCCCCGTCAATGGAAGACAAGGAATTTGTCAAGATAATGGACAATGAGTTCCTGAAGGACGAGACTAATCACTGGGTTTTTCCCCTACCCTTCAGAGCTACCAGAGTAAGGCTCCCGAACCACCGTGAACAAGCGTTGTCCAGATTCAACTTTCTCCAGCACACACTAAGCAACAAACTGGAGATGAAAGAGCACATTGTCACCTTTATGGGCAAAATATTCCATAATAACCATGCCGAGCCAGCTCCTCCCTTAAAGGAAAACGAGGAGTACTGGTACCTACCCTCATTCGGAGTATATCACCCACGAAAGCCTAAGCAAATTAGAGTTGTCTTTGATTCAAGCGCCAAACATCAAGGCATATCTCTCAACGACGTCCTCCTCACGGGCCCTAATCTAACAAACAACCTAGTAGGAGTGTTGATGAGGTTCAGGAAAGAGCCCATCGCCATCACTGCCGACATTGAACAGATGTTCCACTGTTTCATAGTCAGAGAGGATCACAGGAATTTCCTCAGGTTCTTGTGGCACAAGGACAACGACCCCAGCAAAGAGATGGTGGAGTATTGCATGAGGGTGCACGTATTCGGGAACAGCCCTTCGCCCGCTGTGGCAACCTATGGCCTGCGAAGAACTGCACTGGAAGGAGTCCGAATATGGAACAGAAGCCAGAGACTTTGTAGAAAAAGACTTATATGTTGATGATGGACTGAAATCTCTACCCACAGAAGAAGCAGCGATTGACCTGCTTAAGAGGACCCAAGGTATGCTGTACCAAGCCAAGCTTAGACTGCACAAAATTGCTTCAAACAGCCCAGCTGTCATGAGAGCCTTTGAGTCAAGTGACCACGCACCAGGATTCAAGGACATAGACCTGGGACCAGACCGTCCGCCTGTGCAGAGAAGCTTAGGCCTGAGGTGGAACCTGTCAGCCGTCACCTTCGGGTTTCAAATCAACTGTGCAGACAAACCATTCACTAAACGTGGTGTCCTGTCAGTGGTGAACAGCTTATACGATCCACTGAGATTCGTAGCACCAATTACCATACAAGGTAAATCCCTTCTGAGACAGCTTTCCGAAACCGTCAAAGACTGGGATGCCCCACTCCCTCCTGATAAGGAACCAAAATGGGAAACCTGGAAGCAGTCCTTGTGTGCCTTGGATGAAATCCACATACTGAGATGCTACGCCAGAACCACACTTGCCGCTATCATTAGGACAGAACTCCATGTGTTCTCGGATGCATCCACAGAGGCCATTGCAGCCGTTGCCTATCTGAAGGTGACGGGATCCGACAATCAAGATCACATTGGGTTCGTCTTCAGCAAGGCTAAGTTGGCTCCCAAGCCTGACCGCACTATTCCCAGGCTCGAACTCTGTGGGACTGTGCTTGTGGTAGAACTCGCAGACTTTATACAGCATGAGCTGGACACCAACATAGATGACGTACAATACTACACTGACAGTAAGGTCATCTTAGGTTACATCAACAACCAAACAAGGCGCTTCTACGTGTACGTCAGTAACCGTATCGAGAGAATAAGGAGGTCTTCCAAGCCTGAGCAGTGGCACTATATCCCATCTGAGCTTAATCCAGCGGACCACGCCACTAGACCTATGTCTATAAGTTATTTTGCTAACTCTTCTTGGCTTTCAGGTCCGAAGTTTCTGCAGGAACAGAAAGGAAGTGAACGTGTCCCGGAAGTCCTCAGCATCCAGGATCCGGATAACGACCCAGAAGTCCGCTCCGAGGTCAGTGCTCTGGCCACAAACACTAAACCAACCTCCAGCCTTGGTTGCCAGTGCTTCGAACGCTTCTCCAACTGGATGAAACTCATCAAGACCATCGCAAGGTTAGTCTACATTGCGAAAACTTATCACGACTCACATGGAAACAAAAACTGTCATGGTTGGCACGTCTGCCATAAACCGCTCTCTACCGCGGACATTCCGGTAGGATGAAAGACGAGCAGAACACTGCCCCAGTACTTCGTCCACTGGATTACCGGTGGGTCGGAGATAGTTTGGCCTAGTGCGGCTTCTCTGATCCGAAGATGGATTTCCTTTGGATTACCTCAGGAACTGACTTAAAGACATTCATTTACCTCATTTCGAAGTTATTATTGCATTTCATGCATGTTTATGTGTTTGTTTTTTTTCTATGTTGTTGGACTTCATTTCAAGTGCACTAGTATAGTGAAATCCCTTACGGAATTTCAGACGGGTAGTGTGCTGTTCCGTTTCTCTGGTTATGTATTGTATTATTTCCATGCTGTGTATAATCTATTCTTTCATGCTCTCTGCTGTCACCTGGTGGCCCTTTCTGTGTGGCAGCCTGTAACTAATTGTTTCTTCAGAAACATGCCTTTCACTTCCTGGCAGAGTTCACTCCTTCTTCTTCCTGTTAGCAGCCATTTGCTTTGTTAGTTCTTTATGGGAGAGACACGCTTTGCACCGAGCTGTGAAAGGCATCAGTTTTCGACCACCACCACCACCACTCACTCCTGCTGGTCACACTTGCAGCCACACTTGGTGCTACGTCTTTTTGCACCTCGTTTTCACCTGCATTTGGAGAAGTTACTGTATACCAATCATAAGCTGTATGTCCAGATTTCCAAATAAACAAGTCTGGACTTCACAATCCCTGGTGTGCATCATCTCTCCGGACGCTGAACAGCACTGGTCCTGTCTGCTCTGCATGAGGAAGTGGAAGGTAGGAAAACTCTCCCAGCCCCAATCAACTATACCTCCATTCGCCTCATGTGGGGATAGAACAGTCGAAAACTGCCTTGAAGCCCGGCCAGAATTACCCTTATATCCCTATCTACGTGTCCTGCGCTCTGCCTGCTCACATACTGCAGCCCTGCTCTGCTAAGAAACTATCTGCAGCATCACCCCAGACCGCATTGTGCATAGAGACTCTCTGTATGTTATACTACATTGATGCAGATTGTCGGACTGTAAAACCCCACAATTCTCTAAAAACACATTGGGAATCTTATCAGGATGTCATAACTAAGCTGCACTGCGATTTCAGGCTCCCAATTCAAAAGTTCAGTTTCTTAAAGAGCCAGCGCACCTTAAAACAAAATGGCCGAAAAAGACCCTGCACATTCTCCCACTGCTGAAACAGAGCAAATACAACCTGACACTGCCCATCATGAATACCAGGAAGCAGAACCCACGCTTCCAGGAGACCAAGTCGTTCGACAAAATGCTCTGTCAAACCAACCATAAAAGCTGTCGAAAATTATCACAATACAAAGGATGAGTACAATGACAACCTGGACAACCTATGGGAGCGAGTTACCTCCCTCATGTCAAGCGTCTAACGCCACAAAGATGATGCAGTGTAGTTTACAGGATACTATAAGATGGCTAGAAACGGCCCATGGTAGATACAAGAGACTGTCCGCAAGGTATGCCGCCTTCCTAAAAGACTCTAATATTGACGAAGCCTCATCAGAGTTATGCAAAGTAGATTTCACAGACAGAGAAAGGAATGCCGCTGTGCAAGATGCCAAAGATAAAGCGGAGCTCCGTATTGCTCATCTGCAAGAATCAAGATCCCACAGGTCAGGCTCATCCAGACGCTCTTATCGGTCGTACAAATCATCCTGCTCAAGAACTTCAGCCCTCAGCGACAGAAATCTAGAGGCCCGCTGAAATGCAGAGAGATCCAAACTAAGACGTTCCTTTACAGAAAAGAAAGCAGAAGCAGAGGCAGTAGCCAAGAAAGCTGAAGCAGAGGCAGAAGCCAAGAAAGCAGAAGCAGAGGCCAAGAAAGCTGAAGCAGAGGCAGAAGCCAAGAAATCAGAGGCAGTAGCCAAGAAAGCTGAAGCAGAGGCAGAAGCCAAGAAAGCAGAAGCAGAGGCCAAGAAAGCTGAGGCAGAAGCCAAGAAAGCTGAGGCAGAAGCCAAGAAATCAGAGGCAGAAGCCAAGAAATCAGAGGCAGAAGCCAAGAAAGCAGAGGCAGAAGCAGAGGCTCAAGCAAAGATTCTTCAAATACAAATGGAGGAAGAAATCGCGCTAGCCGAAGTAAAAATGCTTGAGCAAGCATTGAAGCGAAACCTCAAATCGATTTGCCTACCACCACAGGAAGAAGACGACACAGCTGTTCGTACCAGCGACTACGTGCAGAAACAGATATCTGCAGCGCACACCTTCTCCAGCGACGTTCAACCCAACATTGTGGAATCGTCCAAGTCGGCCCAACTTACGGTGCCAGTGGCACCAACAGTCTCCGCAGAAACCCAAGACCAATGCCATGATGCGTCCCCTCAGGAGCAGTCATTACCGCAAGCCGACCACAAGGCGCACTCCAGCCCGCCTCCACAGTTCAAGCAGCAGTCATCAGAATATCCAGAGATTAAGCCACCACAGCTCAATCCTGCAACAACATCATTTTACCTGGGAACAATTCACCCTTCCACACCGCACAGCCTTTATGCCCAAGGGGCACCACAAGCTAACACGGTAACAAGGAGTGAAGGATCAGAAATGTCCGAGTTTGCTAGTTCATGGTGAGCAGAGAGCTAATCAACACCAGTCTCTCAAAATTCGACGACCGTGCAGAGAACTACAGAGCCTGGAAAGCAACCTTCAAGGCCGCCATTGCTGACCTCAACCTATCCGCGGAGCAGGAGCTCGACCTCATGGTCAAATGGTTGGGTCCAGAATCCACAAACCGTATCAAGAGTCTTAGGACCGTCTATGTGGGACAAGCTGAAGCAGGTCTGGCTGCTGCCTGGCAGAGACTCGAAAGAACCTACGGCAGCGCTGAAGCCATAGAAAAGTCCCTATTTAAGAGACTGCAGAATGTTCCAAGGATCAATCTTAAGGAAGCCCACAAACTTCTGGACTTAAGTGATCTGCTTATGGAGCTGGAACTTGCGAAAAGCGACCCCCGACTGTCTGGACTGTGCTACCTGGACACTGCCCATAGGGTGAACCCAATCTTCTCAAAGTTGCCACATAGTCTGCAAGAGAAGTGGGCAGTGTGTGTCTCCAGGTACAAAAGGTCACATGACATCACCTTTCCTCCGTTCATTCAGTTCTGCAAGTTTGTTGATGAACAGGCCCAAATGAGGAATGATCCTAGTCTAGCTCCAGCAACATCCTCATCAAGGTATGAAAGCATCACACACAGACTCAAGGACTTGAGGAACAGTGTAAGTGTCAGGAAGACTAACCTGCCACCACCTGCAGTACCCGCTGATAAGCAGTACACTATTCCGTCGAGGGATAAATCTTTCAATCGTGAGTGTCCCATTCACAAAAAACCACACTCATTGAACAAATGTAGAGGCTTCAGGTCCAAAACCATGCAGGAGCGCAAGAAAATCCTCAGCGAACTTGGGGTATGTTTCAAGTGCTGCGCCTCATTAGAACACATGGCCAAGGACTGTAAATCTTCCATTAAGTGTGAAGAGTGTCATAGCGACAAACACCCATCAGCCTTGCATCCAATCTCAGCCACCAGCAATCCAGCAGTCGCAGTGACCCCTAGTCCATCAGCAAGCCATGGCGGGGAGCCACAGAACCACGACAAGTCTACCACGGCTGTCTCCTGCTCATGCTCAGAAGTATGTGGGGAGAACCAAAGTGCTAAATGCTGTGCCAGGATATGCCTAATCAGAGTTTATCCAGAAGGGCATCCAGAGAAGGCAGTAAAAATGTATGCCATCATTGACGACCAGAGCAATCGATCTCTAGCTGCACCTAAGTTCTTTGAAGCCTTTGGTATCAGGGGACCAGCAACACCCTACACTCTAAATACCTGCTTGGGTCGCATAGAGACTAGCGGTAGAAGGGCACCAGGTTTTATTGCTTCCCCTATCAACGGAGGCATAGAAATACCCCTACCTACATTAATCAACTGCGATCAAATACCCGACCAAAGGGATGAGAGCCCTACCCCAGAAGCTGCGTTCCACCAACCACATTTAAGGCACTTAACCAGCGTTATCCCACCTATGGACGCAGATGCTGAAATCTTACTTCTGCTCGGCAGAGACAATTTAAGGATACATAAGGTCTGCCAACAGTGTAATGGTCCTGACTACGCCCGCTATGCCCAGAAACTCGACTTGGGGTGGGTAGTCATTGGCATTGTATGCTTGGACCGAACAGGAGTCAATTCCTTTAAGACCTACGTACGCCGGGATGGACGCACTACTTTCTGCAAACCATGCCCTCTTCACTACGAGGTGAAAGAGAAGCCTCCAGATCCCGTACAGCTGCCTGATGTTATCCCTTCTCCCTATGCAGACGACTTGGGAAGATCAGTGTTTCGTACCACTAAGGATGATAACAATGCAGCCCCGTCAATGGAAGACAAGGAATTTGTCAAGATAATGGACAATGAGTTCCTGAAGGACGAGACTAATCACTGGGTTTTTCCCCTACCCTTCAGAGCTACCAGAGTAAGGCTCCCGAACCACCGTGAACAAGCGTTGTCCAGATTCAACTTTCTCCAGCACACACTAAGCAACAAACTGGAGATGAAAGAGCACATTGTCACCTTTATGGGCAAAATATTCCATAATAACCATGCCGAGCCAGCTCCTCCCTTAAAGGAAAACGAGGAGTGCTGGTACCTACCCTCATTCGGAGTATATCACCCACGAAAGCCTAAGCAAATTAGAGTTGTCTTTGATTCAAGCGCCAAACATCAAGGCATATCTCTCAACGACGTCCTCCTCACGGGCCCTAATCTAACAAACAACCTAGTAGGAGTGTTGATGAGGTTCAGGAAAGAGCCCATCGCCATCACTGCCGACATTGAACAGATGTTCCACTGTTTCATAGTCAGAGAGGATCACAGGAATTTCCTCAGGTTCTTGTGGCACAAGGACAACGACCCCAGCAAAGAGATGGTGGAGTATTGCATGAGGGTGCACGTATTCGGGAACAGCCCTTCGCCCGCTGTGGCAACCTATGGCCTGCGAAGAACTGCACTGGAAGGAGAGTCCGAATATGGAACAGAAGCCAGAGACTTTGTAGAAAAAGACTTATATGTTGATGATGGACTGAAATCTCTACCCACAGAAGAAGCAGCGATTGACCTGCTTAAGAGGACCCAAGGTATGCTGTACCAAGCCAAGCTTAGACTGCACAAAATTGCTTCAAACAGCCCAGCTGTCATGAGAGCCTTTGAGTCAAGTGACCACGCACCAGGATTCAAGGACATAGACCTGGACCAGACCGTCCGCCTGTGCAGAGAAGCTTAGGCCTGAGGTGGAACCTGTCAGCCGTCACCTTCGGGTTTCAAATCAACTGTGCAGACAAACCATTCACTAAACGTGGTGTCCTGTCAGTGGTGAACAGCTTATACGATCCACTGAGATTCGTAGCACCAATTACCATACAAGGTAAATCCCTTCTGAGACAGCTTTCCGAAACCGTCAAAGACTGGGATGCCCCACTCCCTCCTGATAAGGAACCAAAATGGGAAACCTGGAAGCAGTCCTTGTGTGCCTTGGATGAAATCCACATACTGAGATGCTACGCCAGAACCACACTTGCCGCTATCATTAGGACAGAACTCCATGTGTTCTCGGATGCATCCACAGAGGCCATTGCAGCCGTTGCCTATCTGAAGGTGACGGGATCCGACAATCAAGATCACATTGGGTTCGTCTTCAGCAAGGCTAAGTTGGCTCCCAAGCCTGACCGCACTATTCCCAGGCTCGAACTCTGTGGGACTGTGCTTGTGGTAGAACTCGCAGACTTTATACAGCATGAGCTGGACACCAACATAGATGACGTACAATACTACACTGACAGTAAGGTCATCTTAGGTTACATCAACAACCAAACAAGGCGCTTCTACGTGTACGTCAGTAACCATATCGAGAGAATAAGGAGGTCTTCCAAGCCTGAGCAGTGGCACTATATCCCATCTGAGCTTAATCCAGCGGACCACGCCACTAGACCTATGTCTATAAGTTCTTTTGCTAACTCTTCTTGGCTTTCAGGTCCGAAGTTTCTGCAGGAACAGAAAGGAAGTGAACGTGTCCAGGAAGTCCTCAGCATCCAGGATCCGGATAACGACCCAGAAGTCCGCTCCGAGGTCAGTGCTCTGGCCACGAACACTAAACCAACCTCCAGCCTTGGTTGCCAGTGCTTCGAACGCTTCTCCAACTGGATGAAACTCATCAAGACCATCGCAAGGTTAGTCTACATTGCGAAAACTTATCACGACTCACATGGAAACAAAAACTGTCATGGTTGGCACGTCTGCCATAAACCGCTCTCTACCGCGGACATTCCGGTAGGATGAAAGACGAGCAGAACACTGCCCCAGTACTTCGTCCACTGGATTACCGGTGGGTCGGAGATAGTTTGGCCTAGTGCGGTTTCTCTGATCCGAAGATGGGTTTCCTTTGGATTACCTCAGGAACTGACTTAAAGACATTCATTTACCTCATTTCGAAGTTATTATTGCATTTCATGCATGTTTATGTGTTTGTTTTTTTTCTATGTTGTTGGACTTCATTTCAAGTGCACTAGTATAGTGAAATCCCTTACGGAATTTCAGACGGGTAGTGTGCTGTTCCGTTTCTCTGGGTTATGTATTGTATTATTTCCATGCTGTGTATAATCTATTCTTTCATGCTCTCTGCTGTCACCTGGTGGCCCTTTCTGTGTGGCAGCCTGTAACTAATTGTTTCTTCAGAAACATGCCTTTCACTTCCTGGGCAGAGTTCACTCCTTCTTCTTCCTGTTAGCAGCCATTTGCTTTGTTAGTTCTTTATGGGAGAGACACGCTTTGCACCGAGCTGTGACAGGCATCAGTTTTCGACCACCACCACCACCACTCACTCCTGCTGGTCACACTTGCAGCCACACTTGGTGCTACGTCTTGCTGCACCTCGTTTTCACCTGCATTTCTGGAGAAGTTACTGTATACCAATCATAAGCTGTATGTACAGATTTCCAAATAAACAAGTCTGGACTTCACAATCCCTGGTGTGCATCATCTCTCCGGATGCTGAACAGCACTGGTCCTGTCTGCTCTGCATAAGGAAGCGGAAGGTAGGAAAACTCCCCAGCCCCAATCAACTATACCTCCATTCGCCTCATGTAGGGACAGAACAACCCATTTATTTCACTATGTAACAAATTTTTATTTATTTTTGTTCCTGGGTCCAAAGTGTGTTTTGCTAACCTGCTATGCCTAAAACAAATAGAAAATAGTTGTTGTTCCACAAAAACTTTGCTTCTGTGATCAGGACAATGACATTTTGAAATTTGTCTGTTTTCGGGAAAATTCTCGATTCGTATTCAATAATGAGTAGTCTTCTAGAATATTGTTGAACTGCTAGAATTGTGCAGAAGTTTCTACAATTTTCCAGAATTATCTAGAAGTTTCTAGAAACTTTTAGAACTTTCTAGAACGTTCTCAAACTGTTCAATAGTAGTCATACAAATATAAAAGCACAGGTGACTCGAACCAACATTTCGGTTTATGTTATTGCTGAGTAAGAGAATAACGAATCGTAGTTAAAGAGCAATTATTTGTTTTAGATGGTATCATGAAGTTGTTTGCGCCCAGCAGATGCATTTTGCTACTTGTCTGGACAATTTATAAAGACATGCGCGAGAAACTATTCCGTGAAAGCATGTCGTATGATGTGCGAGGCCTACAAGGCATATTTCGGCATGCCTGTTGGGGATCAAGACAAGTCCTGGGCACCTCATTTCACATGCGAATATTGCAAGAAAACTCTTGAAGGTAAGGTGAACAATTGCTGCTCATTTAGATGGCAGTGCTTTATTTTGTAGAATTTCAATGATTTAGATCTAGCACAGTTTAAGGAGTTGCAATTGACAACATTTTCACATATGTCAATGCACTATAGTAAAATATGTATTAACTCCTTTCTGACATTGAACATACTATCCCGTCCATGTGTCCTGGGCCCAAATGACCATGGATAGGATATTACGTCATCACCGATCAGCCTCGCTCACGGGTGGAGCGTGGAAGATCAGTGCCGGGTGTCAGCTGATTCTCACAGCTGACACCCGGCACTAAGTGCCAGGAGCGGTCATGGACCGCTCCCGACACTTTAAACCCCCGACACACTGCGATCAAAGATGATCGCAGCGTTCTGGCGACTGCAGAGGGGCTGACAGCCTTTCTGCCTTTGGATCGGAGCCCCCGCGGCATGCCACGGCGTCCCAATCTTTCCCATGGAGACCCGGATGTTGTCATGACAACATCCGGGTCTGGAGGTCAAAGAGACTTCCAGACATGCAGTGCATGTTAGGAAGTCTCAGGTTAGTGCACAGAGAAGCTGCAGTGCTGAAAGCTTAAATTGCATGCAGATGCTGCTTCATCTGCATAGTATAGAAGCGATAAGCCTGCAGAAATTGAGTGTCCCATAGTGGGACAGGGTGTAAAAATAAGAATTAAATAAAAAAAAATTATAATAATTGTAAAAATATTTTAAAAAATAATAATAAAAAATCAATATTTATTATATCAATAAATAAATATTTTAGTGGAAAAAAATCGAAACAATAAAAGTACACATATTTGGTATTGTCGCGTCCATAATGATCAGCCCTATAAAACTGTCCCACTAGTTAACCCCTTTAGTGAAGACCATAAAAAAAGGCAAAAAAAATGCTTTATCATTATACTGCTGAACAAAAAGTGGAATAACACGAGATCAAAAAGACGGATATAAATAAACATGGTACCGCAGAAAACGTCATCTTGTCCCGCAAAAAACAAGCCCCCAAACAGCATCATCAGTGAAAAAATAAAAAAGTTATAGCTCTCAGAATAAAGCGATACAAAAATAATTATTTTTTCTATAAAATCGTTTCTATTGTATAAAAGAGCCAAAACATTAAAAAAAATTATATAAATGAGGTATAGCTGTAATTGCACTGACCCAAACAATAAAACTGCCTTTTAAATTTTACCACATGCGGAACGGTATAAACGCCCCCCCCCAAAAGAAATTTATGAATTAATGGTTTTTGTTCATTCTGCCTCCCAAAAAACGGAATAAAAAGCGATCGAAAAATGTCATGTGCACAAAAATGGTACCAATAAAAACATCAACTCGTCCCGCAATAAACAAGACTTCACATGACTCTGTAGGCCAAAATATGGAAAAATTATAGCTCTCAAATTATGGTGATGCAAAAACGTTTTTTGTTATGATTTAGTAGCTGAGGAGAGCAGGCAAAAACGGCAATACACCAGAGAGGTTGGAATCTACTGGATTGCAGTACCCTGACTAACTACCACAACTAAAGGCAGCCGTGGAGGGGCGTGGCCTAGCTCTTGATGTGAGAGGTCGGGTGGCAGTGTTTCTCCACCACCATTAGCTTCAATTATCCTGCACAGAGCCCGAATCAGCCAAATCCCTTATCAGGAACTGCTGTCTGAGGGTCCCGGGAGTCAGAGGCGAGCTTCTGCCAGACTCAGAAGACCAACATGGGCCGCAAAAGGCAGAAGGATGCCGGGGCCTGCAGCAATGCCTCAGCCCAAGATGGCACCGAGACAGAGGAAGAGGCGGGAAGGAGGAACACAGCCTATGCACGGAGGCTGGAGGCTTCAGCGCGGCTGCACAGGTATGCGAGGGGCATGGAGGCAGATGAAGAAGGAAGTGAAGGCAGTGAGAAGCATGGAGATGAGGAGGAAGATGGTGAGGAGATGCCTGCGCTACATAATGAACAGCAGGAGGAGGGGGATGGTGATACTGTGCTGGCAGCTGAAAGTTCAGATGAGGAGAGCCGACTCTGCGAGATGTATTCCAGGCTGTCTTATGCTGCAAGACTGCCTTAACTGCTCTGACAAAGCAGTGAATGGTCTAAAAACCGATATGAGAGGCATTGAGGCTTCTATGCAGAAAGTTACAGCCAGATTGACTGAGGTGGAGGGCAGAGTTGGTGCAACAGAAGATCATTTAACCTCAGTGCAAAAGACGCAACAACAGCACATTCAGAGGATCGCGGTAGTGGCTATTAAAAACGATGACCTGGAAAACCGGTCACGCAGGAACAATCTGCGTATTGTGGGCATCCCTGAAAGAGCTGAGGGTGCTGACCCCACGACCTTTGTTGAAACCTGGCTGCTGGGAAAGTTTGGGTCTAATATCCTGTCGAGGGTGTTTGCTGTGGAGCGTGCCCATCGAGTGCCCATGAGACCCCCAGTGCCTGGAGAGAGCCCTCATACGATGTTAGCCAGAATCCTGAACTGCAGAGACCGGGACACTATCTTACGTAAGGCCAGAAAATTGACAGATCTTACCCTGGAGGGCAAACGCATTGAAATATACCCGGATTACTCGGCTGAGGTGCAAAAGCTGCGGCTACGGTATGGTGAAGTGAAGAAACAGCTCCGCTCTTTGAATGTGAAATATTCTACAATTTATCCGCCAAATTAAGAGTGGAAGCCTTTGGAAAGGTCAATTTTTTCCCGTCACCGGTAGAGGCCGCTTCGTGGTTGGAGCGGAACCGGAGCAAATTGAGAGAAGCTGAGGACTCGGTACGGTGAATACACGACCCTGCTATTCTGACCACTGGACAGGGTTGTGGCTCTGTATTGCTCTGCGAAACCGCGGAGGAGGGGGAGAAACCCCCGCTGGGATCTACGTTTTATAGTTTTATAGTTAATTTGTTTGATTAATGGTTCGGGACTAAGCATACTATTGATTATGTGGTGGAGAGACTGCCAGTGCTGGAGGAGGACACGGCGCATGTGGTTATGCGGGTATACTACGATGTTGCTCAGGTTCTTTGAGCTCCCACTCTCACATTGGGAAGAGAGTGACAAGAGAAGGGTGGGGGAGGGGGTGGGGGGAGGTGGATGGGTTGGAGTTGCGGGAAAATGGGGTTGCTTATGCTGTTTGACCTGGTATGCTGGGGAACAAAATGGGAAGATGTTACTTGATGATGGTGGATTGTTTTTTCTGATGCACAATGAGTAACCGTACTGTTCGGATTTTAAGTTGGAATGTACGTGGTATATCTGACAGGATTAAGAGGGCAGCAATTCTGAATCACATCAGATCTTGTGATCCTATGATTGCGTGCTTACAGGAGACCCATCTCACTGGAGATACTAGGCACTGGCTGTCGAGAGGGTGGATGTTAAAGACATATCATTCTACTTATTCCTCGTACTCCAGGGGGGTGTCAGTCCTAATACATAAAAACGCACATTATGAAGAGCTGGCAGTGCAAGTAGACAGTGAAGGGCAGTATGTATGGATTGCATGCAGATTGTATGGACACAAAATGATTTTAGTGGCTTTATATATCCCTCCACCTTATTCTAAAAAGGCACTTCAAGCAGTATTGGACTTGACGGCCAGATGGGGGGAGGCTCCGATGTTGATTATGGGAGATGTTAACAACACCATGAATGATTACTGGGATAAAGTACGTCCGGCAGGTATGGAAGCGGGACGGGACGGAATGACTGCATTTGGCACCTACGTGGGGAGCTGGGGCTGGTGGATCTGTGGAGAGTACGAAATGAGGGTAAGAGGATCTTCTCGTGCCACTCGGCTACATACGGAACACTGTCAAGGATAGACCTGGCTTTTGGGGATACTGCTATGGATGGGATGGTTGGGGAGGTGGAATACCTACAGAGGACTCTATCGGATCATAGTCCTATGGTTGTCACGCTTCTAGTGGGATCTGTTCAGGGACAGAGGGGAGGTTGGCGTCTTCACCCGACGTGGCTTAAAGTGGTGGATATGGGCGGAATAACCAAAGAACTAGAGCACTTCTTCCAAGTGAATGAGGGAGTGCGGAGACCACAGTGGTGTGGGAGGCTATGAAGGCATTTATGAGGGGACTTTTTATAGGTGAGATCTCACGGTGTAAGACCAAAACTAAATTGGCAGATCAACAAATAAAGGATGACTTGACAAGGGCAGAGGCAGACATGATTTTGACGCCAACGAGTGCAGCTCACAATAGACTAAAATTGGCACAGGAGGCAGTTAATAAACTGCACATGATGCAAGCTGAGAGGAAAAGGGCATTTCAGCAAGCCCAATTCTTTGAGGAAGGAGAGAGAGTGGGTCACTTGTTGGCGGTGATATCTGCGGCACAGAGGGAATCTTCCAGGGTGTACAGGTTGAGAGACCAAACGGGACGACTCTGACAGACACAAAGGATATATTGGAGGTCTTCAAGGAATATTACATGGCACTATACAATTCAAGAGTACGGGACACGGAGAGGGCCGTAGAGGAATTCTTGGAGGGCATCTCACTGTCTAAATTGTCTGAGGAAGATAGGTTAAGGTTGGATGAACCTGTGAGTGTGGAGGAGGTGGAATGTGCAATTCTGTCTATACCCAATAACAAATCACCGGTGCTGATGGTCTACCTGGGGAGGTGTACAGGGAGCTGGTGGAGCTGCTGGCCCCTAAACTGAAAAATGTGTTTGAGGAGGCTTTGGTGAAGGGGGCGCTACCGAGATCAATGGAGGAAGCGTGATAGTGGTTCTACCAAAGGAGGGGAAAGACCCCATGGATGCGGAGTCGTATAGGCCCATATCGTTGTTGACAACGGATGTCAAAATACTCGCTAAGATCCTGGCCACCCGGCTCACCGGGGTTGCGCATACTGTTATTCACGAGGACCAGTCGGGCTTTATGCCCAACCGCTCCACGGCTGTTAACTTGAGAAGATTATTTCTTAATATGCAGCTGCCTGCTGATAATGGGGGCGGGAGAATAGTGATGTCATTGGACGCTAGAAAAGCATTTGACAGTGTGGAATGGAAATATTTATGGAAAATCATGGAAATAATGGGATTTGGCCCCGCGTTCATGGCCTGGGTGAAGTTACTGTACTCATCCCCAAGGGCGGTAGTTAAGGTGAATGGTGAACGGTCCGGGATGTTTGACCTACATAGGGGCACAAGGCAGGGGTGCCCGCTGTCCCCGCTATTGTTTGCGGTGGCTGTGGAGCCCCTGGCGGCCAAAATAAGAGCTGAGAGAGGAGTGGTCGGATTTAAATTTGGGAGGCTGGAAGAAAAAATATCACTGTATGCCGATGACATCCTGTTATTTCTGGAAAGTGCAGGAGAGACATTGGGGTGCACCATGGATGTAATTAAACACTTTGGGAGCATTTCGGGACTGGAGATAAACTGGCACAAGTCTTATGTCATGGTTGTAGATAGACCAATAAAAGCGGAGGAGATAGATGAGAGGGGGAAGCAGCTCCGGCTGGTTTCACAATTTAAATACCTTGGATATGGGTGGCGCTTCCATTGACACGATTCACGGATCTGAATTTAGTTCCCCTGCTAGAGAAATTTAAAAAGAAAATAGGCGCATGGTGCCGATTGGCTTTGACGGTGACGGTAGAACTAACCTGATTAAGATGGTCCTTATGCCACAATTAATGTACGTTTTGCACAACTCACCGATATGGCTACCAAAGAAACGGTTTCAGGGTATTGATTCTATCTTCAGATCCTTGATATGGGGCAAGAGGCAGGCAAGGATTAAATTGGAAACGCTGCAAAATGGGAAGGAGGAGGGAGGATTGACCGCACCCAATCCCTGGGTCTATTTTTTGGCAGTACAGGGCCAGCATGTCAGGGGATGGAGAGAGCTCGATTGTGGAGGGGCAGCTTGCCGGTGCTGGAACATGTGTCGGGGAGACGCCCACTGGTCCAGGCGTTAGAGGATGGTACCTTTAAGAAATTGGGAGCAATATATCCTACCTTAGGCTTGACTCAGAAGGTATGGGACACTATTAAAAAGATCAGGGGGGTGGACGGGCTGACTAGATACTCACCGGTGTTGGGCAATGAACATCTGCCGGAACTTAATAAGCTGTGTCAAATGGGCAATTGGAAGGCGCAAGGAGTGAGATATGTGTGCCAGCTGCAGAGTGGAACGGACCTGAAGACCTTTGAGAAATTGAGAGAGGAATTTGATTTGCCATTGGTATGGGGATTTCAATACTATAGGCTTCGACATGCTTGGAGGGCACAGTGTGGATTGGGAGCTATGACGGTTCAGGGTGACATTGTACTAGACTTTGTGTGTATGAAGGGAGGGACGAGGGGAGTCATATCGAGCTTATATCATGACCTACTGCACTCCTATCTGGGGGGAAATCACCTCATTGCAAAGAGTAAATGGGAAAAGGAGGTGGGTACCCTCACGACAGAACAATGGGAGGCGATTCTAGAATATGTCCCGAAGATCTCTCTAAGCGAGCAGGCACGGCTCTCCCAATTATACATAATACATAGGACATACAAAACACCGTTTCTTCTGTACAAGGCGAGCTTGAGGGGAGATTCCAATTGCCCTAGGTGTGGCATGGACCAGGCCGGATTGCTGCACATGCTATGGTCGTGCCCACGGCTGGCGGCTTATTGGTTGGTCGTTATTAATAAAATTGAGAGGGCTTATACATGTACAATTGACAGAAACCCGGTGCTGTGTGTTTTGGGGGAGGTGGATGGTATACCTGTCTCGGAACATTACAAAGTGGCGATAGCGCGATTGCTATATGTGGCACGCAAATTAATAGCACGAAAGTGGACAGATTCGGAACCCCCCACTAGGAGGGAATTTATTGCTCAGACACGTACGGTAATGCATTTAGAGGAAAGCATTTACAGGCGGAGGCATGGAGAGAGAACTTTTGGGAAAATATGGTCCGCATAGATGGCGGTAATATGATTGTCAATGTTCCCAGGTATGCCCGGCATAAGGAGTATTGGCGGGAGGGGGGAGGGGGAGAGGGTTTTGACTGTATTACTACACGTTATGTGAGTTGTTATATGTATATTGATAACTGTTTGCTGTTAATTTTTGAAACCTAAATAAAAATAATTGGTTTAAAAAAAAAAAAAAAGGCAGCCGTGGAGCGTTCCTACGTTGGTCCTAGACGCCTCGTCACAGCCTGAGAGGTTAACTACACCTAAAGATAGAAAGGGGAAAGCTATCTGCCCGGAGCAGATCCCCAAAGAACATAGGAAGCCCCCAAACATGTAATGGCAGTTAGACAAGAGGAAATACAGACACAGACAGAAAATAGTAAGAGCAAACGTTGGGGCCCAATCTGCCTAGAAAGAAAAAGGATAGGAAGGACACTTACTGCAATCCAAAAAACCCTAAAAAAAACAACTCTACTAATTGCAAAAACACCTGAGATCACACGACCTCTACCACTTAAATTAGTTCTCTGGTGTAACAAAACTAAGCCGCAGCCACTGAAAAAACTGGAAAAGGCAAATGAACAAATAACAGTGGCTCAGATAAACTGAGAGGAGCACAAGCCCCCGGAGGGGACCTGGCTGACCTCCACAGAAGTGCAGGGAAATATGCAAAAAGCAAGTGCAAAAATAAAAACAGAAAATATCTTATCTGAGAGCAGAAGAAGAGGCAAGACTCAGCAAGCTTCCAAGTGAACCAGGAACCACAGTTGAGACAAGAACAATTAATCACAGCAACCATGATGGGAGGGAACCTCCCTTATATAAAACCAGTCTGTAACTCCTGATTGCCAATCCTCATTGAATGGTTTAGTACTGTTTGTAACCACCAGAGGGAGCTTCTGCTCAGAATTAATTTCTAACACATTCACAACAGTACCCCCCCTTGAGGAGGGGTCACCGAACCCTCATTTCGGCAACCAGGTCGGTCAGGATGAGCTCTGTGATACGCACGGATCAGTCTCCTAGCATGGATGTCCGAAGCAAACACCCAAGAATTGTCCTTCTGACCATAACCTCTCCACTTAACCAAATACTGGAGTTTCCGTCTAGAAAAACGAGAATCCAATATTTTCTCAACCACATACTCCAGATTGCCCTCAACCAAAACAGGGTCAGGAGGCGCAGCCATAGGAACCACTGGCTCGACAAACCTCTTCAATAAGGACTTGTGGAACATGTTATGGATCTTAAATGTCCCTGGAAGAAGTAAACGAAAGGAAACAGGATTAAGAATCTCCATGATCTTATAAGGTCCAATGAACCTAGGCTTAAACTTAGGAGATGCAATTCTCATAGGGATATTTCTTGAGGACAACCAGATCAAGTCCCCCACTTTAAACCGAGGACCATCAGTCCTATGCCGGTTGGCAAACCGCTGGGCCCTCTCCTGAGAGAGGGACAACCTCTCCACTACCTGGTCCCAAATCTGCTGCATACGCTCCACAACAGAGTCAACACCTGGACAGACAAAAGTCTCCGTCTGTCCCGAAGAAAATCGAGGGTGAAACCCAAAATTGCAGAAAAATGGAGACATCAAAGTGGCAGAGCTAGCCCTATTATTAAGAGCAAACTCAGCCAAAGGCAAAAAAGAGACCCAGTCATCTTGATCAGCAGACACAAAGCATCTCAGATAGGTCTCCAATGTCTGGTTTGTTCTCTCAGTTTGTCCATTGGTCTGAGGATGAAAAGCCGAGGAGAAAGACAATTGAACACCAAGTTTAGAACAAAAAGTCCTCCAAAATCTGGAAACAAACTGGACTCCTCTGTCAGACACAATGTTCTCAGGAATGCCGTGTAACCGAACCACGTGCTGAAGGAACAAAGGCACCAATTCGGAGGAGGAAGGCAACTTAGGTAATGGCACAAGATGTATCATTTTGGAAAACCTATCACAAATCACCCAGATAACGGTCATTCTCTGAGAAACAGGGAGATCGGAAATGAAATCCATAGAGATATGGGTCCATGGTCTCTTGGGCACAGGCAATGGCATCAACAAACCACTAGAGCGAGAGCAAGGCTTGGAGAGAGAGCAAGTACCGCAGGACTGCACAAATTCCCTGACGTCACGAGACAAAGTAGGCCACCAAAAGGACCGACTAACCAAGTCTCTGGTACCAAAAATTCCGGGATGATCGGCCAATGCAGAACAATGAATCTCAGACATCACACTCTTTTTCCACCGGTCTGGGACAAACAATTTCCCAATAGGGCAGCGCTCGGGTTTATCCTCCTGACACCCTTCCAGAGCCAGTCTCAAATTGGGCGAGATGGCGGAAAGAACTACACCCTCTTTCAAAATAACAGCAGGATCAGCTAACTCAGGAGAGTCCGCAAGGAAACTCCTCGAGAGGGCATCCGCCTTAACATTCTTAGTGCCAGGAAGAAAGGAAACCACAAAATTAAAACGTGTGAAAAACAAGGCCCACCTGGCCTGTCTAGGATTAAGTCGCTTGGCTGATTCCAGATAAACCAGATTCTTATGGTCCGAGAGGACCACCACCTGATGTTTGGCTCCCTCCAGCCAATGTCTCCACTCTTCAAAAGCCCACTTCATGGCCAATAACTCCCGATTACCCACGTCATAATTACGTTCAGTTGGAGAAAATTTTCGAGAGAAAAAGGCACAAGGGTTACTTTTAGAGGTCTCTGGATCTCTTTGGGACAAAACGGCACCTGCCCCAATTTCAGAGGCATCAACCTCCACCTGAAATGGCAGAGAAACATCAGGCTGCCGTAGAACAGGAGCAGAAGTGAATCTCTGCTTAAGTTCCTGAAACGCAGAGACTGCCTCAGGAGTCCAATTCACCACATCAGAACCCTTTTTGGTCAAATCAGTCAATGGTTTAACAATAACAGAGAAATTACCAATAAATTTACGATAAAAATTGGCAAAACCCAAGAATCTCTGAAGAGCCTTTAATGAAGTAGGTTGGACCCAATCACAGATGGCCTGAACCTTGACCGGGTCCATTTCAATAACAGATGGGGACAAAATGAATCCCAGAAATGAGATCCTCTGTACGCCAAAAAGACACTTTGATCCCTTCACATACAGAGCATTCTCTCTCAAAATCTGGAACACAGTCCGAACATGTTTCACATGAGAGTCCCAGTCATTGGAAAAAATCAATATATCATCCAAATAAACAATCAGAAATTTATCCACAAAATCCCTGAAAATGTCATTCATGAAGGACTGGAAGACGGAAGGAGCATTAGTGAGCCCAAAGGGCATCACTAGGTACTCAAAATGCCCCTCTGGGGTATTAAAAGCCGTCTTCCATTCATCCCCGTGCTTAATGCGAATAAGGTTATAGTCCCCTGTGAGGTCAAGCTTGGTAAACCAAGTAGCACTTTTCACCCTGGAAAACAGGTCAGAAATCAAGGGTAACGGATATTGATATTTCACAGTGATATTGTTCAAGAGACGATAATCAATACACGGCTCTAATGAACCATCCTTTTTGGCCACAAAGAAAAAACCGCACCCAAGGGTGAAGAGGATGGTCTGATATGACCCTTCTCCAATGACTCCTTGATATAAGACCACATAGCGTCATGTTCAGGTACAGACAAATTAAAAAGGCGACCTTTAGGGAATTTACTACCAGGCACTAATTCAATAGCGCAGTCATAGCTCCTATGGGGGGGCAAGGATGCAGATTTACTTTCGCTAAACACATCAGAAAAATCAGTCAAAAAGTCAGGAACATCCTGAGCCTGGGGAGAGGCAGAAAAAACAGGAGTGTTGGCATTAACACATTGGCAGCCCCAACTGGTTACAGACACAGATTTCCAATCCAAAACAGGATTATGAGACTGTAACCAAGGGAAACCTAGTACAATAATGTCATGCAGATTATACAGCACCAAAAATTTGCAACTCTCCTAATGATCAGGTTCAACCCTCATTATCACCTGAGTAGAGAACTGGGGTTTATTCTCAGCCAAAGGGGTAGAATCAATCCCCAGTAGGGGAATAGACTTCCGTAGGGGTATCAAGGGAAACCCACAACGTTTAGCAAAATCAAAATCCATCAGGTTAATAGCTGCTCCCGAATCAACAAAAGCCTGAGCAGAAAATGTGGACAGGGAGCAAATCAGGGTAACAGTCAACAGAAATTTAGTCTGAACACTACCCTAGACAACTGAGCGTGCAAAACGTCTTCCCCGCTTAGGGCAGACTGAAATAGCATGAGAGGCGTCACCACAGTAGAAACATAACCCATTGCGTTTTCGAAACTCATGACGCTGTGCCCCAGAAGCCACTCTATCACACTGCATGGGTTCAGAAGCTGGTTCACAAGGCAACACTATTCCACGCATACCTCTACGCTCACGCAAAAGTCTGTCAATTTGAATCGCTAATGACATAGAATCATTGAGACCAGAGGGAGCAGGGAAACCCACCATAACATCTTTTACATTCTCTGACAGACCCTTCCGAAAAAGGGCTGCCAAAGCATCGTCATTCCATTTGGTCAGGACTGCCCCCTTTCGGAATTTCTGACAGTACAACTCAGCGTCCTCAAGCCCCTGATTTAATGCCAACAAGGTTTTTTCAGCTTGATCAGTGACATTAGGTTCATCGTACAATAACCCCAGAGCCAGAAAAAATGCATCAACATTACTCAAAACAGGGTCCCCAGGTGTCAGGGAAAAAGCCCAATCCTGAGGATCGCAGGAGAGAGATGACAATTTGAACCTGCTGTGCTGCGTTCCCTGAGGACTTAGGTTTTAAGGCAAAAAACAACTTACAGTTATTTTTGAAATTCAGAATTTTAGCTCGATCCCCCAAAAATAAATCTGGCATGGGGATCCTAGGTTCCACAACCGGCAACCCTGCAAGATAGGTAGCAATACTCCGAACTTCAGTGGCAAGCTGATCCACACGGCCAGACAACTGTGCAAGCTCCATTGAGAGGAAAAAAAAAATCCTCCTCAGCACCCAGAGAAAAAGAGGGAAAAAATACAACAAACAGAGAAAAAAAAAAAAAATTCTGACAACTTCCCTTTTTCTTTTTCCTTTTACTATTTTTCCCTTCTGTTGAGTACCATATAATTTTCAGTTTGGCCGGTGATACTGTTATGATTTGGTAGCTGAGGAGAGCAGGCAAAAACAGCAATACACCAGAGAGGTTGGAATCTACTGGATTGCAGTACCCTGACTAACCACCACAACTAAAGGCAGCCGTGGAGCGTTCCTACGTTGGTCCGAGACGCCTCGTCACAGCCTGAGAGGTTAACTACACCTATAGATAGAAAGAGGAAAGCTATCTGCCCGGAGCAGATCCCCAAAGAACATAGGAAGCCCCCAAACATGTAATAGCGGTTAGACAAGAGGAAATACAGACACAGACAGAAAATAGTAAGAGCAAACGTTGGGGCCCAATCTGCCTAGAAAGAAAAAGGATAGGAAGGACACTTACTGCAATCCAAAAAACCCTAAAAAATACCAACTCTACTAATTGCAAAAACACATGAGATCACACGACCTCTACCACCTAAATTATTTCTCTGGTGTAACAAAACTAAGCCGCAGCCACTGAAAAAACTGGAAAAGGCAAATGAACAAATAACAGTGGCTCAGATAAACTGAAAGGAGCACAAGCCCCCGCAGGGGACCTGGCTGACCTCCACAGAAGTGCAGGGAAATATGCAAAAAGCAAGCACAAAAATAAAAACAGAAAATATCTTATCTGAGAGCAGGAGAAGAGGCAAGACTCAGCAAGCTTCCAAGTGAACCAGGAACCACAGTTGAGACAAGAACAATTGATCACCGGCAACCATGATGGAAGGGAACCTCCCTTATATAAGACCAGTCTGTAACTCCTGATTGCCAATCCTCATTAAATGGTTCAGTACTGTTTGTAACAACCAGAGGGAGCTTCTGCTCAGAATTCATTTCTAACACAATCACAACAGTTTTTGCAATAAAAAGCGTCTGCCATGCGCCCAAACAGTGGTTTACCCCCCCATATGGGGTATCGGCGTACTCGAGACAAATTGCACAACAACTTTTGAGGTCCAATTTCTCCTGTTACCCTTGGGAAATTAAAAAATTGGGGGCGAGAAGATCATTTTTGTGGAAAAAATATGATTTTTTATTTTTACGGCTCTACGTTATAAACTTCTGTGAAGCACTTTGGGGTTCAAAGTGCTCAACACACATCTATATAAGTTCCTTAGGGGTTTTACTTTCTGAAATGGTGTTACATGTGGGGGGTTTCCACTGTTTAGGCACATCAGGGACTCTCCAAAGGCGACATGGCATCCGATCTCAATTCCAGCCAATTCTGCGTTGAAAAAGTCAAACGGCACTCCTTCCCAAAATTTTTCACAAAATTTCCTTGTTTCCTTTGCCTCTGGGACAGCAATGACACTAAGGCGCACTATCACAGAAAGGACTGGCCACAGCGGATCGAGTTCTCTGTGGGGAAGGGCAACGTCAAGTAGGAGCCGCTGATAGAACCTCTGAAGGTGCTGATGCCACCACTGCACATCAAGTTAGGCCTCATCAAGCAATTTGTCACGGCTCTTGACAAGGAGTCAGCAGCTTTCAAGTACCTCCAAGATCTCTTTCCAAAGCTGTCCGAGGCAAAGGTCAAGGTTGGCATATTCGTTGGACCGCAGATCAAGAAGATCATAAAATGTGTCGAGTTTGCCAAGCTGCTGAACAGGACGGAGAAAGCGGCTTGGAACAGTTTTGTTGCAGTGGTTCATGGCTTCCTGGGTAATCCACAAGGCTGAAAACTATGTGCAGTTGGTTCAGACGCTCATAAAGAATTACGCCATAATGGGATGCAGAATGTCTCTCAAAGTCCATATCCTTGACACTCATCTTAACAAGTTCAAGGAGAACATGGGAGCTTACTCAGAGGAGCAAGGCGAGCACTTTCATCAAGATATATTGGACTTTGAATGTCGTTACCAAGGACAGTATAACGAAAACATGATGGGGGACAACATTTGGGGGCTTCTTAGAGAAAGCGATTTGCAGTACACTCGCAGATCTAGAAAAACTACTAATTTATTAACTACTCATGCAAGTGTTTTTTATCAGACTGTATGAACGAAAATATAATAATTTCCTTTTTTTGACACAATAAATATGAAATTTTTCTGGCCTGTGGTCATAAAATCAAAATTTGTGCTGAATGTAGTTGTTTTTCCATAGTCTTTAAACATAAGCAGTTGAAATATTACACTTGGAAGCCAGGAACAAAAATTGTGTTACATAGTGAATTATTTGTATATCCTGTACTTTACTCTCCTCCCTCTCACATTCCCTCTTTTTCTTTCTTATATACCCCCCACCTTCCAGTTTTCAGTGTTACGAACACCTTGTACTAATTCATTGAGCTCCTTCTTTAGATCTTAATGATGGGCGTGCTGGTGTAACATCTACCTAATTCGTTAGGAGCTGCACACCACTTAATGAAATAGGTGCATCTTACAACTGGCGTGCACCTCCGCTAGAAATATTACTCCACTACAGAGACTGAAGTAATATTTCTGGCCTAAGGTAAACCACAACTTTCCATGGATTTGTTGGGTGCGCTTTTCCATGCCCTGTCCCAGCTCCGCTTACTTAGTTCACAAATTTTGTAACATTGGAAGATGTTTTACACCAGAAAACTGTCAAACACCATCAAGTGTTCAAGTTGCATTTCAAATGGGTTTATTATCTACTATATCAAATTCCCATGAAGCTGATGCTCCTGGCGTTCCTCATTTCGGCCAAAACTTGACGTCAACTTCAAAGTCCCAATGTCAAAATGCAGATAAATTTTAAAAAAGGTCTTTTACCAGAAGCTATTTTGTCAACCTAAGGCTGGTTTCACATTAGCGTTTTTTTGCGCAGCGCATCGTGCTCATCTGATCGCATGCATCATGCACCCCTATGTTTAACATGGCAGGCGCATGGCTTAGCGTTTGCATGCGATCATCAGCGTTTTCGTGCACATGCGTTATTTCGAAGTGAGCGCCTTGGCGCACACGACGCAACATGTTGCATTTTTTGGTCCGCCCAAAGTCGTTAAAAAGACGAATGTGTTCGCTTTGCGCACGTAATGCGCCAAAACAACACATTACAGTCTATGAGATCGCTGGCGTGCGCATGGAAGGGCGCACGTCAGCGTTTTAGTACGCATGTGTTGTAAAAGATTACACATGTCTAGACACTGATTTAAACCATCCCCTACACAAAGAAACATTGTTTGGGGGTAGTGTATATAAAAGAAGGTGTTGGCACTGTCAGTCCACTACTCTACAGCCTGCTGCAGACAGGTAGCCAGCTATACAAGGAGCTTTCAACAACTGGGATAATGTGAGTATAAAAACCTAATGTCTGTCTCTCCTTTTTTCTCAGTTTATTATGCACTAATGTCTCTTTTTTATTGCAGCATGTCTTCTGGAGAGGAGTACCAGCAGGCCCCTGGTGAACTGGCCCATGCAGAGAGTGAAGTGAGTACCTTCCTTCCCTACTGATTGGTATTTGCTGTTGCATGTACTGTACAGTACACATGTGGCAAATTATTTTTTCTTTTTCAGACCTCATCGTCCCTGGCAGCGGAGGAAGAACGGGAGCAGCCAGTCCTTGTGCAGGCGGGGAGACCGCAGGTTAGTATATAGACTGACTGATTGTACTCTTTTTTTCCCCTGACTTTTTTCTTGCTGTTTTTCTGTTCAATCTTGCTTCTATCTGAATCTTGCTTCATTCTGTCTTGTTTTCTTCTTTTTCATTTCCAAATCTTTCCAAAAATTAATGTTTGCTTTCTTTTCTAGCTCCACAACGGATGAGGAATCGCCTGGACAATGACGCTGTGATATAGTTAGTCCAGGAGCGAGTCCGTTGTGGGACAGCATGTGATCACTGCACTGTGACAACGTGATGATCGGCGGCTCTGGAATGAGGTGGCTGCAGCGCTGATGGATGGCTGGGACAACGCCTCTCCGGGCCCGCAAGGAATTTCTAAGTATTTCAATGCTGTGTGATGCGGCAGTGAACTTGGGCAGGATCACACAACTGTGTGTGTTGCTAGTAGCTCCTGTGAGTTCTAGCATCACACACATTTGTGCTACCCCAGCATACAGAGCATTGTCTAATTTTTTTTTTGTTTTCACAGTGAACAAAGTCAGACCCGTTGGCGCTCGATGAAGGACCACTTCAACAGGGACCTGAGGCGGAGAACGGGTTGCAGTGGTGCTGCAGCAAGGACCACCCGAAAATATCGTTATCATCGGGCGTTGGCCTTCCTTAGACTGGTCCTTGCCACCAGATCGTAAGTATTTTGTAATTGTATGTATTGTGTTTTATTCTGTGTTTCTATCAAAGTTGGCGCTTGACTATTGTATCTGTAAATGCATGATACTCATGTTTTCTTTCTTTTCACAGCACCTGGCGAGCACCCTGCACTGGTCTGGAGCGGTCCTTCAGCGAGCTGCCTCGGACCGTCCAGCCATCCACAACCTAGAAAGTTTGGGTCAGCAACACAGACAGCTGGAGACAGAGCTGGTCCATCAGGTGTTCCCTGTCCCAGGTCTCTACCATGGTTTTGCGGGCACTTCCGCCAGCAGCATAAGGCCTCGGACAGGAATTTCATGCCAAGTTCATTCACTGAGCACAGTTTTTCAGAATGGCCAAGGCGCTGAGCGACAGACTGAAAGCGGTTTTACCCAATGAAACAATCTTCCAGGCTGTCGAACATCGCTTGACCATCTGGAAGCCGACTTAACAGACCAACGCACCATTTTTTTACCAAATTGAACGGGGCATGGTGGAATCTTTAGTCCTGAGCTCCAGCTGACTGTGATGCAGACCTGCAACACTGCTTACAGGCTATGCAGCAGAGTCAGTACGGCAGAGCAGTGGTGCCTTTCACGTGCCACCACTGACTCGTTCACCACTACCGACTTCGCTGCATACCATGCACGGCCACAGCATTCCAAGCCATGCCGGACTCAGTACACACAGTATGTCCCAGGGCAGCTGGACACTCCCCACCACACATGCCAAAGCTGCTCCTGCTTGGACATCCTCCACCCCTGCTTGGACCTCCAACCCTGCTTGGACCTACTCCACCTCCAGGACCACCACCACCACCCAGCAGCAGCTGAGGGACCCACACTGTTATTCGGACCACGGACCTGGCAGGACCTCCATCACCACAAGCATGCAACATCACTTATGGATCCTGCTAGAGGTCCCCCAGACCCAAGGTTCCCAGCTCCAGGAGGTCCCCAGTTCCAGAGGTCCCCAGGTCACGGAGGTCCCCAGTTCACAGAGTTTCCCCAGCTCAAGGAGGTCCAAGAAGGAGAGCACAAGACTGCCGCAGATGCTCAAAATAAAACTTTGTTCTCCTCCCCTCACATCCCACTGTCTGATCGCTGCCTTCCCCACAACTTCGTCGCCCCTTCCCTAAACCACTTTGTTACCTTCCTTAAGTCATTCCTTCCCTCCACACCCCAAGTTACCACCATCTTCCCCAATGTCGCTCCCGTAATTTTTTTTTTGTTGAAAATAAATGTTATTTTGTTTTCCCAACTGTTGGTTTAATTGTGTCTTCGCTGTCTACACAAACTGCGCGTACACACACTGCGCCGTCACTTGTATTTGCCACCACATAGCTCCAGTACGACACATGCTTCTTGTGTCAGTCCTGGAGCTATGTGTTTAAAACACAAATATATGACTTGTATTATCACCACCAGTCTCTTCAGTCTGCAATATTGGTCAGACGAATAGGTGGTGGGAGTGCAAGGCATATCTATCTCAACTTGCCAGGTATCATAAAGAGTGAATTACGGATGGTGTGTTTGCCATCATCATTTCACTCTTGTAACAAAGGCCTGAGATTGTAGATATACTGGAAGTAACACATCATCTATTCAGTCTGTGGCAAATAGACGGATGAGTGATGAGAACATATATGCCCTTGTGAGTCTGTAATTAATATTTCTCTATCGCTTTAATTGGGGGACACAGGAAACCATGGGTGTATGCTGCTGCCACTAGGAGGCTTGACACTATGCATATGCAAAAAAAGGTTGGCTCCTCCTCTGCAGTGTACACCCCTCTGACAGGAACTAGGGAATTCAGTTTTAGCTTAGTGTCAGTAGGAGGTGGACACGGGTCTCTCTGGAGACCCATATCTACCTATTGTGCGTCGTTCCTTTTCAGGTACCTTCCGGAGGGATACAGTGTGAAAAGTCACTACTGTAGTCCCACACAGAGACTATGAGTACGGCGTGTACTGCCACCCCGTATCCTCATATGTCTGTCTCGGCAGGACCCCCCACTCTAATCCCTAGCACAGATGGATGTTTAGGTGATCAGAGGCAGCGAAAGACCCGGGCCTGCCTCCGTCTCGCACCTACTCGCCCACCAGAGCCTGTCGGATGAGGAGACGTGGACGTCCCCACAACTGATCCGGACGTCCGACCTTTGGTCTGAGGTATTGTCCCTCTTTCTCAGCAGGACAGAAGAAAGAAGACAGGAGGAAAGAAGAAAGAAAAAAAAAAAAAGAGAAAAAGGAGGATGCAGGTTACAGGAGAGCCTGGTACATTATTCTTGTCCCCTAAGGCCTTTAGAGATGGGGCTGCTCCAGACACCTCGCAGCGCCGTGGATTTCCCGGGGCCCCCCTGTCTTTCTCTAGGAGCTGGAGCCCGGGTTTTTATCAGTGCGGTGCTCGTGCGCATTGCGCCGCCTGTCTACCTCTTTTTCCTGCCGGTGGCTGCGGTGATTCATTTCGGGGCCTGTCTTCTTAAGCAGCGGCGTCCTCCGTTCCAATCCCCTTTCTCCGTCGGCTGCAGACCAAAATTTAGGTCCCGGCTTCATTCTGGGCCTACTCCAGCTCTGGCTCCGCCCCCCGCCTGTCACACTTCTGGGCGGACTTCTTTCTCTGCCTGTCCTAGCTCCACCCCCCGCCTGTCACACTTCCAGGGCGGGCTTCTTTCTCTGCCTGTCCTGACTCCGCCCACCGCTCTCAGCGTTCCTGAGAGCTGTAGCAGACACAGAGTGCACTTTACAGGCCCTGCGTCTGTCGCTCCTGCGTTCTTCAAGTGGCAGCAAGCAGCTCCTCAGCTACCTCCGCGGTCTCTGAGCACGGGCTCCGGTCACAGCATCACATCAGGGAGGAACAGCTCGGCAGCACGCAGGAACCGTGAGTAAGCTCTGTCCTGCAGAGCTGACACTCTCCTCTGCCCTTCTCTGTCCCCCAACCTTCTGACACCGGTTAGTGGGATTGCTCAGCCATGCCTAAACAAAAGGGAGAGTCTACTCGTTCCCCATCTTCCTCTTCCTCCGCCACGCTGGTTAGATACTTTGTAGGTTCTTCTTGTAATGGCAGACTCCCTTCATGTCAGTCTTCTCCCCTCGGCCAGGCCTGCAGCGACCCCACGGGACCCACCCAGGAGCCCCCTTCTGATCCGGGTGATCCTGAGACCCATACCCCCCAGTGGGCAGCGTCTCTGTCACAATCTGTTTCGGACCTCACCAGGGTATCACAGACCCTAGTATCCGTTTTGGACAGATTGCCTTTTTCAGCATCTGCAGTCGCCAGCGGGTCTCAAGACTCCCTTCGCGGTCCGTCCAACCCAAGCCGTAAGAGACCCAGACTGGAACACAGTTCTAGGTCCTCTTCTCGCTCCATATCTCCGGAAGACCCTGCTCGGGGTTATCCCTTCCTAGCGCCCTCCTCCCAGGAATCTGGCGAGGCGTTTTCGGAGGATGAGTCGGACCTGGATCCAGATCAGGCCTCCGACATGACGGATATGGTGCAGAGTCTGATTGTGGCTGTCAATCAGACCTTAGGCATCAGGGATACCTCTACGGAATCCGCAGAACAGGCGGTTTCGTTCAGGACGGTCCAAACCACCTTCCAAGGTTTTTGCCCCTCACACTGAGTTCACAGACATACTCAAGAGGGAGAGGGAGAATCCGACCAGACGCTTTCAAAGAGGGAAGCGCCTCGGCATACTATACCCGTTTTCCCCGGAGCTTACATCTAACTGGACAATTTCTCCTTCAGTGGACCCACCGGTCTCCAGACTGTCCACCAAAACGGTCCTTCCTCTGGCTAGCGCTGCTTCCCTAAAGGACGCCAACGATAGGATTCTAGAATCACTGGCAAGGTCAGCCTTTGAGGCAGCCGCTTAGCGACCCCACGGTTCCCACCCAGAAACGCCCTTCTGCCCCTGGCGATTCCGAGACCCCTACCCTGGAGTGGGCTTCTTCTTTGTCATAATCTGTGGCGGACCTTACCAGGGTGTCACAGACCCTAGTGTCCGTTTTAGACAGTTTTCCCCTTGCAACACCCGCGGTCGCCAGCGAGTCACAGGGCTTGCCGCCCTGTCCTTCCAATCCAGGCCGTAAGAGACCTAGACAGGTGCTCCGTTTTCTAGGTCCTCTTCCCGCTCCGCCTCTCCAGACGACCTTTCTCTGCATAATCCCTCCTTAGCGCCTTCCTCTCCGTAGTCAGGCGAAGCGTCTTCAGACGCGATTTCAGTAAATAAGTCGGACCCGGATTCCGAACAGTCCTCCAACAGGAAGGATACGGTGCAGAATCTGATTGGGGCAGTCAATCAGACCTTAGGCATCAAGGACACCGCTACGGAAGTCGCAGATCAGGCATTTTCGTTCAGACGGTCCAAGCCACCTTCCAAGGTCTTTGCCCCTCTCCTCTTCCTGGCGCGTTGCGAGGTTCCACCCACCACAACGGTAGGCTATAGCCGCGGCCATATTGCGCCTCAGGACCCTGAACTCCCTCCGGCTTCAGAACAAGCTCCTTTTAGCGTGCTCCCCTACAGTGCACGCTGTTACCCTTTCGGTCCCTATCACTCTCCTGGGGGTTGCCTCCTTTTTCCGCCTTCTGCATCCGAAGGGTGGCCCTCTCCATGGGGGATTTGCTCCTTCAGCGCCTATGGCCTTACAGCCTGTCTGTAGAGCTTCTCCCGGCTCCTGAACCTGGAAGGCAACGCTTGATCCAGGTAACAGGCGGGGCACAAGGTGCAAGTCAGGCACAGCTAACAGTTCAGACAGGCTTCACTATCCGTGGGCTCAGTGGCTGCTGAGAGTCCCCATCTTACCCTGGGGCGATTTATCAAGGCACATTAAGTGCTCTAGAGCAGTGCAGTGACTGGTGTATTACGTGCTCCAGTGCCGTACAGTCACTGGTGTTTTAAAGGGTCTAGAAAAATGCATTCACTGGTCTAATAAGTGCTCTAGGGCAGGACAGTCACAGATGTAATAAGGCTCCAGAGCCGTACAGGAGCTGGTATTGCATGTGCTCTGGAGTAGTGCAGTCGCTGAGGACAGTACTCTAGTGCCGGGCCGTCGCTGGTTACAGCAGTATAGTTTCTGATGTAATAATACTCTGGAGCAGGCGGTCGCTAAAGTGATAAGTGCTCCAGTACTGGGCAGTCTACAGCAATGGGTATTGCATTACTCTCCGCTCTCAGCACCCTCCACAGTGAGGAGGGCCCTTGTAAGTCCTGCCGTACACTGTTTGCTCTGTAGAGTTTTCTCTTGCAGTCTCCTCTCAGGTTTTCCGCGACATCACTCTCCGGTTGTGATTTCTGCTATTCACATCTGTACCTTGAATTCAGGAGCAGGATGGTAGCTCAGTGGATTGCACTGGCTCTTTGCAGCGTGAGAGTCCAGGTTTCAGATCCCGCCACGGGTGACATCTGTAAGGTGCTTGTACTCCAGTTTTAAAACGGAACATGGAGCGGCCATTACTCTACACATAAAGATGCTGGTCCCATGGCAGATCATATGCTTCTACGCTTCAGGCACTCGCCCTGCATCTCCTCGCAGCCCATCTCCTAAGGCTGCCATTATTCTCCAAGCAGAGAAGTGTGATGCTCCTAACCCTTCACGACTGCAGTGTTGGGGGGGGACAACTGACAGCGGTGTAAAAGTCTGTTTCTCCTGCACGTCTGCTGTGGCTCAGTGGACAAAGAAGCTGACCACAAATCGCAGGCCCAAGGTTTTTAACCCAGGTGCAAAACAGAGCGAGTTTAGTCTCCCTCTGATTCCAAGCCTACCGCTCTACCGTCAGGAAAAAGGGTCTGTACAGCGCAGACTCCGTGGTGCGGCCTCTACAAGTAAGGCTGTTATTATATCTGATGCCGTCAGGTATCCAGACCTAGACCGCAACACAGAATTGGCTCTCTCCCAGACCCTTCTCCAGGGTTCTCTCCACGCTAATGTAGTCGCAGAATGCTGAGAGCCAATCGCAGCAGTACTCTATCCGCCATCCAGGTTTCTACGCACCACCAACCAGGTACAGTAGAGCATTCTGATACTGTCGTATTTTCAGTGGATCCGACGGGTCTTGAGTGGACTGCTGCTGTGGTTCTGGTATTCTGTACTGTATGAGGTGAGTCAGAAGCTTTTTCCTTCATGAGCTCTGTGCCCTATTGCAGCAGTACTCTAGCCGCTATCCAGGATTTACTGGTGTCATCTACCGGGCATCAATGCACGCAGTTTTTTTCCAGTAGTTCAGATGTGCCCAATGTCAGGTGCTGCATTGGTCCTGCTCTTCTGTCCTAGCAGGTGAGTCAGGAACCCTCTCCTTCTCGTACCTCAGAGTCCTCTGCACATCTGCCTAGGCTCCCTTCGGTTCATCTCTCGCTGAGGGCACCAAGTATCCATTACTTCTGGTTGGCTGCAGCAGCGGTTTTTCATTCCGCTTTCAGGTTAGTCACAGGCACCTTCTGCTGCGTGTTTCCATGATCATTAACATCTGCGGTCTATTATCAGAACATCTACCACGTACCACAGGGAGGAGCTCCATGCCATAGGGTGGATCTCGGTTTCAGCATGAGTGGCCAGACCACTTTCAGGTAGGTCAGACACGCTGGTGTCCAGTACAAGATAGTCCCACCTTTTCTTCGGCAATGCACTGGGCCCTGGTTGCAGGTTGCTCACCTGGGGCCTGTCATCACCATCTGATTATTCGGGCCTAGCACTATCTATCCGTAGGTCAGGTTACAGTGCTTCTCAGATTTTTCTTTGTTTTCTAGTGCGTTACGCCTATCATAAATAGCTTACCATTGACTGTTTATACGTTGTGGCTGTCTATACTGAGCCAGCACCCATAGGTACACCATAACTCTCATAACCCTTCACTATTCTGTCCTAAGGGTCTTTGAGATACCTCAATACCAGAGCTCCCTATCTATTTGTCGGTACTTACCTCTTTTTTCTTACAGACACCGAATAAAGCCTCGAGCAGCTCCCTGATTTTATTGCCGAGGGTGGCAGCATCTGGTTCTCCCACCTTGAACAGAATTGGATCTCACTCTCTGCACGCATCAACCAGTGCGGAACGCTGCTCCAGGCCTGAATTCAATGAAGAGTTTGGTGATAACACGTTTTCTTCCTGGAGCAGGATTTGTATATTTGGTTGGGTGTGATGTCTCATACTTAGGTAAGTGGGTTCGCACACTACATTCTTCTCCCCGCTTCAATGCGGCCAGGACGTATCAGATCGACAATGTCTTTGTAAGGAAGGATCTTTCTTCAGAGTCCATGTATTGCTTCGGCGGATACTGGCTTAACTTGTAAGTCCTCGCAGGTTACGGAGCTTAGTTCTCCGACCTGGCTAGACTTATCTGCTGTTCCCTCCCCTTGGGTACTGCTTCAGGACGTCCCATGGTTTCCTGTGTCCCCCAATTAAGGCGATAGAGAAAACAGGATTTTGGTTGCTTACCGTAAAAGCTGTTTCTCGAGCCTTCATTGGGGGACACAGCACCCTCCCAAGTCGAACAGCTTTGCTTACTGTATTATATTGTTACAGTTTGAGTTTGTGTTTTTTTCTGTGGTTTATGTCTCTTACAGATTGCTTCTCCTACTGCTTTCTCACTAACTGAATTCCCTAGTTCCTGTCGGAGGGGTGTACACTGCGGAGGAGGAGCCAACCTTTTTTTGCATATGCATAGTGTCAAGCCTCCTAGTGGCAGCAGCATACACCCATGGTTTCCTGTGTCCCCCAATGAAGGCTCCAAGAAACAGATTTTACGGTAAGCAACCAAAATCCTGTTTTTTCTTGTGTGGTCCAAGTCCCGGCTGGAGTAGCGTTTCAGCAGGTTTTGGCACATTTGAAATGCAGGTTTGGTTATCCTGATATGTTTCCCATCCACCGCTCCCAAACAGTTGAGGAAATTGCAGACTGTCAAGAATTGTTCAGATATTTCCACTTTTCCGCGGTGGGCAGGGGATAAATTCCGTACAGAGAACGTCCCACAAAGCCCGGCAGGTGTCCGCAAGTATTCCCGACAAGGTGGAGATTCCAAGCCGGTACTGGAAGTGGAGTGAAGATAGGGTCTCGCCAGAAGCCAGGAATCTGCAAAACAGAGGTAGAAAAATTGTAATTGTCTAGACTTTGGCAAAACACTGACATGAAAAAATTTTATGTACATGGCATAACAATAATTCTGCAGACTTTTAGTAAATGGCAGAACAAAAACATTTATGCCCGCATTGGTTTTTAAATATTACGTACCATAATGTGACCAGGAGCAGTTCCTCAGGAGAAATGGCACGACGGAGCTGTGTGTCCTGTCTCCGGAAGGCTCCTTCAACACGACCAAGCAAATACATGAAGCTTTCTTGGGACATCCAGGTATAGTCATTAAATTTCACCGGGTTTGCCTGGAGCTCGCTGAAGAGGGTGTGGTATGCTCCTCGGCTCTCCCGTAGTTCAATAATAGGATGTCTACAAAAACGACCCCGCTGCCATCTTCGCTGTCTCTCTCTCTCCCTTTGTTGCTGGCAAGTAAATGCAAAAGCCAGAGCCAGCGTGATGTCCAGATCCAAGTTGAAGACAAAACTCTCCCAACGCAGATCCATGGTGACACAGGAAATAGCAGCAAAATCTGAAGAATTCAGCTGTAACAGGGTCTATATAAAGAAGTGCCATGACACTCGCCCACTGGTGTCCCATTGGTGGAGTCTGTTTCAAGGATTTTCCTCCTGTGAAATGTGACACTTTGAGAAAGCATGCGCCTAAAAAACGCAAACGCATGCAAAATCGCTTGAAACGCATGAAAACGCTGGTTTTTTTGTCGTTATGCGTACATTGATGCGTTAAAAAAACATGCACTTGCATGCGTTTTTGCATACGTTTTTAATTGCGCATGATGCGCAGCACACAACGACGCTAATGTGAAACTAGCTTTAAGCGGCCGCAGATGGAACCTGAGTCAAGGATGTACATGAAGGGCAAGCACTCTGTGATGCTGATTATGGCTGATGGACAGATCCATATGGACAAATTGTATACGAGGAGAAGCTCTGTGGTTTACATTTTTGGGTCATGCATCTGCATTATATAAGAAACTAGATCTGAGCTGAAAAAGTAAGCTGATGTGTATGCAAAATGTAAATGCATATTAACACATGACCATTGCACAGAGAAAACCAAAAACAAGACACAGAAACAAATATCCAAAATAAAATAAAAAATATTTAGCAAAAATTGCATGAAGGTAGTAATAATAATAAGGGTATTTAGTAAACATAATTTTGATCAAAAGAATGTACAAGCCATCCCGCCGCGTCAAGGCAATCCTTGTGGGACAGTCCTAACTCTTGTATTAAAAACCTTTCCACTTGTCAAGTGATGTAATGTGAACAAGGACCGAGGGACTGAACCACCAGTTAAAGCATGGGCCAGACATGATGGATTTCTCAGCTCAGAAACAGGGTGATCGCACCCTTATATGCACAAGATGCACTTTGAACTAAATAAGAAACTAGATCTGAGCTGAAAAAGTACCATATATACTCGAGTATAAGCCGACTCGAGTGTAAGCCGATCCCCCTAATTTTGCCACAAAAAACTGGGAAAACTTATCGACTCGAGTATAAGCCTAGGGTGGAAAATGAAGCAGCTACTGGTAAATTTCAAAAATTAAAATAAATACCAATAAAATTAAAATTAAAGTAGGTTAAATGTTTTTGAATAGCCATATTGAATCAGGAGCCCCATATGCTGCTCCATAGATTATGCCCATATGCTGCTCCACAGATTATGCCCCATATGCTGCCCCATATATTATGCCCCATATGCTGCCCTATATATTATGCCCCATATGCTGCCCCATATATTATACCCCATACATTATGCCCCATATGCTGCCCCATGTATTATGCCTCACAAGGTGCTCCATAGATTATGCCCCATATGCTGCCCATGTATTATGCCCCACAAGATGCTCCATAGATTGTGCCCCATATGCTGCCCCATGTATTATGCCCCCCATATGATGCTCCATGTATTATGCCCCATATGCTGCCCATGTATTATGCCCCATATGCTGCCCCATGTATTATGCCCCACCAGATGCTCCATAGATTATGCCCCATATGCTGCCCATGTATTATGCGCCATATGCTGCCCCATATATTATGCCCCACAAGATGCTCCATAGATTGTGCCCCATATTCTGCCCCATGTATTATGCCCACAAGATGCTCCATAGATTATGCTCCTATATGATAGTATAGGTCCCTTATGCTGTCGCTGCAAATGGAAAAAAAAAAAAGACATACTCACCTCTCGTCGCTGGGGGCCTGGTGCCGGTGTCCTGAGCAGTCGGGGACACCGGCACTCTATTGGGGACAGGTGCCGGTTTTCACCGCTGGCTCAGACCCCGACACCTGCAATATTCACCTGTCCCTGGTCCACCGCTGCACGCCGCTGTCTTCCGGGTCCTCCGGCAGTGAATGCTCAGGCAAAGGGCGCGGCGCACACTAACCACGTCATCGCGCCCTCTGACCTGAACATTCACAGCTAGAGGACGAGAGGACACAGCGGTGCGCAGCGGTGGACCGGGGACAGGCGAATATCGCTTATACTCACCCCCTCCTGGAGTGTCTCTGCAGCCCCTGCTCTTCTCCCACGGTCTCCGGCAGCTATTCCTAACTTCAGCGATCACATGGTACCGCTCATTAAAGTCATGAATATGTGCATATTCATGACTTTAATGAGCGGTACCACATGACCGCTGAACACAGGCGCCGTAGACCGTGGGAGAAGAGCAGGGGCTGCAGAGACCGCACCAGGAGGGGGTGAGTATATAGGATAGCTGCTCTCCCCCTCCCCCGCCGACCCCCTGGTATATGACTCGAGTATAAGCCAAGAGGGGGACTTTCAGCCCTAAAAAATGGGCTGAAAATCTCGGCTTATACTCGAGTATATACGGTAAGTTAATGTGTATGCAAAATGTAAATGCATATTAACACATGACCATTGCACAGACAAAACCAAAAACAAGACACAGAAAACAAATATCCAAAATAAAATAAAACATATTTTGCAAAAATTGCATGAAGGTAGTAATAATAATAAGGGTATTTAGTAAACATAATTTTGATCAAAAGAATGCACAAGCCATCCCGCAGCGTCAAGGCAACCCTTGTGGGACAGTCCTAACTCTTGTATTAAAAACCTTTCCACTTGTCAAGTGACGTAATGTGAACAAGGACCGAGGGACTGAACCACCAGTTAAAGCATAGACCAGACAGGATGGATTTCTCAGCTCAGAAACAGGGTGGTCGCACCCTTATATGAACAAGATGCACTTTGAACTAAATAAGAAACTAGATCTGAGCTGAAAAAGTAAGTTAATGTGTATGCAAAATGTAAATGCATATTAATACATGACCATTGCACAGAGAAAACCAAAAACAAGACACAGAAAACAAATATCCAAAATAAAATAAAACATATTTTGCAAAAATTGCATGAAGGTAGTAATAATAATAAGGGTATTTAGTAAACATAATTTTGATCAAAAAATGTACAAGCCATCCCGCAGAGTCAAGGCAACCCTTGTGGGACAGTCCTAACTCTTGTATTAAAAACCTTTCCACTTGTCAAGTGACGTAAATGTGAACAAGGACCGAGGGACTGAACCACCAGTTAAAGCATAGACCAGACAGGATGGATTTCTCAACTCAGAAACAGGGTGGTCGCACCCTTATATGCATTTATATACCCTTATATGGTTTTATCTGCATTATATAGTAGTATGTGGATGCAACTTTTTGGGGCTTATGACTGAAAATGTACAGCACAAGGTGGCATGTTGCAGGCATTTTGTTTGGTGATTCACGTGTCAAGACTCAGTATAGTGTGGCATGGGGTGAATCTGAAATCACATAGAAAGGAAAGGTACAAAATGTATCTATGTTTTATCTGTGTGGGGTACAATAAAAATTTATCTAGACATTAATTCAAGTTAAATGAACAGCCTGGTTAATTTCCTTCTGAACATCATAGCCAATGACTATAATTAGAATATCATCAAAAATTTTATTTATTTCAGTCCTTCAATAAAAAAGTGAAACTCACATATATAGAGTCATTACAAACAGAGCAATCTATTTGAAGTGTTTATTTCTGTTAATGGTGATGATTATGGTTTACAGCCAATGAAAACTCAAAAGTCATATCTCAGTAAATTAGAATACTTTATAACACCAACTTAAAAAAAATATTTTAAAATCCGAAATGTTGGCCTACTGAAATGTATATTCAGTAAATGCACTTAATACTTGGTCGCCTTTTACATCAATTACTGCATCGATGTGGTATGGTATGGAGGCGATCAGCCTGTGGCACAGCTGAGGTGTTATGGAAGCCCAGGTTGCTTTGATAGCAGCCTTTAGCTCGTTTGCATTGTTGGGTCTGGTGTCTCATCTTCCTCTTGACAATACCTCATAGATTCTCTATGAAGTTAAGGTCAGGTGAGTTTGCTGGCCAATCAAGCACAGTGATACTGTTGTTTCTATACCCGATATTGGTACTTTTGGCAGTGTGGACAGGTGCCAAGTCCTGCTGGAGAATGAAATTTCCATCTCCAAACAGAGCTTGGTGTCAGAGGGAAGTATGAAGTGCTCTAAAATTTCCTGGTAGATGGCTTGCGCTGACTTAGGCCTTGATATAACACAATGTACCTACACCAGCAGATGACATAGCTCTTCAAACCATCACTGATTGTGGAAACTACAGAGTAGGCCAACATTTCCGATTTTAAAATCATTTTTTCAAGCTGGTGTTACAAAGTATTCTAATTTACTGAGATAATGACCTTTGAGTTTTCATTGGCTGTAAGCCATAATCATCAACATTAACAGAAATAAACACTTGAAATAGACCACTCTGTTTGTAATGATTCTATATAGTATAGGAGTTTCACTTTTTGTATTGAAGAACTGAAATAAATTAACTTTTTGATGATATTCTAATTTTGTGAGATGCACCTGTAGAGGTAGGCTTGCTTATTTACGGAGTTAAACAGATTACATAGATTGCTTAATGTTATAGAACATTTTGCTTCACAGCATATTGGAAGCAATCTGTGTATGTCAGCTAATATGATATGAGCCATTTGGCAGACACAGGCTTTTATGAAGTTTTGTGGTGTTAGGGCCCCAAAGGCTTTTTACTAAAGTAAGAAATAAAAGGTTTTTCTAAATCTGGCAGTTTGATAGATAACAAAAGGAAAGTTACCACTCATTAGTTATACAATAGCGCTTGTGCCTAAAGGGTATGCCACACTAAACAATATCGCTAACGGGATCGCTAAAAAACGTCACTATTTAGCGATCCTGTTAGCGATGTTGTTCAGTGCGGCAGCTTCCAGCGACGAGCTTCCTGCTGTGATCTCGCTCGTCGCTGGAATCGCTCCAGACCCTATTTTCTCGTCGGCGCTCCCGCTGGGTAAGTATCTAATCGCTGTGTGGCACCTTTTCTTAGCGATTTAGCGGTACTTTTGTACCGCTAAAGTCGTTAAGAAGATCGCTAGCGGCGATAGCGTCGTTAACTATATCGCTAAATGTGGCCGCATTTAGCGATATAGAAACAATCCCGCTAGCGATCTCATTAGTATGCAACGCTAACGAGATCGCTAGCGGGATAGCTTAGTGTGGCAGTACCTTAAGCCTCAGAGTTTGGGCAGGCTTTTGTTCTTTAATTCATAATGCATTATATTATTAACCTTTTATTGAAATACTTGATATACCAGTAGTCACCAAAGAGTCTTACTCTCAGATTCAGAAGCCAAAGCCATTGCTACGTCACAGCATACTGTCATTAAAAGAGCATTGCAATGCAACCCACAAGTTACTGTGAAACGCAAGTTAAAAAAAAACAAACTACCGTATATACTCATGTATAAGCCACCCGTGTATAAGCCGACCCCCTAATTTTGCCACAAAAAACTGGGAAAACTTATTGACTCGCGTATAAGCCTAGGTGAAAAATGATTATGCCCCCATATGATGCTCTACAGATTATGCCCCCATATGCTGCACAGATTATGCCCAATATGCTCCACAGATTATGCCTCCATATGCTTCAGAGATTATGCCCCCATATGCTCCAGATTATGCCCCATATGTTCCACAGATTATGCCCCCATATGCTCCAGATTATGCCCCATATGTTCCACAGATTATGCCCCGATATGCTCCAGATTATGCCCCCATATGTCCACAGATTATGCCCCATATGCTCCAGAATATGCCCCCATATGCTCCACAGATTATGCCCCCATATGCTCAGATTATGCCCCATATGTTCCACAGATTATGCCTCCATATGCTCCAGATTATGCCCCATATGTTCCACAGATTATGCCCCCATATGCTCCAGATTATGCCCCATATGTTCCACAGCTTATGCCCCCATATGCTCCAATTATGCCCCATATGCTCCAGATTATGCCATATTGCTCATATGTATGCCCCTATATGCTGCACAATTATGCCCCATAGTATAGGCCTCATATGCTGCTGCTGCTGCAAAAAAAAAAGACATACTCACCTCTCGTCGCTGGGGGCCAGGTGCCGGTGTCCTTAGCAGGCGGTGACACTGGTGCGCTATGGGGGACAGGTGCCGGTGTCACCGCTCGCTCAGGACCCCGGCACTTGAGATATTTACCTGTCCTCTCTGCACCGCTGCGCTGCGTCCTCTTCCGGGTCCTCAGCAGTGAATGATCTGGCAGAGGGCGCGGCGCTCACTAATGACGTCATCGCACCCTCTGCCTGATCATTCACAGCCAGAGGAGTCAGACGAGGACGCAGCATGCAGTGTGGAACGGGACAGGTAAATATCACTATACTCACCCCTCCACCGCGCGTCCCTGCAGCCTCTCCTCTTCTCCCGACGCTCTCCGCAGCGCTTCAGTCCTGCAGCGGTCACGTGGTACTGCTCATTAAAGTCATGAATATGTGCATATTCATGACTTTAATGAGCGGTGCCATGTGACCGCTGCAGGAAGGAGCCGGAGATCGTGGGAGAAGCAAGCGGGCTGCAGAGACCGCGCCGGCGGAGGGTGAGTATGATCCGACACCCCCGCTCCCCCTCCCCCGCCGACCCCTGTATATGACCCGCGTACAAGCCGAGAGGGGAACTTTCAGCCCTAAAAAATGGGCTGAAAATCTCGGCTTATACATTTTATACGGTAATTAGGATTTTTAACAATTTCACATTGCAAATTGTAAAAAAAATCAAATTACATGTCACAACACGACAACATTCACTTTTTACAATATGCTAGATGTAGCAGCAGCATAGCGTAATCTTTACCAAACATGTCTTATGTTACGACCTAAATCGCCCCATCCTTGGGTATCTTTCAGACAAGCATATTTTTTTCTCCATTTTTGGACTAGAACTTTGTAATATATCTTATCAAAGTCATCTGCTCCTTTCTCCTCCTGGACTGATCATTCACTCTTAAACGGAATCTGTCACCCCATTTTAGTCATATCAGCTAAAGATATGACTGAATAGTGCGTCCCATAAGCAAGCTATCGGTATGTAGCTTATATCCTGATACCCCCGTTTTGATAGCAAAATACCTTTGTAAAGTTGGGATTCTTTTCTGTAAATCAGGGCGGTCCGGTCCGGAGGGCAGCGTTTTCTCTCTTCTCCCCCCCCCACGGCTCCTCTGCATCTCTTGCGTATGGCCGTCTGTCGATCGCACAGACGGCGTTCTGATTGCGCTTTTCAAATTACCCCCCGCGCATGCGCAGTGTGCTTTGCCCAACAGTGGGCAAAGCATAAAATCATTACAGCGCATGCGCAACTATTGTCATTCACTTTCCTTGCCCTGGAAGTCATCCAAGGCAAGCAGTCATTTCCGGGGCAAGGAAAGGGTTGCGCACAGTTGTACACAGTCCGTCATGGCAGGATGTCAGTTTTAGCACCATGACAGACTGTGCACGTCATGCCTTTGAACTACCACTGCATGTAAACACGCAGTGGTAGTTCAGTGCCGACAGCTGTCTATGACGCTGTCAATCTGACTGACCAAACACAGCAGCGATAGGGCAGGAGATGCTGAAATTTCAGCATCTCCAACGCGATCAGTGCAGGAGCTCAGCGCTGCAGTGGCCGAGCTTCCTGCACTGACAGCCGGGAGCGGTGTCCGCGCCGCCTCTGGCTGTTAATCCCCTGACTGCTGCAATTGAACGCGATCGCAGCGTTCAGGGGGGAGGCAGAGGGGCAGGAGTTCTGTAAAAAAAAGTAGTAAATTACACTTTTTCCAAGCGGTATCATCATACCGCTTGGAAAAAGTGCAATAACACGCAATCAAAAAGATGGATATAAATAACATGTTACCGCTGAAAACGTCATCTTGTCCCGCAAAAAACAAGCCGCCATACAGCATCATCAGTGAAAAAATAAAAAAATTATAGCTCTCAGAATAAACTGATGCAAAAATAATTATTTTTTCTATAAAAGTTTTTATTGTGTAAAAAATGTCAAAACATAAAAAAGGTATAAATGAGGTATCGTTGTAATCGTAGTGACCCGAAGAATAAAGCTGCTTTTTCAATTTTACCACACGCGGAACGGAAAAAATAAAAATAAAACAATTCCTGAATTGCTGGTTTTTGTTCATTCTGCCTCCACAAAAATCAGAATAGGAAGCGATCAAAAAACGTTATGTGCCCGAATATGGTACCAATAAAAACGTCAGCTCGTCCCGCAAAAAACAAGCCCACAAATGACTCTGTCGGCCGAAATAAAGAAAAATCATAGCTCTCAAATTACGGCGATGTAAAAATTTCTTACAATAAATTCTTACAAAAAAGCGTCTTTTACTGTGTGACAGAAGCTAAACACGTAAAAAGGATGCAAATCTGGTATCGCTGTAATCGCACTGACCCGAAGAATAAATTCACCTAATCACTAATACTGCATGAGGAACGGCGTAAAAAATAAAACCAATTCTTCACCTTTTCTGGATTTGTTCATTCTGCCTCCCAAAGATTGCAGTAAGGCGATCACAGTGGTTCCCCCCACATCTGGGGTATCAGCGTACTCAGCACAAATTGCACATCAACTTTTGGGGTCCAATTTCTCCTCATACCCTTATAAAAATAAAAATTTGGGGACAAAAAGAACATTTTTGTGGAAAAAAATATGATTTTTTTATTTTCACAGCTCTACATTATTAACTTCTTTGAAGCACTTGGGGGTTCAAAGTGCTCACCACACATCTAGATAAGATCCTTTGCGAGTCTAGTTTCCAAAATGTGGTCAGTTGTGGGGGGTTTCTACTGTTTAGGCACATCAGGGGCTCTCCAAACGAAACATGACACCAGCAGAACATTCCATCAAAGTCTGCATTAGAAAACGGCGCTCCTTCCCTTCCGAGCTCTGCCATGCCCCCAAATAGTGGTTTACCCCCACATATGGGGTATTAGCGTACTCAGCACAAATTGCACATCAACTTTTGGGATCCAATTTCTCCTGTTAATCTTATAAAAATACAAATGTGGGGGCAAAAAGATCATTTTTGTGGAAAAAACTATGATTTTTTTTATTTCCACAGCTCTATGTTATAAACTTCTGTGAAGCGAAGCACTTGGGGGTTCAAAGTGCTCACCACACATCTAGATAAGTTCCTTTGGGGTCTAGTTTCCAAAATGGGGTCACTTGTGGGTTTCTACTGTTTAGGCATATCAGGGGCTCTCCAAACGCAACATTGACCCCTCAAAGTGACTTCAAATGTGAGGTGGTCCCTAAAAAAAATGGTTTTGTAAATTTTGTTGGAAAAATGAGAAATCGCTGGTCAACTTTTGACACTTATAACTTCCTAACAAAAAAAAAATTTGGTTCCAAAATTGAGCTGATGTAAAGTAGACATGTGGGAAATGTTATTTATTAACTATTTTTTGTGACATATCTCTCTGATTTAAGGGTATAAAAATTAAAAGTTTGAAAATTGCAAAATTTTCTAAATTTTCGCCATTTTTCCATTTTTTTCATTAATAACCGCAAGTTATATCGAAAAATTTTTACCACTAACATGAAGTACAATATGTCACGAGAAAATAATCTCAGAATCGCCAAGATCCGTTGAAGCGTTCCAGAGTTATAAGCACATAAAGTGACAGTGGTCAGAATTGTAAAAATAGGCCTAGTCTTTAACCTACAAAAAATGACTTGGTCCTTAAGGGGTTAAAGGGGCTGTCTAGTACGTCTGCCTCAAGGAATATTAATGAGCAACAACCGATCAGCAACCACTGATTTGCTGAAGCACTCACGTGTCAGAACAGAGTACCGTGAGCTCCAGAAGACCCAAGCTAACATCACTGGACAGTGCCAGTGTTGGAGGTGAGTATAAGCTTCCGTTATTTTATTCAGGGAACTCGGGAATTTAAGAAGGGTTGTCCAAGTAGTGCACAACTCCTTGAAGAATAAATATTTAGGACATGTAATTTCATTCCGGTCACAAACACATTTCCCAACTTTCTTTGATGGATTTGTATTGGATTACCTCCAGTTAACATGTTCAGTTCCTAAGGAGAGCACCATGACATATGAATGCAGAAATTACTTAAGTTTATGTTCACACTGAGTTTTTTGTATGGTTTTTAGTACTAAATCCATGCAAAAATACTGTACACACGATGTCTTTAAATGTAGGACTTTTGAATAAAATTATTGTCCACATCCAAACTACATTTTTATTCTATATTTAGGGTCAATCTGCCTACCATAACGCTAGCTGAAGAGTCATTTTCTGCCCCAGTTCATACTATTCTGAAGCTCGGTATCCAGTCATTAGTGTTGAGTTATTCATTGAACTCATTTCTTGCTGTTCAGTCGTTCAGTTATACCAGTCACTAGATGTACTCTATCTTGAGATATCTGTAGCATATCCACATCCAAATGGGGAGAATGTGTGTTGCTTGGAGGTGGTTACATATAGCTGTAGAATAAATGGAGAGATGGTCACTCTGTACATCCATTGTAAGTTAAAAAAAAAGGCCTTGCATCTACCACTCCAGTGGACAACAGCCAACAAAAGTCCTGGACCTACTGTATTTCCTGTTACACTGTAGTTCAGCAACCACAGTCTCTAATATGCAGTGATTTGGTGAACAATGCTCTGCTGCTCAGACCTAGATAAATAGTTAAATTATTCTGGATTCTGCTAAATATTAGACACCTAGTGGAGTCATTATTATAGGGATCCTTCACTGTACTAGCACAGGGACCCTATGCTGTGTTACTTATAAAGTCTAAAGAAAATGTAATTTTAACTTAAGTTTTGTGTCTCTTTAATTTTACAAAGTTAGCAATCATTTTGACCTTTATTCTAGTATTCTCTTACTACCCCGGGTGTTGGGTGTGGTGCCCTATTTACTTTCCAGCTCAGTCATTTTCATTCAACTATCATCACATAAATCTATTACACTCAAATAGTGTTTTAGTGATTATTTTTTATCAAACAATCCACACTTGTAATGTTTCAGTCCAGTTTTAATGGACCACTTTTAAAACACTACCATATCTCTGTCAGCAACATTTAAAGGGAATCTGGTAAAAAAAATTCAAACTGCCCAAACCATTGGCAACATGAATCAGATAAGTCTGTATTATTTCGGCCATTCTACTCATAAACAATGCAGAGTTTCAGAGAAAAAGCTGGCAAGGGACCATGCATCTTGGATGATTAGTCTGAAGCAGGTCTCCAGTGACTTTCCCCGTTTCAATCCACCTGACAAGTCACAAACAGGGAGAAACATGTCAGTTAAGGTGAGTAAGGTGAGAAAAACCCTCTGGGGACCTACCTTGTACTAGTCAGCCAATACACATAGTCCCCAGTTGTCTTTTTCAGTTACACACATGGACAAAACTGTTGGTATCCTCTGTGTCAGGGGCACATGTACCATTTCAGGGTGTGACTCAACCCCAGCCTCCACAATGTTCACCCAGTGTGCCGTCAGGGAAATGTAGCGTCCATGGCCACAAGCGCTTGTGCACATGTCGATCGTTAAGTGGACAATGCCAGTAATTGCATTGCTGAAGGCACGGGCGATGTTCATGGACACATGATGGTACAAAGTGGGAAAACCACACAGGAGGAAAAAGTGGCAGTTGGGGACTGAGTACTGAGAAACGGATGCCGCCATGAGTCGGTGGAAATCCTCCGAGTCTTTTTTTTCATTCCAAGGCCTGGGGTAGGGACAGCTGAATGCTGGGCTGAGACAAGTATTTGGAAGTGTCTGATGATTGTAAGTCAGAATGTACAAGGATAGGTGCAGGGCAGGAGGCATCTATGCCAGAGTTTTGGACAGGGGATTGGGAAGCACCTAGCACAGGGGAAGAGGCAATGGTGTCACCCAATGGTACCAATCATGGACCCAGGTATTCAGCCCACCGATGCTTAGATAACATGTGCCTGATCATGTTGGTGATTGTTAGATTCTTAGTGGTCAGGCCCCTACTGATCTTTGCATGGCACAGGTAGCAAATGACCATTTTGTTTGTCTCAAAATTCTCTTTAAAAATGTCCCAGACTGGGGAACACCTAACTCTCTGACAGAGAAATTCACAGAGAAATTCAGAAGTGTCGGTGCTCTGTGGAACAGTTGCGTGCCTTCTATCGCTGGTCACCACACTGCCTCTTCCTGTCTGTTTCAATGCTTCCGATCTCTCCTCCTCAGTGCTGCTGGCCTCGCTCTGCATGCCAGCTTCCCTGGTTGGGTCGGTGACTTAGTCAACCACCACCTCGTCTTCCACCACCGGACCCCGGTCCTCACAGACCAAGTAGCACTGCATGTCTGAGAAATGGAAGACTACAAAATTTTTAAAAGCTTTTGTTCACTTTTAGAGATCACAGAAATATTCACAGACAACATAAAACTGTATGTCTTAGAAAGAGAAGCCTACAAAATTTTTAAAAACTTTTATTCACTTTTAGAGATCACAGAAATGTTCACAGACCATGTAACACTGTATGGCTGAGCAATAGAAGCCTACAAAATTTTTAAAAGCTTTTGTTCACTTTTAGAGATCACAGAAATGTTCACAGACCACGTAACACTGTATGTCTGAGAATGGAAACTGATGTTCAATTTTTTCAGCTATAACAACAAAAATGCAGCTATATATTTGCCAACGGACCACAGAGGCTTAATCCCTGTCTACAGACTGGATTCTGACACTCTTCATGCTCCTGCGACTCTCTCTTCCTTCCTAGGCTAAATGCAGATTGTATGTGCTGCAAACAATTAGCCCTTAGAAGGGCTCTTAGTATGATGGCATAGCATCAGCACCAGTATCAACACTACAGGACTCTGATTCATTATATTGTGCACACAGGCCAAGAGGAGTACTCTCTCCCTCCAACACAAAGTGTCTCAGAGGTGTGCTATGGCATCAATGTGCCGAGCCGGGCAGCACTTGTTTTATTATAATCCTTGATGATGTCAGACGGCCAGCCAATCACAGTAATGCCACCACCAAGATGACTACGGCATTACAATGACTCACAGGCAATCTCCGCATGCTTATTGGCTGCATAACAGGAGCCAAAGATGTGTGGCATGGATTTGAGTTTTACATCAAGCACCACCCATTACCCGCCAAGCAATGTACATATCCGAGCAGCATAATATGCGAGTTATAACCCAGTATCACCAAACACGTTTGCTCATCCCTAATTATTAACTGTATATTAAATGCCATTAAATAAAGGAATTCCAAAATTGTCATCTTTTAGTTGCAGTATAAAAAAATTTGCATATACTCCAAAGTGGTATCCATAAAAACACCAGATTGCCCCGCAATAAAACAAGCCCTCACAAAGCTCCATCAAACAAACATTAAAAAGTTATGGACTGCAGAAAATAGCAACAGGAACCAACATTTTTACAAAGTTCTGATTTTTTTAATGGTAAAAAGTGTTGTCCTGGCTTCCTGTATAATTTGTGTGTGTACCTAGGCTGCAGAATGCTGACAGTTTGTAATATACTTCCTGTCAGCATTTTGCATGGTATCCCAGGTATCATACCTAGTAATGTGAGCAGCTCTCTCCTGAATCTGGAGTAGCTGCTCATACCTCGACTAGAGTTTTCGTGATTGGCAGAGTCTGGGTGTAATGTCACAATAGACATCACTCCCCCAGTCTCTGCCAGACCCTCCCCCTGCCTCCTGCCAGACACACACCCCAATGCAGCACATTGTAAGGCAGCAGGGGAATAAATCAGCTGATTATTCTGAGTATAATGTGTGTGCATCCATCCCTCCCTCATCCATCCATTCATCTATCCATCTCTCATCCATCCATCCTTCCTTCATCCATCATCCCTCATCCATCCATCACTCATCCATTCATTATCCCTCATCCATCCCTCATCCACCCATCTCTCCCTACCTAATCCAACCATCCATCCATCCCTCATCCATCCTGTTACACACGTGGTTGTGGAAACACTGTGCCGCGCTCCGGAGATAGCCAGTAGAGGCATTACTAAGTGAACATCTGGTTCTTCACTAGAGCCCCTGATGGTGTGGTTAGACTTGAACCCAGGTGGACACCTGGTGCTACTCCAGGATGGAAATGGAACCTCAGAGCTGCAGCAGCTGAACCCCAAGGGGACAATGAGGTAGCACCGTCCAGAAACTGGTTAGCAGGATGTATGCGGCAGGTAGACAGATGCGGGAACAGGCACAAGCAGGACAGCTACAGGAGCACGGGATGGCCACATGAAAGGGATCACTGCTGCAAGTACACAGGAGCGGGTTCAAATGGATCAGGACTAGGCACAGGCAGGACAGGTACAGGTATAAGTGCAGCAGGGCAGACAGAATCAGGTTAGCAGAACGGACAGGGTCAGAGGCTTAAAGCACAGGAACCTTACAACTAGGTAGCAAGATATAGAACGGTAACTAAAGTTGCTAAAGCACCTCCCAATAGGGGAGGGTGCCTTAAATATCAGATACCTCACAACGATTGGTTGGGGACATCTTTAGCAGGGAACCCTAAGCACACTCCCAGGAGACCTGGGTGCCGTGCGCAGGTCCTGGGAGGAAACAGACGCCGAGGGAGCTCAGACGGGTAAGTAAACACGCCAGCGTTCCTGCAGGGGGAGGGAAAATGACATGTGCAGGGATGCAGGTGCTGCGCTAACAGTCCCCCCCTTACGCCCCTCTTCTTCAAGCCTGCTAGAAATTTCTGAACAAGAAGTGGAGCATAAATGTTTTCTTTGGGCTCCCAAGACCTTTTCTCAGGGCCAAATACCTTCCAGTCGACTAAGAAAAAAGTCGCTCACCTTCTTCGAGGCTACGATGTTTTCACCTCGAAGACATCCTTTGAGCTGATGGGAGCATGCATAACACAAAGATCCTCAGAGAAGGCACTCAACACGACATGTGATGCAGCTGCAATGCAGGCTAGTGTGTGCTCCACCTGTAGGCCACAGAGGGAAGAAGGGATTACTCACTCCCAGGGCAGGCCTGCATTGCATCAGCCAAAACCACCACCAGGTGGCAGCAAAAACATCCAAAGCTGGGTTAGGAATTATCAGTCATACGAAGTACCAGAGGTCTCAGCAAGCCCGTGGTCAGAAACAAGCCAATAGGCCAAAACCAGATGGGAGCTGTCAGGCTACAGCAGTGTAGCACAACCTTCCCTAAGGGGAGCTAGGGAGGGACGTGAGACTGCGTGCACAGAGCTCTACAAGCAGAAGCATAGACGTCACCAAGTGGCGGGAGCGTGGTCAGGCAAGCCGAGTCAAAACCGTACAGAGGCAGAAGTACCAGAAGGAGCAGCAATACATGTAGTCAGTATACCAAGCCGATCGTCAAAAAGCCAAACATGAGCGCGGGGTCCAAAGACGTGAGACGGGAGACGTGGTCAGGGTACAAGCCAGGGAATCAAAAGCCAGACAGAGAACGTAGCAGCAGAGACGGATACCAAGAGACCGGGTCAGAGTCAGTCCGGGTCATACACGAGAAAACATGTCAAAGGCAGGAGGATCACCAGGAACAAGGGTCAGAGACTCTAAACTGGAAGCTTGAGCTATCACTAACACTGGTCAGCCGGCTGTGACGGACTGAAATAGCCCAGCTAGCTCCAGAACGAGGCCGAGGAAATTAACCCCCGCATGACCAGTCCTGAGAGAGGACAGTGTTATGTTTCGGTAGCTGAGGAGTACAGGACAAAAAGGCAATACACCAGAGCAGTTGGAAACTATGAGATTGCAGTACCCTGACTAACCACCACAACTAGAGGCAGCCATGGAGCGTTCCTACGTTGGTCCTAGACGCCTCGTCACAGCCTGAGAAACTAACTACACCTAAAGATAGAAAGAGGAAAGCTATCTGCCCCGGAGCAGATCCCCAAAGAACATAGAAAGCCCCCAAACATGTAATGGCGGTTAGACAAGAAGAAATACTGACACAGACAGAAAATAGTATGAGCAAACGTTGGGGCCCAAACTTACTAAATAGAAAAGGATAGGAAGGGCACTTACTGCAATCCCAAAAAACCCTGGAAAAAGCACCAACTCTACTAATTTCAAAAACACCTGAGATCACACGACCTCTGCCACCTAAATTAGTTCTCTGGTGTAACCAAAATCAAAACAGCAGCCACTGAAAAAACTGGAAAAAGCAAATGTACAAACATCAGTGGCTGAACTGAACTGAGAGGGCAAAAGCCCCCAGAGGGGACCCTGAAGGCCCCCACAGAAGTGCAGGACAAAATGCAAAAATCAAGCACAAAAACAAAAGAAAGAAAATGTCTTATCTGTAAGCAGGAGATTCAGACACGACACAGCAGGCTGCCAAGGAAACAGGAATCAAGGATTGAGACCAGAACAATTGATCACCGGCAACCCTGATGGGGAGGCGACTCCCTTATATAAGACCAGTCAGTAACACCTGATTCCCAATCCTCACAATCTTCACTGGACAGTCCAGTACCGTTTGTAACCACCAGAGGGAGCTTCTGCTCAGAACTCATTTCCAGCCTATTCACAACAGTACCCCCCGTTGAGGAGGGGTCACCGAACCCTCATTTGAGCAACCAGGTCGGTCAGGATGAGTTCTATGATACGCACGGATGAGTCTCCTAGCATGGATGTCGAGGCAAACACCCAAGAATTGTCTTCCTGACCATAACCTCTCCATTTAACCAAATACTGGAGTTTCCGTCTAGAAAAACGAGAATTCAATATTTTCTCAACCACATACTCCAGATTGCCCTCAACCAAAACAGGGTCAGGAGGCACAGTAGTAGGAACCACTGGCTCAACAAACCTCTTCAACAAGGACTTGTGGAACACGTTATGGATCTTAAATGTCCCTGGAAGAAGCAAACGAAAAGAAACAGGATTAAGAATCTCCATGATCTTATAAGGTCCAATGAACCTAGGCTTAAATTTAGGAGATGCCACTCTCATAGGAATATTTCTTGAGGACAACCAAACCAAGTCCCCCACTTTAAACCGAGGACCATCAGTCCTATGCCGGTTAGCAAACCGCTGGGCCCTCTCCTGAGAGAGGGACAACCTCTCTACTACCTGGTCCCAAATCTGTTGCATACGCTCCACAACAGAGTCAACACCTGGACAGACAGAAGCCTCCGTCTGTCCTGAAGAAAATCGAGGGTGAAACCCAGAATTACAGAAAAATGGAGACATCAAAGTGGCAGAGCTAGCCCTATTATTAAGAGCAAACTCAGCCAAAGGCAAAAAAGAGACCCAGTCATCCTGATCAGCAGACACAAAGCATCTTAGATAAGTCTCCAATGTCTGGTTTGTTCTCCAGTTGACCATTGGTCTGAGGATGAAACGCCGAGGAGAAAGACAATTGAACACCAATTTTAGAACAAAAGGTCCTCCAAAATCTGGAAACAAACTGGACTCCTCTGTCAGACACAATGTTCTCAGGAATGCCGTGTAAACGAACCACGTGCTGAAGGAACAAAGGCACCAATTCAGAGGAGGAAGGCAACTTAGGTAATGGCACAAGATGTATCATCTTGGAAAACCTATCGCAAATCACCCAGATGACGGTCATTCTCTGAGAAACAGGGAGGTAGGAAATTAAATCCATAGAGATATGGGTCCATGGTCTCTTGGGCACAGGTAATGGCATCAACAAACCACTAGAACGAGAGCAAGGCTTGGAGCGAGAGCAAGTCCCGCAGGACTGCACAAACTCCCTGACATCACGAGACAAGGTAGGCCACCAAAAGGACCGACTAACCAAGTCTCTGGTACCAAAAATTCCGGGATGACCGGCCAACGCGGAACAATGAATCTCAGACATCACACTCTTCTTCCACTGGTCCGGGACAAACAATTTTCCAACAGGGCAGCGCTCGGGCTTATCCTCCTGACACCCCTCCAGAGTCAGTCTCAAATTGGGCGAGATGGCGGAAAGAACTACACCCTCTTTCAAAATAACAGAAGGATCAGATAACTCAGGAGAGTCCGCCAGGAAACTCCTCGAGAGGGCATCCGCCTTAACATTTTTAGTGCCAGGAAGAAATGAAACCACAAAATTAAAACGTGTGAAAAACAAGGCCCACCTGGCCTGTCTAGGATTAAGTCGCTTGGCAGATTCCAGATAAACTAGATTCTTGTGGTCCATAAGGACCACCACCTGATGTTTGGCTCCCTCCAGCCAATGTCTCCACTCTTCAAAAGCCCACTTCATGGCTAATAACTCCCGATTACCCACGTCATAATTACGTTCAGTGGGAGAAAATTTTCGAGAGAAAAAGGCACAAGGGTTACTTTTAGAGGTCTCTGGATCTCTTTGGGACAAAACGGCACCTGCCCCAATTTCAGAGGCATCAACCTCCACCTGAAATGGCAGAGAAACATCAGGCTGCCGTAGAACAGGAGCAGAAGTGAATCTCTGCTTAAGTTCCTGAAATGCAGAGACTGCCTCAGGAGGCCAATTCACCACATCAGAACCCTTCTTGGTCAAATCAGTTAATGGTTTAACAATAACGAGAAATTACCAATAAATTTACGATAAAAATTGGCAAAACCCAAGAATCTTTGAAGAGCCTTTAATGAAGTAGGTTGGACCCAATCACAGATGGCCTGAACTTTGACCGGGTCCATTTCAATAACAGATGGGGACAAAATGAATCCCAGAAATGAGATCCTCTGAACGCCAAAAAGACACTTTGATCCCTTCACATACAGAGCATTCTCTCTCAAAATCTGGAACACAGTCCGAACATGTTTTACATGAGAGTCCCAGTCATTGGAAAAAATCAAGATATCATCCAAATAAACAATCAGAAATTTATCCACAAAATCCCTGAAAATGTCATTCATGAAGGACTGGAAGACAGAAGGAGCATTAGTGAGCCCAAAGGGCATCACAAGGTACTCAAAATGTCCTTCAGGGGTATTAAATGCCGTCTTCCATTCATCCCCGTGCTTAATGCGAATAAGGTTATATGCCCCCCTGAGGTCAAGCTTGGTAAACCAAGTAGCGTTTTTCACCCTGGAAAACAGATCAGAGATCAAGGGTAACGGATATTGATATTTCACAGTAATATTGTTCAAGAGACGATAATCAATACACGGCCTTAATGAACCATCCTTTTTGGCCACAAAGAAAAAACCGGCACCTAAGGGTGAAGAGGATGGTCTGATATGACCCTTCTCAATGACTCCTTGATATAAGACCGCATAGCGTCATGTTCAGGTACAGACAAGTTAAAAAGGCGACCTTTAGGGAATTTACTACCAGGCACTAATTCAATAGCGCAGTCATAGCTCCTATGGGGAGGCAAGGATGCAGATTTACTTTCGCTAAACACATCAGAAAAATCAATCAAAAAGTCAGGAACATCCTGAGCCTGGGGGGAGGCAGAAAAAACAGGAGTGTTGGTATTAACACATTGGCAGCCCCAACTGGTAACAGACACAGATTTCCAATCCAAAACAGGATTATGAGACTGTATCCAAGGGAAACCCAGTACGATAATGTCATGCAGATTATACAGAACCAAAAATTTGCAACTCTCCTGATGATCAGGTTCAACCCTCATCATCACCTGAGTAGAGAACTAGGGTTTATTCTCAGCCAAAGGGGTAGAATCAATCCCCAGAAGGGGAATAGACTTCCGTAGGGGTATCAAGGGAAACCCACAACATTTAGCAAAATCAAAATCCATCAGGTTAATAGCTGCTCCAGAATCAACAAAAGCCTGAGCAGAAAATGAGGACAGAGAGCATATCAGGGTAACAGTTAATAAAAACTTAGTCTGAACACTACCCAAGACAACTGAGCATGCAAAACGTCTTCCCCGCTTAGGGCAGACTGAAATAGCATGAGAGGCATCACCACAGTAGAAACATAACCCATTGCGCTTTCGAAGTTCATGACGCTGTGCCCCAGAAACCACTCTATCACACTGCATGGATTCAGAAGCAGGTTCACAAGGCAACATTATTCCACGCATACCTTTCCGCTCATGCAAACGTCTGTCAATTTGAATCGCTAATGACATAGAATCATTGAGACCCGAGGGAACAGGGAATCCCACCATAACATCCTTTACATTATCTGACAGACCCTTCCGAAAAAGAGCTGCCAAAGCGTCGTCATTCCATTTGGTCAGGACTGCCCACCTACGGAATCTCTGACAGTATAACTCAGCGTCCTCAAGCCCCTGATTTAATGCCAACAAAGTTTTTTCAGCTTGATCAGTGATATTAGGCTCATCGTACAATAACCCCAAAGCCTGAAAAAATGCATCAACATCACTCAAAACAGGATCCCCAGGTGTCAGGGAAAAAGCCCAATCCTGAGGATCGCCGCGCAGGAGAGAGATGACAATTTGAACCTGCTGCGCTGCGTTCCCTGAGGACTTAGATTTTAAGGCAAAAAACAATTTACAGTTATTTTAGAAATTCAGAAACTTAGCTCGATCCCCTAAAAACAAATCTGGCATGGGAATCCTAGGTTCCACAACAGGCAACCCAGCAAGATAGGTAGTAATACTCCGAACCTCAGTGGCAAGCTGATCCACACGGCCAGACAACGCGCAAACTCCATTGAGAGAAAAGAAAAAATCCTCCCCAGCACCCAGAGATACAGAGGGAAAAAAAAAATATCTCTGACAACTTTTTTCTTTAACAATATTTTTTTTTTCCCTTCTGTGAGGACAATACAATTTTCAATTTGTTAGGCCGGTGATACTGTTATGTTTCGGTAGCTGAGGAGTACAGGACAAAAAGGCAATACACCAGAGCAGTTGGAAACTATGAGACTGCAGTACCCTGACTAACCACCACAACTAGAGGCAGCCGTGGAGCGTTCCTACGTTGGTCCTAGACGCCTCGTCACAGCCTGAGAAACTAACTACACCTAAAGATAGAAAGAGGAAAGCTATCTGCCCCGGAGCAGATCCCCAAAGAACATAGAAAGCCCCCAAACATGTAATGGCGGTTAGACAAGAAGAAATACTGACACAGACAGAAAATAGTATGAGCAAACGATGGGGCCCAAACTTACTAAATAGAAAAGGATAGGAAGGGCACTTACTGCAATCCCAAAAAACCCTGAAAAGCACCAACTCTACTAATTTCAAAAACACCTGAGATCACACGACCTCTGCCACCTAAATTAGTTCTCTGGTGTAACCAAAATCAAAACAGCAGCCACTGAAAAAACTGGAAAAAGCAAATGTACAAACATCAGTGGCTGAACTGAACTGAGAGGGCAAAAGCCCCCAGAGGGGACCCTGAAGGCCCCCACAGAAGTGCAGGACAAAATGCAAAAATCAAGCACAAAAACAAAAAGAAGAAAATGTCTTATCTGTAAGCAGGAGATTCAGACACGACACAGCAGGCTGCCAAGGAAACAGGAATCAAGGATTGAGACCAGCACAATTGATCACCGGCAACCCTGATGGGGAGGCGACTCCCTTATATAAGACCAGTCAGTAACACCTGATTCCCAATCCTCACAATCTTCACTGGACAGTCCAGTACCGTTTGTAACCACCAGAGGGAGCTTCTGCTCAGAACTCATTTCCAGCCTATTCACAACAGGACAGCAGAACATAAACTCCGGACTGGACCATGACAACCACCAGCTTTAGGAGTAACACATAGAAAGAATTAGGTATTTGTAAGGAAGCTGGCAGCTTCAACTTATAGGATATGGCATTAATTTGTTTGGTGACTTCAAAGGAACCGATGAAGCAAGGACCCAACTTGTAGGATGGGATCGTGAGATGGATGCAATTGGAGGATAGCCATACCTTATTCTCATGACGACAACACGTAGGATCCAAGCATCTCTTGTCCACATGATTCTTCATATGGAGAATCTGCAGAAGATTCCCTTACATGGATGTTATAGGAGAACTCTGCCCATTATAATAGCTTGACCCAATTGCCTTAATGTGCGTTTGTGAAGTGCTCCAGGCAGCTAGCCAGAATTTGGTGGATTCTCTCTACTACGTCCATTGGATTAGGGTGGTAGGCAGATGAGAAATCCCAAACTACATTCAGAAGCTTGTACATAGTTCTCCAGAATCTAGATGTAAACTGGGCACTTAGTTCGGACACAATGTGGTGAGGGAATACATGGAAACGGAAGAATGCTTGATGAATCTCTGCACCAGTTCTGGAGTAGATGGAAGACCCAGTAATAGGGTGAAATGTGCCATCTTTGAGAAGCGATGCACCACTACTCAGATGACAGAACAGCCCAAGGATACAGGAAGATCTATAATAAAGTCCACGGCAATTTGTTGCCAAGGCACTGAGGGCACAGGAAGTGGTAGGAATCTCCCAGACAATATGATTAATGCAATGTCGGAGGTTCCCATTTTTTTTCTTTACAAAGAAGAAACTGCTCCAGCTGGAGAAGAGGACTTCTGAATGAAACCTCTAGTCAAATTCTCCTTAACCCCCTTCTGACATTGGGCGTAATAATACGTCCCTGTGCCCTGGGCCTTATTGACCAGAGACGGATTATTACATCCAGGCAATCGTGCGCGCACACAGACTATGTGCCGCCGGATGTCAGCTGATTCTGACAGCTGACACCTGGCACTAAGCGCCAGGAGCGGTCACGCACCGCTCCCGGCACTTTAAACTCCTAAATGCTGTGATCGAACGAGATTGCAGCATTCCTCAAGCAGGCAGAGATGACAACCACTCGGCCCTTGGATCGGAGACCTGCGGCGTGGCGCAGGGTCCCGATCGTTGGCATAGTGACCTGAACCTGATGTCGTCATGACGACATCCGGGTCACAAGAGCTAGGAAAGCTGCTTGATCATGCACAGTGTATGATCAGCAACTTTCTCTATCAGTGCAGAGCTGACAGTTTACATTCCTTGAGGGTCTAGTTTCTAAAATGGGGTCACTTGTTGGAGGTTTCCAATGTTTAGGCACATCAGGGGGCCTCCAAATGGGATATGACGTCCGCTAATGATTCCAGGAAATTTTACATTCAAAAAGTCAAATGGTGCTGCTTCACTTCCGAGCTTTGCCGTGCCCCCAAACAGTGGTTTTCTCCCTCATTTGGGGTATCGGCATGCCCAGGAGAAATTACACAACAAATGTTGGAGTCCCATTTTTTTCTGTGTCCTTGTCAAAAATCAAAAAAAATTTGGATCTGAAGTAAAAAGAAAAAAAGTTAAATGTTCATTTTTTTCCACATTCCAAAATTCCTGTGAAGCACCTGAAGGATTAATAAACTTTTTAAATGTGGTTTTAAGCACCTTTAGGGTTGTTGTGTTTAGAATAGTGTCACCTTTGGGTAATTTCTATCATATAGACCTCTCACCACATAAAGTGATAGTGGTCAGAATTGTAAAATTTGCGCTGGTCATTAACGTGCAAACTACCTTCAGGAGTAAAGGGGTTAACATACACAGACATGGCTAGAGTCTTGCGTTTTAGAGTTTTGCATGTCTCATCTACACCCCTGCACGTGGCTAATATCATGTCTCAAGTCAATACTTCATTGCACTCCTCTTTCATCTAAATACTTTTGCTCCGAGACATCCATGTCAGCAATTGCTTTATTCCTAAGCTTGTATCCTAATTCTTATATAGCAAATGACCTCTTTATGCTCTATAGTAGGCCATGGTCACACTTGCAAGTGCAATGCGAGAAACTCGCTAGAGTCTCTCGCCTCAATACCCAGCACTGCCGCCAGCACTCGGGTCCGGAGTATGCGGCTGCATGTATTTCTACATTTCGACTCGACTATGCAGCCCATTTTTTTCAAGTGCCTATTGTGCATCTTCAAACAGCCACACTGCTAGTTTTCAGAGAGTCCAGTATTTCAACTGATGTTATTTGTGGGTTTTTCTTTGCATCCCGAACAATTTTCCTGGCATTTGTTACAGGTCACAGGTGAGGATGCTACCTTTAGTAGCCATTCAAACCCATTTGTGTCAACTTCTGTGCATGTTATCAGGCCAAAATCACCAGGTTATGTAAACTTTTGATCAGGGTCACTTGGATGTTTTGGGTTGTCATTATGATTTAAAAAGAGAAAACACAGTAGCTTGACAATAAATGGCTTCACCCAACTACTGATCATTAGTGGAGAAAATGTTTTGGTGTTATCAGTCATATTCTCTGAAAAAAAGCCAAGAAAGCAAAATCCTGCCAGGGTATGTAAACTTTTGAGCACAACTTTACATCTTGGTTTCTATCTAAATCTACAAAATACGTGGTTTGGATGAAAGCCCCGAGGGATCCATTCACTAAAGAGGCAGCAGAGTTACTCTGGACTCTGTGTGGCTTCTGTCTGGCAGTATTCACCTTCCCAGAGGTGCAGCAAACTGTTGTCTACCGTGCTTTTGTGCATGCTTAAAAAGACGAACACCGCTGGATCATAGGCCAGATGGCGTCCACAGTGTCTCCATCTGCTTCATTATAGGGAATCTTATGTCGGGGGTTCTGTCAGAATCACACATTTCAAAGATTTACACGGAACCCCCGGTGTAAGCGCTCAGTGCAGAGTGTAGGATAAATGTGAGCTGAGCTTTACTGCAATCAATGAACAAATGAACAGCAGGTGAAGAATTGGTTTTATTTTTTACACCATTCCTTGTCAAGTATAAGTGATTAGGTGACTTTATTCTTCTGGTCGGTGCGATTACAGCGATACCAGATTTATATCGGGTTTTTATGTTTGGCAGCTGTCACACACTAAAAGATGCTTTTTATTGCAAAACTAGTTTTTTGCACCACATTTTGAGAGCTATAATTTTTCTATATTTCTCATGACAGACACATGTGAGCACTTGTTATTTGCAGGACGAGTTGACGTTTTCATTGGTATCATTTTTTCGGCACATGACATTTTTTTGATCGCTTTCTATTCTCATTTTTGGGAGAAAGAATGAACAAAAAAACAGCAATTCAGGAATTAGTTTTTTTTATGCCGTTCACCGTGTGGTTGAAATAAGTGATAACACAACTTTATTATTCGGGTCAGTACGAATGCGATACTATATTTATATTTTTTTTTATGTGTCATTTAGTGATGAATGAGTATGCTCGATACTCGAGTTTTCCCAAGCATGCGCGGGTGTTCTCCGAGTATTTGGGCATGCTTGGAGATTTAGTTTGTGTCGCCGCAGGTACGTGATTTGTGGCTGCTAGACAGCCTGTGCACATGTGGGGATTGACTGTTTGTTAGGAAATCCCCACATGTATTCATACTGTCCAGCAACCGCAAATCATGCAGCTGCAGCGACACAAACTAAATCTCCGAGCATGCCCAAAAACTCGGAGAACACCCGAGGATGCTAGGGAAAACTCAAGTAACGAGCATACTTGCTCATCACCAGATGACACATAAAAAAAAGATATAAATGTGGTATTGCATTCGTACTGACCCAAAGAATAAAGTTGTGTTATCAGTTACTTCAACCACACGGTGAACGGCATAAAAAAAACTAATTCCTGAATTGCTGTTTTTTTGTTCAAAATTGTAAGATATATATACTGTATATACATATATCTATATATATATCTATATATATAGATATATATATACAGTACAGACCAGAAATTTGGCCACACCTTCTCATTTAAAGATTTTTCTGTATTATCATGACTATGAAAATTGTAAATTCACACTGAAGGCATCAAAACTATGAATTAACACATGTGGAATTATATACTTAACAAAAAAGTGTGAAACAACTGAAATTATGTCTTATATTCTAGGTTCTTCAAAGTAGCCACCTTTTGCTTTGATGACTGCTTTGCACACTCTTGGCATTTTCTTGATGAGCTTCAAGAGGTAGTCACCGGGAATGGTTTTCACTTCACAGGAGTTAAGACTGTTAGAATTTGTATTATGGCAAGAAAAAAGCAGCTAAGTAAAGAAAAACGAGTGGCCATCATTACTTTAAGAAATGAAGATCAGTCAGTCCGAAAAATTGGGAAAACTTTGAAAGTGTCCCCAAAAGCAGTTGCAAAAACTATCAAGCGCTACAAAGAAACTGGCTCACATGAGGACCGCCCCAGGAAAGGAAGACCAAGAGTCACCTCTGCTTCTGAGGATAAGTTTATCCGAGTCACCAGCCTCAGAAATCGCAGGTTTACAGCAGCTCAGATTAGAGACCAGGTCAATGCCACACAGAGTTCTAGCAGCAGACACATCTCTACAACAACTGTTAAGAGGAGACTTTGTGCAGCAGGCCTTCATGGTAAAATAGCTGCTAGGAAACCACTACTAAGGACAGGCAACAAGCAGAAGAGACTTGTTTGGGCTAAAGAACACAAGGAATGGACATTAGACCAGTGGAAATCTGTGCTTTGGTATGATGAGTCCAAATTTGAGATCTTTGGTTCCAACCACCATGTCTTTGTGCGACGTAGAAAAGGTGAACGGATGGACTCTACATGCCTGGTTCCAACCGTGAAGCATGGAGGAGGAGGTGTGATGGTATGGGGGTGCTTTGCTGGTGACACTGTTGGGGATTTATTCAAAATTGAAGGCATACTGAACCAGCACGGCTACCACAGCATCTTGCAGAGGCATGCTATTCCATCCGGTTTGCATTTAGTTGGACCATCATTTATTTTTCAACAGGACAATGACCCCAAACACACCTCCAGGCTGTGTAAGGGCTATTTGACCAAGAAGGAGAGTGATGGGGTGCTACGCCAGATGACCTGGCCTCCAGTCACCAGACCTGAACCCAATCGAGATGGTTTGGGGTGAGCTGGACAGAACAGTGAAGGCAGAAGGGCCAACAAGTGCTAAGCATCTCTGGGAACTCCTTCAAGATTGTTGGAAGACCATTTCCGGTGACTACCTTTTGAAGCTCATCAAGAGAATGCCAAGAGTGTGCAAAGCAGTCATCAAAGCTAAAGGTGGCTACTTTGAAGAACCTAGAATATAAGACATGTTTTCAGTTGTTTCACACTTTTTTGTTAAGTATATAATTCCACATGTGTTAATTCATAGTTTTGATGCCTTCAGTGTGAATGTACAATTTTCATAGTCATGAAAATACAGAAAATATTTAAATGAGGTGTGTCCAAACTATTGGTCTGTACTATATATATATATATATATATATATATAGTATATCTTTTAGGTTACATTCTCGCAGAGCGAATTTGCTGTGGGCCTGCTGCAGTGGAATATCCTGTTGTAGGTATCACCCTATACTTGGAGGTGACACTTCACACCAATATCCCAAGCATTCATTGATGTCTGTGGATCTCAAACCCTAAATTCCTGTCAGTTTACGCTGCAGCTCTATTTCACAGTAGGAGCAAGAGATGTCGTAGCATTTCATGCATTTTGCTGGCACAATAAAACTGAGCCGATTTTCTGTAAGCAAAAAGAGCAGAAAATTCAGTTTTTGCAATGTGGGAACTTAACCTTAAACCTTATCTCAAAGTGCAGAGCAAATAAATATGGACAATCAATGTGTCCTAGGTTTTTCATAGAGTTAAAGTAAATAGCAGCAATGGAATAATCATGAATGTTAAAAACAGACAAACTGGACCTGCTTAAATATCACAAAACTGCTATGAAAGCATGTGTAGCAAAGAATGCAGGACTTTCCAGCGTCCAATAACCCATGATAGAAAACCGCTAATACTACCAATTCACTGCACAATATAGTCACCAATTATCATATGAATGGGCAAATCATACCTAAAGTGGGCATGTGGAATCCCCAGATGTCCCTCTGTCCCAAGCACGTTTCTGTCATGTATAGTGTACAGTTCCTATAGCGTCTTGTGCTTGGGTGCGAGGAAACACAGGAGACATAGGTTGAAATGAAATGACTTGTATTACTTCATACAAGCATGCTGAAAAGTTCACACAGTTTGCAGGAACAGCGACAGGAGACACAGCAGGCCAGAGTAACTTCAAGCACTACAATAAATCTCCAAAGCAGGTTCAGGATCTCTTCTCTGTACCGTAATTCCTCTGCAAACATGGATTCACCAAACAGCAGGTTTCCAGAGTCCAAAAGTGTTCCAAGGTTCCTCAGTAGGGAATAGCTGGAGTACAAGTCCAAGGCTTCCAGGAGTCAGGTCACAGACTGACTGAGGCTTGATTCAGGAGCACTGATTGTTCAGCTGAGGCTGCTTAAGAAGCAAGAGGGAAGAATCAGGGCGGGAACATGAAAACTGGAAACTCCATATTAACTGAGGGCAAGAGCTGCAGAAAGACAGAAAGCAAAATGGCCGACGGAAAACTGAGTTTCAAGGAACATGTCAACAGAGACAAAGAACCTTACATTACTCCCCCCTTAGGGACAACCTCCGGATGACCTCAGACCAGGCTTGTCAGGGTACCTCTGATGAAACTGGCGGAGCAGGCGAGGAGCATTTACATTATTAACTGGTTCCCATGAGTTGTCCTCCACTGGGTAGCCCTGCCATTTAATCAAATATTGCAACTGATTTCTGTACAACCTGGAATCTAGAATCCTTTCCACCATAAATTCTTCCTGACCATCGACCAGCACTGGGTCAGGGCAAGGAGAAGAACGTCCAGGAAACGTATTGGGTGTTGCAGCCTTTAGTAGGGATACATGAAAGACAGGGTGGATTCTCATAGTTCTGGGCAGTTGAAGACGACAAGCAACAGCACTTATAATCTTATTGATCTTATAAGGTCCAATGTACTTATGTCCCAATTTAGACGATGGAATCTTTAATTTAAGATTTCTGGTTGACAGCCAGACCAAATCTCCTACCTTGAAAGCTGGTGCAGGTTTACGAAATGTATCTGCTGCTTTCTTGTACCTTTCCTGAGCCAAGTCTAGATTTTCCTTTAGAAGATCCATATTCTTTTGTAAAGAAGTGATTCTTTCAGCCACTGCCGGCAAGGGCGTATCTATGGGAAATCGAGGAAGAATGTTAGGATGATAACCTAGATTGGAGTAAAAAGGAGACTGCTTAGTGGAGGTGCTCTGAGAGTTGTTATAAGAGAACTCAGCCAGTGGAAGTAGATCCACCCAATCATCCTGTAGGTGGCAGATAAAACAGCGGAGATACTGCTCCAGGGTCTGATTGGTTCGTTCTGTCTGTCCATTAGTCTGGGGATGAAAAGCAGAAGAAAGGTTTACTTTAATGTCCAATGCTGCACAGAAATTTTGCCAAAACCTTGAAGTGAATTGCACCCCTCGATCCGAAATGACCTCATCCGGTACTCCATGTAAGCGAAACACATTCTTAATCATCAAGTCTGATGTCTGTTTTGCAGTGGGTAAGCCGACACAAGGGATAAAATGAGCTGCCTTTGTTAGACGGTCAACCACCACTAGAATGGTGTTCTTCCCTTGAGAGGTTGGTAACTCCACAATGAAGTCCATAGAAATGGATCCCCACGGGCGGGACGGGGTGGGAAGAGGTTGCAACAGCCCAGTTGGTGAGGAGCGAGGTGTTTTGCATCTTGCACAGACTTCACATAAGTGAAAATATTTAAACATCTTTCCTGAAAGGGGGCCCCAAAGAAACGAGAAAGAAATTCTTTGTTTTTAAAATTTTCCCTATCCGGCATCTTGGAATCATGGATGAGTTGCAAACTCTCAATTGACTGTTTTGTATATACAGACTTTGGGCCTGAATCCACACACCATTTTAAAAAACAAGACTTACGTCCCTTGGGGGTTGACCAAAAAAATCCGCATGGTATGCTTCCTTGTGTCCTTAAGTGGGTCTTGATTATGAATCACTCCGGGAATCTAGAGTCAGGAAGAAAGTCTTGGGGGATAAGTGGACTGTTCGCTGAAATGAATCCAGGAGTGCATCAGCCTTTCCTTGCGCGATCTGGTCTATAAGAAATTACAAAATTAAATTTGTTTGGGAAAAGATTCCGCGAGCCGGGCGAGGAGTCGGGGAACTTAGCCGACCGGATAAATTTCAAGGTTACGATGGTCTGCAGGACGACTATTTGCTGTGCAGTCCCGAAGAAGTGTCTCCATTTTTTTGAAGGCGGCAAAATGGGCCAACAATTCCATTCCCAATCGTAGTTCCTCTCACCGAAGAAAAACTGTGGGAAAAGAAGGCACAGGGATGCAAGACATTTTTCTCACCTTTTTCCCCTGGAGAGTATAGCTCCAAGGCACAGTCTGAAGATCCACCTTATTTTGAAGGCAAGCTCGGGGTTGGGATGTACTAAGAAGATGCGGTGGTAAATTTATCCTTTAAACAGGAAAATGCTTCTGAGCTTGGGGGGCCCAGGAGAACCTAGACTGTTTGGGTAAGTTGGGTGTAGGGAAAATACCTCAGAAAAATTTTTAATGAAACGTCTATAGAAGTTGGCAAACCGATGAAAACCTGCACCTCCTTCACATTTCTGGGATTGGCCAACCTTGATGGCTTGGGTCTTGCTTCCATCCATACTAATCCCTTGCGTAGATAGTACTACCCCAAATTGAATTTGGGTCCTATGGAATTCCATTTTTAAGTTTGATGTAGAGATGGTTTTGTCTTAGGCGTTCTAAGACCATTCTCACATGCCATGATGTTCCCTGTGGATTAGAAAAAAAAACAGAAATTCATCCAGATAAATCACCCAAATGTATCTGGAGATCCCGAAGATTTCATTCCGAAGTGTTGGAAAGTGGCTTGGGGCGGTACTCAGCCAAAGGCATAACAATATTCAAAGTGTCCATAGCGGACCTAAAGCAGTCTTCCTTCATCCCATTTAATTCGGACAAGTTTAGGCCCCCGGGATCCTTTTTTAGAAAATTTGGATGGCACTCTCTCCAACAACTAAGGGGTTAAAAAGGGAATGGAAAACGGTTTTAATAGAACCTTATTGAGTTCCCTATAGTTTGCAGGTTCAAGATCCCTTTTTCTCACAAAGAAATGGGGAATGCGGGAAGAAGAGGGGCTAGAAGCCCGGAAAATTTCGTCTAAAATCCTTCAAAGTTTTTCCCGGGCCCCCCCTGGGGGGTAGATCTCCAAAAAAGGGATCCGGCCCAGGCAAAATTCAATTTTGGGAAAAACATATGGCGGGGGGGGAAGTGTACGTTTTTTGTCCTAAACCCCCTAGTATGAACACGGGGATTCGGGACTGCAGGTTCCCTTTTTTAACGAACAACTGAAAACCCCTTTACCTTTTTCTCCAAAAATGTAATTCCCCTTTGGCCCCCAGTTAACGTAGGATTCTGCCCTTTTCACCCCTGGTGCCCTAAAATAATGGGAAGGTGGGGGGAAGGATAAAAAAAAAAGACTTTTTCCCCCGATGATCTTTACCCATAAGGACCCAAAGGCTTGTTTCTTGATCCACTGGTCCAAATTTGTGAGACCCCTCCACAGTCCCCATCGTACGGAGTAGCCTTTTTCACTGAAGTATCCCCTTTTCAGGCAAAGGGTACCAAAAAATTTCCCTTGCCCTTGGGGATCTAGCAACTAGCCCCCAGAGGGGTAAAACCGGTTTTAGGGGGAAAAAGCAAGGAGAATTGTTTTTTTTTCAAATCACTGGGACACCGTGGGAAACTTGAAAAATTGCGCGTTTTTTCATCGTCCCCAAACTAAAAAAGGTTTTTAACTGAGAAATCAAGATCTCTTGCGCAATCCTTTTTGGGGCCTGAGGCCGGACATACAGAGCTCCCCGCAACACTCAAAGGAATGACGCTCAGTAGTCTTTCGAAAACGGCTGGGGAGTTTATAAAGAAGGCCTGCTTACCACAGTTGAAAAAGTTTTCCTTTTACGATTTTTTTTGGGGCATCACTAAAACCCTCTTTGTAAAGAGTCCCCCTGCATGGTTCGGTTCTGGTTCCCTTTGACCTACTCAAAGGTTTTAGTGGGAGGGAGGTAGTTTAAAAAGGTTTTGTGCGATTAAAATTTTGACCAATTTTTTTGTTGCGTTGCCCAAAAGACTCAATCGGTACAAAGTTAATAAAGGCCTAACCGGGGAGGGTCGCCGGCAATTTATCCCTTTAATCAGTGGAAAACCCCCCCGAAAAAAAAATTTTTTCAATGTCCCAAGGGAAAAAAGCCCCTTTGAAAAATTTGGCATTTATTTTTGGGGAAATTTTTAAGCTTGCGAAAAATTAAAAATTGTTTTTTCCCAACTGTTCACCGAAAGGGGTAATTTTCCCCAAACATGGGGGAACCGGTGTTTTAAAAGCCCAAATTGGTGCTCCCAAAACACTTGCAAATTATGATTAGTGAGGTCCTGTAGGCTTGCAAAAACGGGTTTTTTAAAGTCTGTACATCTGAAAGGATTGTATCAGTCACTCCGCAAAGTTCCTTTATGCGGGCCCCATCTTCCAGATCTTTTAAGGCAGAAGTGCTGGAAGAGGAAAGGAAAAAAACAAAAAAAAAAAATAGTGTTTACCTGTGGTAACACTCCAGAGCAAAATTCCAAGGGAATGCGCTCACCTGGAATGGTTGCGAGAAGTCACAACCACTGTCATCACATAAGGTATTAAACGGACATCTGATATCCACAGTCACAGCAGGCACGGCTTTCCCAGACCCAGCAGACACTAAACATTGGCTCCTGAATCTTGTCATGTATAGTGTACAGTTCCTTTTTAGCGTCTTGTGCTTGGGTGCGAGGAAAACACAGGAGACTGGGTTGATATGAAATGACTTGTATTACTTCATACAAGCATGCTGAAAAGTTCACACAGTTTGCAGGAACAGCGACAGGAGACACAGCAGGCCAGAGTAACTTCAAGCACTACAATAAATCTCCAAAGCAGGTTCAGGATCTCTTCTCTGTACCGTAATTCCTCTGCAAACATGGATTCACCAAACAGCAGGTTTTCAGAGTCCAAAAGTGTTCCAAGGTTCCTCAGTAGGGAATAGCTGGAGTACAAGTCCAAGGCTTCCAGGAGTCAGGTCACAGACTGACTGGGGCTTGATTCAGGAGCACTGATTGTTCAGCTGAGGCTGCTTAAGAAGCAAGAGGGAAGAATCAGGGCGGGAACATGAAAACTGGAAACTCCATATTAACTGAGGGCAAGAGCTGCAGAAAGACAGAAATGGCCGACGGAAAACTGAGTTTCAAGGAACATGTCAACAGAGACAAAGAACCTTACAGTTTCGCTACCACTTCTTTCGGGGAGGCGTGCCAGGGCGGGGGGCATACGTTTAAATAGTGTGCATCGAAATAATGATTGGACGAGGTGGCACTGCAATTGCGCATGCTCCATTTTTCTAAGGTCCTAATCACGCAAGTGCAATAAGAGCTAATATGCAGATCAAAAATAGAGTTTAGTCATCTCAAAGATGACATAAGTGACCGAAGAAAATAACCCTCCCAGAAACTGCGGCCTGCGCATGTGATCTACTCCTAAAATGGAATGATGTAAATGAATATGAAACTATGTGTTAGATGCTGGAGTGCCTGGAACTATTGTATCTATATATTGTATGTGTGTGCTCATAATGTAGAAAAAGCTTTGTGGACATGCTACTTAGTGCACAAATATGATAATAATAGATACATAATGAAGTTTTATGTTAACACCTATGTAAGGGACCTATAAAAGGTACCACAATGAAATACTAAAGTGTAAATGTGCAAATTCTAAAGTGATAAATAACTATCCTATACATTATGGTGAATAATAATTACATACTAGGACCTTAGAAAAAGGTGCCTCTGGCACTGCGGGTGCGCGATGACGTCATCGCGCAGTCACTGTGTGTGACGGGCAGTGCAGCCGCTGAGACAGGAGTGGGGAGCAGCGGGGGGCACAAGGAGAGGTGAGGATTGTGTTTTTTTTTATATCAGTGAGTACTGGACTGCTGGGCCATTCTGGGGGAGAGATGTGGGCTTCGATATATACTATGTGGGCTGTGGATATACTATGTGGGTATATATTCTAAGGGGGCTGCATTATACTATATGAGGGGGCTGCATTACATTCTATGGTGGGTTACATTATATTCTGTGGAGTGGCTGCATTAGACTCTGTGTGGTGGTTGCATTATACTCTGTGGGGTGCTGTATTATGCTCTATGGGGTGGCTGCATTATACTATATGTGGGCTGCATTATACTGTATCGAGGACTATGGGGAATACATTATACTATACGAAGAACTATAGGGTGCATTATACTATAGGAAGTGAATTGTACCACATGGATAACTATGGAGGTGCATTACACTATATGGAGCAATATGAGGAGTGTATTTACTACATGGAGGACTGAGCAGCAGTGTATTTTATTATATGGAAGACTATGAGGGTGTATTATACTATATGGAGGACTGAGTGTATTTTACTACACAATGTTCCAAATTATTATGCAAATGATATTTTTCTCTGATTTTCCTAAGTGGTCGGTGCAAATGACAGTCAGTCTAATAAAAGTCATCACCCGTTAGAGTATACATCAAATTTTATTGAAGAAACCTCCCAATGATAACAGTATAATCTCCAAAATGCATAAAAACTAAACTCAAAATGCACTGTTCCAAATTATTAGGCACAGTAGAATTTCTAAACATTTACTATGTTTTAAAGAACTGAAAATGCTCATTTGTGGAATTTGCAGCATTAGGAGGTCACATTCTCTGAACAAAAAAGCTATTTAACTCCAAAACATCCTAACAGGCCAAGTTACATGTTAACATAGGAACCCTTCTTTGATATCACCTTCACAATTCTTGCATCCATTGAACTTGTGAGTTTTTGGAGAGTTTCTGCTTGTATTTCTTTGCATGAAGTCAGAATAGCCTCCCAGAGTTTCGGTTTTGATGTGAACTGCCTCCCACCCTCGTAGATCTTTTGCTTGATGATACTCCAAAGGTTCTCTATAGGGTTGAGGTCAGGGGAAGATGGTGGCCACACCATGAGTTTATCTCCTTTTATGCCCATAGCAACCAATGACTCAGAGGTATTCTTTGCAGCATGAGATGGTGCATTGTCATGCATGAAGATGATTTTGCTCCTGAAGGAACGTTTCTGCTTTTTATACCATGGAAGAACGTTGTCAGTCAGAAACTCTATATACTTTGCAGAGGTCATTTTCACACCTTCTGGAACCTTAAAGGGGCCTACCAGCTGTTTCCCCATGATTCCAGCCCAAAACATGACTCCTCCACCTCTTTGCTGACGTTGCAGCCTTGTTGGGACATGGTGGCCATCCACCAACCATCCACTACTCCATCCATCTGGACCATCCAGTGTTGCTCGACACTCATCAGTAAACAAGACTGTTTGAAAATTAGTCTTCATGTATGTCTGGGCCTACTGCAAACATTTCTGCTTGTGAGCACTGTTTAGGGGTGGCCGAATAGCAGGGTTATGCACCACAGCAAGCCTTTGAAGGATCCTACACCTTGAGGTTCGAGGGACTCCAGAGGCACCAGCAGCTTCAAATATCTGTTTGCTGGTTTGTAATGGCTTTTAAGCAGCTGCTCTCTTAATCCGATGAACTTGCCTGGCAGAAACCTTCCTCATTCTGCCTTTATCAGCACGAACACGTCTGTGCTCAGAATCAACCACAAATCTCTTAACAGTACGATGATCACGCTTAAGTTTTTGGGAAATATCTAATGTTTTCATCCCTTGACCAAGGCATTGCACTATTTGATGCTTTTCAGCAGCAGAGAGATCCTTTTTCTTTCCCATGTTACTTGAAAACTCTGGCCTGCTTAATAGTGTGGAACATCCAGTTTTCCCTTTATTGGGCTCACATGGCAAACTAATTATCACAGGTATCTGAGATTGATTTCAGTGATCCAAAGAACCCTGAGACAGAAAACCATCAATGGGTTTCAGTTACAAAAAAAAACGCTATGACACTTAAAACCAATTTGCATAATAATTTGGAACATGGTGTATATGGAGGACTATAGGGAGTGTATTATACTATATGAAGGACTACGGGGAGAGTATTATACTATATAGAGGACTATAGGGAGTGTATTACACTATATGGAGGACTATAGGGAATGTATTATACTATATGGAGGATGTTGTGAACATGTTGGAGACGACTTCGGAGCTGAAGCTCCCTCTGGTGGTTGCTGAGGGTATTGAACCTATGTTGAACAGCAAAAATCCTACACCTGCAACTGATGATTGGTTATCAGGTGGTACGGACTGGCCTGATATAAGTGAGCTGACCTCCCATGGTCCTTGCGGTGATCAATTGTTCTTCCTGGTCAAGGTTGGAATTCAGCTTGCTTTTCTGCTGTCTCCTGCTTGCATTCAGATAAGTCACTTTCATTTTTTTTTGTGGTTTGATTTTCCTTGCTTTTTTGCTGCATTGCTTTTTTACTTCAGCCGGGTCCCCTTTGGCGGGCTTGGGCTGGTTCCGTTCGCTTTTTGTATTTGTTAATTTGCTCAGTTTTTGTGATATTTTGCTGCTGGGTAGCTACATGTCCACACCAGAGATCTGATATAAGTGGTCGAGACTGTGTGGTCTCAGTATTTTTGGATTCAGAAGTGTTGGAGTTTTTTCCTAGGGTTTTTCTGGGTTGCAGACAGTATGCTCTCCTGTGCTGTCTTATCTAGACAGTTTTTGGCCCCATTGTTTGCTCAATCTATTTTCTGTCTGTGTTCATGTTTTCATCTTGTCTAACTGCCATTATATGTTTGGGGGCTTCCTATTCTTTTGGGGCTCTACTCCGGGGCAGTTAGCTTTCCTCTTTCCATCTTCAGAGATAGCTAATCTCTCCGGCTGTGACGAGGCGTCTAGGGCACCGTAGGAACGTCCCACGGCTGCTTCTAGTTAGGTTAGGGGTCTGCAACCTATTAGTTTCCAACCTCTCTGGTGTTTGGCTACCTTTGCGGTTATTTGCTACTGCCTCCTCAGCTACCAAGACATAACAGGAAGACTATGGGGCATATTATATTATATGGAGGACTATGAGGTGTGCATTTTAAAATAGGGAGGACTGTGGTGCAGGTTATAATATATGGAGGACTATGGGGTGTATTATACTAAACAAGCAAAATGCTGCATATTCATTAAGTGATTGGATTGTTTATGCCGGAACAAAAATCATTGTTCTTAGCAGCACATCACCGGAGTAAACTGTAGATGTGCTGCTGATAACATGATACTGTATGGGGATCTATTAGTGATCCATAGTGATTGTTCTGTCCCCAGCATTCTTTCTCAGACGGTGGAAAGAGGTCGGGAAACAAGTGTTGTACGATTTCAATACTGTCGATCACACTCATTTAGCGTCCTGAACTCAGCGCATGTAAATACAACCAAAATGCTTCTGTGTGATGTGCAATATGTTAGCATTTGGGGCCCCATTTTAAACTTTGCCTAAAACCGGCCCTGTACATACCCCAGTGACCTATGGGTTGACTCATTTAGGGCATTTTTGTGATTAAAGAGTAGTGTACAGTGTTGTGCTGCTGTGACTGTGGAGAGTGTACAGTGCCGTGCTGCCTGTGGCTGAGGAGAGTGTACAGTGCCATGCTGTCACTTGTGACTGCAGGTAGTGTACAGTGCCGTTATGCCATCTGTGACTGCGGACAGTGTACACTGTTGTGCTGCCGCCTGTGACTGCGGACAGTGTACAGTGGCGTGCTGCCACCTGTGACTGTGGACAGTGTAAAGTGCCCTGCAGCCACTTGTGACTACGGACAGTGTAAAGTGCCATGCTGCCACCTGTGTCTGCAAAGAGTGTACAGCGCTTGCTACCATCTGAGTCAGGAGACAATGTACAGCTGTGATGGGATACAGTGTACAACGCCGTGATGCCGTCTGTGACTACGAATTGGGTACAGTACCATGCTTGCTGCCACCTGAGTCAGGGGACAATGTACAGCTCTGTGCTGCTGCCTGTGATGGGGGACAGTGTACAGTGCAGTTTATACTGCTGCCTGTGGCCGGGACAGTGTACTGCACCGTGTTGCCGCCTGTGGCTGGGGACAGTGAGTGTACAGCGCCGTGCTGCTGCCTGTGGCGGGACAGTGAGTGTACAGCGCGTGCTGCGCCTGTGCTGGGACAGTGAGTGTACAGCGCCGTGCTGCAGCCTGTGGCTGGGACAGTGAGTGTACAGCGCCGTGCTGCGCCTGGCTGGGACAGTGAGTGTACAGCGCAGTGTGCAGCCTGTGGCTGGGACAGTGAGTGTACAGCGCCGTGTGCGCCGTGTGGACAGTGAGTGTACAGCGCCGTGCTGCGCCGTGGCTGGGACAGTGAGTGTACAGCGCGTGCTGCGCCCGTGGCTGGGGCAGTGAGTGTACAGCGCCGTGTGCGCCGTGGCTGGGACAGTGAGTGTACAGCGCCGTGTGCAGCCTGTGGCTGGGGACAGTGAGTGTACAGCGCAGTGTGCAGCCTGTGGCTGGGACAGTGAGTGTACAGCGTGTGCGCTGTGTGGACAGTGAGTGTACAGCGCGTGTGCTGCCGTGGCTGGACAGGAGTGTACAGCGCCGTGTGCGCCTGGCTGGGACAGTGAGTGTACAGCGCCGTGTGCAGCCTGTGGCTGAGGACAGTGAGTGTACAGCGCCGTGTGCGCCTGTGGCTGGGACAGTGAGTGTACAGCGCAGTGTGCAGCCGTGGCTGGGGACAGTGAGTGTACAGCGCCGTGTGGCCTGTGGCTGGGACAGTGAGTGTACAGCGCGTGTGCGTGGTGGGGACAGTGGTGTACAGCGCGTGTGCAGCGTGCTGGGACAGTGAGTGTACAGCGCCGTGGCAGCCTGTGGCTGGGACAGTGAGTGTACAGCGCCGTGTGCAGCCTGTGGCTGGGACAGTGAGTGTACAGCGCCGTGTGCAGCCTGTGGCTGGGACAGTGAGTGTACAGCGCCGTGCTGCAGCCGTGGCTGAGGACAGTGAGTGTACAGCGCCGTGCTGCGCCTGTGGCTGGGACAGTGAGTGTACAGCGCCGTGCTGCAGCCTGTGGCTGAGGGACAGTGAGTGTACAGCGCCGTGTGCAGCCTGTGGCTGGGACAGTGAGTGTACAGCGCCGTGCTGCGCCTGTGGCTGGGACAGTGAGTGTACAGCGCCGTGCTGCAGCCTGTGGCTGGGACAGTGAGTGTACAGCGCGTGTGCAGCCTGTGGCTGGGACAGTGAGTGTACAGCGCGTGTGCAGCCTGTGGCTGAGGACAGTGAGTGTACAGCGCCGTGTGCAGCCTGTGGCTGGGACAGTGAGTGTACAGCGCCGTGTGCAGCCTGTGGCTGAGGACAGTGAGTGTACAGCGCCGTGTGCAGCCTGTGGCTGGGACAGTGAGTGTACAGCGCCGTGCTGCAGCCTGTGGCTGAGGACAGTGAGTGTACAGCGCCGTGCTGCAGCCTGTGGCTGAGGACAGTGAGTGTACAGCGCCGTGTGCAGCCTGTGGCTGAGGACAGTGAGTGTACAGCGCCGTGTGCAGCCTGTGGCTGGGACAGTGAGTGTACAGCGCGTGTGCAGCCTGTGGCTGAGGACAGTGAGTGTACAGCGCCGTGTGCAGCCTGTGGCTGGGACAGTGAGTGTACAGCGCCGTGTGCAGCCTGTGGCTGGGACAGTGAGTGTACAGCGCCGTGTGCAGCCTGTGGCTGAGGACAGTGAGTGTACAGCGCGTGCTGCAGCCTGTGGCTGGGACAGTGAGTGTACAGCGCCGTGTGCAGCCTGTGGCTGGGACAGTGAGTGTACAGCGCCGTGTGCAGCCTGTGGCTGGGGACAGTGAGTGTACAGCGCCGTGTGCAGCCTGTGGCTGAGGACAGTGAGTGTACAGCGCCGTGTGCAGCCTGTGGCTGGGACAGTGAGTGTACAGCGCCGTGTGCAGCCTGTGGCTGAGGACAGTGAGTGTACAGCGCCGTGTGCAGCCTGTGGCTGGGACAGTGAGTGTACAGCGCCGTGTGCAGCCTGTGGCTGAGGACAGTGAGTGTACAGCGCCGTGTGCAGCCTGTGGCTGGGGACAGTGAGTGTACAGCGCCGTGCTGCAGCCTGTGGCTGGGACAGTGAGTGTACAGCGCCGTGTGCAGCCTGTGGCTGGGACAGTGAGTGTACAGCGCCGTGTGCAGCCTGTGGCTGAGGACAGTGAGTGTACAGCGCCGTGCTGCAGCCTGTGGCTGAGGACAGTGAGTGTACAGCGCCGTGTGCAGCCTGTGGCTGAGGACAGTGAGTGTACAGCGCCGTGCTGCAGCCTGTGGCTGAGGACAGTGAGTGTACAGCGCCGTGCTGCAGCCCGTGGCTGAGGACAGTGAGTGTACAGCGCCGTGCTGCAGCCTGTGGCTGTGGACAGTGAGTGTACAGCGCCGTGCTGCAGCCTGTGGCTGAGGACAGTGAGTGTACAGCGCCGTGTGCAGCCTGTGGCTGAGGACAGTGAGTGTACAGCGCCGTGTGCAGCCTGTGGCTGAGGACAGTGAGTGTACAGCGCCGTGTGCAGCCTGTGGCTGAGGACAGTGAGTGTACAGCGCCGTGTGCAGCCTGTGGCTGGGGACAGTGAGTGTACAGCGCCGTGCTGCAGCCTGTGGCTGTGGACAGTGAGTGTACAGCGCCGTGTGCAGCCTGTGGCTGAGGACAGTGAGTGTACAGCGCCGTGCTGCAGCCTGTGGCTGAGGACAGTGAGTGTACAGCGCCGTGTGCAGCCTGTGGCTGGGGACAGTGAGTGTACAGCGCCGTGTGCAGCCTGTGGCTGAGGACAGTGAGTGTACAGCGCCGTGCTGCAGCCTGTGGCTGAGGACAGTGAGTGTACAGCGCCGTGTGCAGCCTGTGGCTGAGGACAGTGAGTGTACAGCGCCGTGCTGCAGCCTGTGGCTGAGGACAGTGAGTGTACAGCGCCGTGTGCAGCCTGTGGCTGAGGACAGTGAGTGTACAGCGCCGTGCTGCAGCCTGTGGCTGAGGACAGTGAGTGTACAGCGCCGTGTGCAGCCTGTGGCTGAGGACAGTGAGTGTACAGCGCCGTGCTGCAGCCTGTGGCTGTGGACAGTGAGTGTACAGCTCCGTGCTGCAGCCCGTGGCCGTCACTGAGGGGCGGGAGAGAGGGCGGGCGCTTCCTGCCTTGTTGCTGAGAGGAAGTTTCGCGTGTGCCCTCCTCGCTACATGCCGCCGTGCACGGACTGTGTGGCGGGGGGCGGAGCGGCATGGCTGCCCCCGCTGCTCCCCAGCATATAGCGCCGTTAGAGCAGCAGTAAGGCCATGGCGGGCTCCTCTCACCCCCGGGCACTATAACACACATGTGCAGAATGGAGCTGCAGAGCCTGCGCCCGCCCGGTGAGCTGCCCGCTGAGGAGGACATTGCTGCCTACGAGCCGAGTCCTCACACAGGACGCAGCGGGAAGCCGAGCACCTACCGGGGACGCCACGGGACTGGACTGGGACTATGAGCGACCCTGCTGTGGGGAAGGAAGACGCAGCCCTGGCGGTGCCGGAGTCCGGGGAGTGTGACCTGCTCTCCGCACCGAGTACACCCGCGGAGGAGCCGGGGGAGCTGCTGAGGAAGCTGAGCGCCCTGCGCCTGGCGGAGCGGGCAGTGCCAGTCCTGCGGGGCCACAGGTACAGCGAGGAGGGCAGGGTGCGCAGCCACATGGATGCCCGGTACCCGGAGCCCCTGAGCACGGAGGAGTCTCCCGCCGGAGGGCGCGCTCCCTGCCATGGAACCCCATCCCGGAGGCGGAGGATGAGGACGACTCCCTGCTGTGCTGCTGTAAGCTGAAGAAGAAGGTGCAGTTCGCGGACTCCCTGGGGCTGAGTCTGGCCAGTGTCAAGCACTTTCTGCCCTCGGATGAGCCGCTGGTGCCCCGGCTGTGCTGGCCAGGCTGCAGAGCTACCCCCGGCCGTACCCGGGCCTGAGCTGGTGGAGGACATGGCCGTGCCGGAGGGCCCCGTCCCTGCGGAGCTGCTGGCCAGGCTGGATGAGCAGGGGGTCTGCCTGGAGCAGGTGTCCGCCTCCGCCTGGGGGGTGGTCGGGTACGTCCTGGTAAAGGACCCCGGAGAAAGTGCCCGGGTGAAGATCCGGTACACATTTAATGAGTGGTTGTCTTTCCTGGACTGGCCAGCCTCTGCCCCCCAGCACAGCACTGCCCCCGGCACCCAGCGCTTCCACTTTAACCTTTGTTACCCCCCTTCTACCTCTCTGATACACTTTGCCGTGTGCTTCACCACCAGTCATGGGCAAGAGATCTGGGACAACAACCATGGGGCGAACTACACTGTGAGCTGCCAGCAGAACTGGCGACCTGAGCTCCAGCCCCGCAGCCCCGGCCAGGAGGAGTCTGGGGGTCCCCAGCACTGGTAGCACCTGCAGCACCGACACTTGATGCTGAAAGGGTTAACGGGTCACTCATAAGCACAATGGCACTGACTTGTCCGCTGAATGGCGCATTATCCACATTCGGGCAGATACTTGTACTTGTCACCCTCATCAGAAATACTCAACTGCCTAATTGAGAAATGTCCGTCGGCTTCCTGGCAATGTGCAAATCCCTTCCTACCGTTGTGAAAGCGACTACACAATCCAGTGTTCTAGTAGCCACCCAGGAATATACTATATACCCGGCACTCTCTCAGTGGTGGGTGACAGTGACACATGATCTATGGAGGTCACAGACATTGCATTCAGTAGGTTTACATGTAATAGGACGGGGTTAATTCCCTTTAGCCCCCGTAATCTGAATTATCTGCCGATAACGGTGGCATTTATGGAGGATGATGGAATGGACTGGGTGATGGCACTGCGCAACGCTTCTAAATGGGATAATGTGAAATAAATCAGGTTTTTATTTGCTTTCTATCAAGCATCTTCCATACAATAAGAGACTGATAACGAATATTAATCACCGTGTATGAATACGGGTATATGGGAATGATAGCCAACCTTACTGCTTATACAGGGGCATCACCCAGCTTTCCCGGTTCTTATAGGATGATGCAGCCTGGTCATGCCGCTGTGCGCGTACAGGGATTTGTAGCTGTTTAGATGAATTTGCCACTTTGGACATGGAAAAGCTGGATGACACGTGCTGGCAACCATATATGCTCTTACTCTGCTTTCCCAGGAATGGACATAAGGAAGTAGGCAATCTGATTTGCACGGGCTCCGGGAAATACCTAACACAATAAGTGGCGCACTGCAACCTGTTGAGCTACAAATCTAAGATATCATATGCTGGGACTTGTAGTGAAACAGCTCAAGCATCAGCGTTTGCAGAGCAGTGTCCTAGGGGCAGGGATGTAGAATGTTTGCTAGGGGGGAATGGCCGTTGGCACTTTTCTTGAACACTGTGATATATATGAGGCTTGCACAGTTTTATATGAGTGCACTTTACAGCACTGCACTTTACAGCATTTCTTTGATCTATGCACTTTCCTATTTTTTACATGATTAAAGTCCTGCTTCTCCTGCACCATGGTACGGTTTGTGTCTGTTTAATAGAACGTGAGGTTAAGGCTTATCAATTTACCCCTTGTTTTCTCTAATTTTGACACTTTGCTCCAGTTTTACAGTACCGGTATGTGTTTGTCTAAAAAGCAAAGTTGGGCAAACAGTAACTACAGTCTCCAGTGCTGCACTCCATAAAGCTCCCAAGTGTTCATCACTAAATCATGACTTGTAGTGCCTCTTGTCTCCTGGTTCCAAAACACGACAATATAGTCTGCAACTTTTAACTTTATTTATGGCATTTGCTGTGTCAACGTCAACCAGCTCTGTGAACCTATTCTGCCTCTATGAATGGATTATATAAGAAATCACATAACCGCCACTGTAAAGAATATCAAGTCTCCTCAGAGGCCTGTGACCTGTATTAATGCACTTTGCATCTTGTCACTATTTGACAATTAATTTAAAATTTTTATAAAGAACGTCTGCAGCAGTGGAGATGTATGTAAAGATGTTCTGCAGCAGCTGAGTGTATTATGGTTTTCTGGAGCAGTAGATGTAGAACTTTTGCTTTTTAATTTGGGGAGAACTACAGGTCAGCCAATATGGTTGGTTCAGACGAAGGGGCTTTCTACAAAAACTATGTGGAGGAAGATATTAGCACATAAATAATCATGATTCTGATTGTTCATTACTCTGACAATCTCTTCTCAACCACTGTTTCCACCTACTCCCCTTGGTGCAGGCGCTGTTCCAGCGGTGTCGGCACTAGCTCTCCCGGGACTTGCGTGACATAACAATGGTGGAAGCAGTGATTGAGAAGGTTATCCGAGTAATAGACAACCTGTTTAAGACCCAATTTACATGTCTGATCTGAGTTTCAGCAGCTAATAGACACATGTTAGTGTATGACCCTTTTCACGTGTCTGACTTCTTTCCAGACTGCAAAATAAAATAATTAGACTGATTTGTGGCCAATATGTGCTCATTCAATGAGATGGGTCTGCAAAAAAACAAATGTGTGCTGCACAAATTTCACTGGTTGTGAGAAGCTTGGGCATTTTTTTTTTTTTTTTTGTAATGTGAAAAATTAATGATGACGATGGTAAAAGTGGACACACAAGCCAAAAATTTTGAAGCCGGGGTCAGACTAGCGTATGGCTTCCGATGTGAGAGCATCGGATGCGATATGCTAATGACCCTCGGCTCCTGCTCTGCTGTGTGCTGGAGCCGAGTGTCATGCTGCTGTGCTCCGAGCCTCTCGCACAGAGCGGATCGGAGCACAGCTGTGGAGGAGGTGGAGAAAGTAATTTCTCTATCTCCTCCATTGCCGGGGTCTGCGTCTATCGCACAGCACTCGGATGATATCAGAGTGATGTGCGCTGTGTCACTCGCACACAAAGGCTTATATGGGTGCAAGTGCGCCGAGACTCGGCCGAGTGTCAGTTGACTTGCATGTATAATACGTCCGAGAAAAAACATGGTGATGGGAGCTTCCCCATAGATGAATACTGGTCCGAGTGGTATGTGATGTTTTATCACATAGCACTTGTCCGTATTCATCGCTAGTGTGACTCCGGCCTAAGGGGTATTTCCATCTCAGAAATGTATGGCCTAGCCATAAAATACACCTTTTAATTTTGTGGTTTTTTTTTTATAATTTGTTTTCATTTCCAGAGTGTATGGATGGTTATAAAAGAGCACTACTTACAATTCCCGGTCCAGCATTGCCGTTCTGTCTCCGCAGGACAGGGAGTGATGAGCACCAGTCACCAGACCGCTGAGGCTGGTCATTGACTGTGTGGCCAGGAGGTGATTCACGCTTGGAGCATGAAGTGGATTCCATTACTAAATATGACTTGTTGATTTCTTTTATAATAATTTAGAGAAGCCAATAATCGGATATGAGTATTCGCTAGAAGATGTGTTCTATTAGCGTCCTGTGTAACTATGCTGGAAATCGTCTGATGAATGAACCACACACTTGTTCATCGAGTGATTGGATCATTTATGCCAGCATTGAAATCATGGTTTTGAGAGTGTATAGTTCTATGTAAACAGGTGTACTTTTGAAAACCTTATACTCTTTGTTCACAGAATGATCATTCCTTGTGCATAGTATTTTGGTTGGCCAGTAAAAACCTGCTACTAAATGATCGACGATCAACTTGTATATAGCTGATCATCAGTTGTTTCATTGTCAAACTCACTATTAGTGTTGACAAGCCTTTAGGAACTGGTATAAGTTGCCTTCTGCTCACTAATGAGCCAGGATGTTCTTGGTACTAAGGATATTTTTGTCTTTTGAAGTAAAGCGTATATTTTCTCTCTGAAGCACTGATTGACTTAGTAACTTGCTAGGACTGGAGAGCGCGGTCCTGGAGCAATAGAGGGTTTACATGTTCTGATATTCTGACAATCCCGATCACTGTTATTGCAATTGGCACCTTTTATAGAGGAGCTGTTCATGTCAGACTAGGTGGAGCAGAAATACATATCGCTTCCGGATCGTAAATTACAGACTGCAAACGTGGCCATTAACCAAGATCGGCTAAGGCATCAAATCCTCCTGCCTAATAATTGTTTGGTTGCCCTTAGGTTTCTGAAACTACTCTGACATGTTGGCTCATGGACTGGCAAGGTACCCTGTGATATCTGACACTAGGGGATTGATTCATTAAGTCTGGTGTTGCTGCTTAAGTTAACATTTTCATGCATAAAAATAACTCCAATCAGGGACTGAAGTAACATTTCTGGCTTATAAAAACGCTGGCATTTGGTTAATTTGACAGGTGGGCGTAGCCGAGCTTGAATCTTTCCTCAAAAGTGGGGGAGGGAGTGACAGGTAGCTCCAAAAATCCCAAATTTTTTTTCCATTGATATTAGGAGTTCAAAAAATATATACAATTTTTTTTTTTTTTTTTTTCTTCCCTCTGAAGGTATATTGTGGCTTATTTAAAACCAAAAATGTCCTATCCTTAATTGTTTTGTGAAGTTTATGTAGAAGTTCCTTTGTGGCAGTAAGGTCATATTTTCACTAGAATCATTTTCAGATAAAAGTAAATTGATATATTGATTAACCCCCAAGGGTGGTTTGCACGTTAATGACCGTGCCAATTTTTACAATTCTGACCACTGCCCCTTTATGAGGTAACTCTGGAACGCTTCAACGGATCTTCGCGATTCTGAGATTTTTTTTTTTCGTGACATATTGTACTTCACGTTATTGGTAAATTTCTTCAATATAACCTGCGTTTATTTGTGAAAAAATGAAAATTTGGCAAAAACGTCGCAATTTTCAACTTTTAATTCTTATGCCCTTAAATAAGAGAATTATATCGCCCAAAATAGTTAATAAATAACATTTCCCACAAGTCTACTTTACATCGCACAATTTTGGAACCAACATTTTTTTTTATTGTCAGGAAGTTATAATGGTTAAAAGTTGATCACAGACTTCTCATTTTTACAACACTCTTTTTTTTTTTTTTTTAGGGACCACATCACATTTGAAGTCACTTTGAGGGGTCTATATGATAGAAAATACCCAAAAGTGACACCTTTCTAAAAACTGCACCCCTCAAGGTGCTCAAAACCACATTCAAAAAGTTTATTAAATTTCAGGCACTTCACAGGAATTTTTTTGAATGTTTAAAAAAAATGTATATGTAACTTTTTTCACAAAAAAATTATTTCAGATCCAATTTTTTTATTTTCCCAAGGGTAACAAGAGAAATTGGACCCCAAAACTTATTGTGCAATTTGTACTGAGTACACGGATACCGCAAATGTGGGGGTAAACCACTGTTTTGGCGCATGGCAGAGCTCGGAAGAGAAGGAGCTCCGTTTGACTTTTTCAAGGCAGAATTGACTGGAATTGAGATCAGACGCCATGTCACATTTGGAGAGCCCCTGATGTGCCTAAGCAGTGGAAAGCCCCCAATTCTAACTCCAACCTTAAGCCCAACACAACCCTAATCCCTAACCCTAATGGGAAAATGGAAATAAATACATTTTTCCCTTCCCCATGACAGCACCGATGTGAGAGTATGGTATCCGCCCCCGGGAACAAGAAACCCGCTACAGAGATAAAAGGGGGGCGGTACCTCTCCCTCAGTTTCGGTTTCCTTTTCCTGCAGGTGGATGCCTGTAGCATGTGGAATACCTGTAGGGGGATCTCCCCCTGGATGGCCAGTCCGGAGACCGAGGTCTGTGAGGGGGCACTGCAGCTGAGCGCTGCGGCGGCGCGCGCTCTTCATCCCAGCGTCATGGGGGCTGCCGGGCCACGTCTTGCCCCCTGATGGACTCCCCAGCGGCCGCTCTGGACAGGAGGCTGAGCCGGAGGAGGCGTGTCCACCACGACGCTGGCGCCGACTGAGTGGAGCGACTTCCACTCCGAGAGGAAGCCGCTCCAGAGGCGCGCTCACCGCTCTCCCCCTGAACCTTCCCCTCATATATAAACTGCCTGTGGGCAGAAAACGGCGGCGACAGCTCCCAGGGAAAGATGGACCCCGCAGATGAGGAGGACGTGCTAGAGCAGGGTTCCCCAACTCAGTCCTCAAGGCCCACCAACATCATGTTTCAGATTTCCTTAGTATTGCCCTGTGATAATGCATCACCTGTGCAAAGAAAGGAAATCCTGAAACATGACCTGTGGGTGTTGAGGATGGATGGGAACCTGCTAGAGGACAAAGTCCACACTTAGATAATGACGGCCTTTATCCTGTTTCCCTCTCCCTAGGTAGGAAAGCCACGGCCAAACAAAAAAAGCATGTGCTTTGTATAAGAAAACGCTTCCCAGAGTGGACGACAAGCGATTGTGTCGCTCATGGGTGCAGAAAACGGTGGCAGAGGAATCGCCGTCCCTGTTACAGAATATTAAAGCCATCCGTCAGGAAGTAAAAACAACAGTAAAACAAGAGTTAAAGCAGCACACTGCAGTCGGTTTGGGGCCCACCCCTCCTCCCCCCCTCCTACGGGACAATGTGATGTAGAGTCGGAAGGCGAACCAGCGGAGTTAAGGCCCTCTGAAAGCTCAGACCTGGATTCCTCGAACGAGGAATATGGCCACCCTTATTTTTTATCTAAGGACATCGGAAAATTTTTAAAATTGGTCAGATCTACCATGGGGGTTGAGACGCCGAGAGAACAATAGACAGTACAGGACTCTATGTTCAGTAATCAGGAGGGGAAAAAACGTAAAGTTTTTCCCTTCCACGATAATCTACTAAACTTGATAAGAGAGAGTGGAAGAAACCCAATAAAAAGATGTCCAAATCCACAAATATTAAAACAGAAATATCCTTTTGATGAGGAAATTTGTGGGAAATGGGAAAAGGCGCCTAAACTAGATGCCGCCATTTGTCATGTATAGTGTACAGTTCCTATAGCGTCTTGTGCTTGGGTGCGAGGAAAACACATGAGACATAGGTTGATATGAAATGACTTGTATTACTTCATACAAGCATGCAGAAAAGGTCACACAGTTTGCAGCAACAGAGGCAGGAGAACACAGCAGGCCAGAGTAACTTCAAGCTCTACAATAACTCTCCAAGCAGGTTCAGGATCTCTTCTCTGTACCGTAATTCCTCTGCAAACATGGATTCACCAGACAGCAGGTTTCCAAAGTCCAAAAGTGTTCCAAAGTTCCTCAGTAGGAAATAGCTGGAGTCCAAAATCCTAGGTTTCCAGGAGTCAGGTCACAGGCTGACTGGGCTTGATTCAGGAGCACTGATTGTTCAGCTGAGGCTGCTTAAGAAGCAAGAGGGAGAGAATCAGGGCGGGAACATGAAAACTGGAAACTCCATATTAACTGAGGGCAAGAGCTGCAGAAAGACAGAAAGCAAAATGGCCGACGGAAAACTGAGTTTCAAGGAACATGTCAAAAGAGACAAAGAACCTTACATTACTCCCCCCTTAAGGACAACCTCCGGTTGACCTCAGACCAGGCTTGTCAGGGTACCTCTGGTGAAACTGGCGGAGCAGGCGAGGAGCATTTACATTATTGACTGGTTCCCATGAGTTGTCCTCCACTGGGTAGCCCTGCCATTTAATCAAATATTGCAACTGATTTCTGTACAACCTGGAATCTAGAATCCTTTCCACCATAAATTCTTCCTGACCATCGACCAGCACTGGGTCAGGGCAAGGAGAAGAGCGTCCAGGAAACGTATTGGGTGTTGCAGCCTTTAGTAGGGATACATGAAAGACAGGGTGGATTCTCATAGTTCTGGGCAGTTGAAGACGACAAGCAACAGCACTTATAATCTTACTGATCTTATAAGGTCCAATGTACTTATGTCCCAATTTAGACGATGGAATCTTTATTTTAAGATTTCTGGTTGACAGCCAGACCAAATCTCCTACCTTGAAAGCTGGTGCAGGTTTACGAAATTTATCTGCTGCTTTCTTGTACCTTTCCTGAGCCAATTCTAGATTTTCCTTTAGAAGATCCATATTCTTTTGTAAAGAAGTGATTCTTTCAGCCACTGCCGGCAAGGGCGTATCTATGGGAAATCGAGGAAGAATGTTAGGATGATAACCTAGATTGGAGTAAAAAGGAGACTGCTTAGTGGAGGCGCTCTGAGAGAACTCAGCCAGTGGAAGTAGATCCACCCAATCATCTTGTAGGTGGCAGATAAAGCAGCGGAGATACTGCTCCAGGGTCTGATTGGTTCGTTCTGTCTGTCCATTAGTCTGGGGATGAAAAGCAGAAGAAAGGTTTACTTTAATGTCCAATGCGGCACAGAAATTTTGCCAAAACCTTGAAGTGAATTGCACCCCTCGATCCGAAATGACCTCATCCTGTACTCCATGTAAGCGAAACACATTCTTAATCATCAAGTCTGATGTCTGTTTTGCAGTGGGTAAGCCGACACAAGGGATAAAATGAGCTGCCTTTGTTAGACGATCAACCACCACTAGAATGGTGTTCTTCCCTTGAGAGGTTGGTAACTCCACAATGAAGTCCATAGAAATGGATCCCCACGGGCGGGACAGGGTGGGAAGAGGTTGTAACAGACCAGTTGGTGAGGAGCGAGGTGTTTTGCATCTTGCACAGACTTCACATGAAGTGACATAGTTTAAAACATCTTTCCTGTAAGTGGGCCACCAAAAGAAACGAGAAAGAAATTCTTGTGTCTTTAGAATTCCCCTATGCCAGGCTATCTTGGAATCGTGGATGAGTTGCAATACTCTCAATCTGACTGTTTCAGGTTTATACAGGTATATACAGTTATAGTATATCCCTGAATCCACACACCATTCTTAAAGACAAGACTTACGTCCCTTGGGGGTTGAGCCAACAAAGAATCCGCATGGTATGTTTCCATGATGTCCTTAAGTAGGTCTTGATTATGAATCACTCCCAGGAATCTAGAGTCAGGAAGAATAGTCTTAGGAGGAGTAAGTGGACGTGTCTCTGCTGAATGAATCCTAGAGAGTGCATCAGCCTTTCCATTGCGCGATCCTGGTCTATAAGAAATTACAAAATTAAATTGGTTTAGGAAAAGATTCCAGCGAGCCTGGCGAGGAGTCAGGCACTTAGCCGACCTGATAAATTCAAGGTTACGATGGTCTGTCAGGACGACTATTTGCTGTGCAGCTCCCTGAAGAAGGTGTCTCCATTCCTTGAAGACGGCAATAATGGCCAACAATTCTCTATTGCCCACATCGTAGTTCCTCTCAGTCGAAGACAACTGCTGGGAAAAGAAGGCACAGGGATGCAAGACATTCTTCTCACCTGTTCTCTGAGAGATATAGCTCCAACGGCACAGTCTGAAGCATCCACCTCTATTATGAAGGCAAGCTCGGGGTTGGGATGTACTAAGATAGGTGCGGTGGTAAATTTATCCTTTAAACAGGAAAATGCTTCCTGAGCTTGCGGGGTCCAGGAGAACCTAGACTGTTTCCGGGTAAGTTGGGTGATAGGTGACACTACCTCAGAGAAATTCCTAATGAAACGTCTATAGAAGTTGGCAAACCCGATGAAGCGCTGCACCTCCTTCACATTTCTAGGAATTGGCCAATCCTTGATGGCTTGGGTCTTGCTTCCATCCATACTAATCCCTTGCGTAGATAGTACATACCCCAGAAATTGAATTTCGGTCCTATGGAATTCACACTTTTCAAGTTTGATGTAGAGATGGTTTTGTCTTAGGCGTTCTAAGACCATTCTCACATGTCCATGATGTTCCTCTGTGGAGTTACGAAAAAATTAGAATATCATCCAGATAAATCACCACAAATGTATCTAGGAGATCCCTGAAGATGTCATTCACCAAGTGTTGGAAAGTGGCTGGGGCGGTACTCAGACCAAAAGGCATAACTAGATATTCGAAGTGTCCATAGCGTGACCTGAATGCAGTCTTCCATTCATCCCCAGGTCTAATACGGACCAAGTTATAGGCCCCACGGAGATCCAGTTTAGAGAAAATTTTGGCGTGCCGCACTCTCTCCAACAACTCAGGGATTAAAGGCAATGGATAACGGTTTCTAATAGTAACCTTATTGAGTTCCCTATAGTCTATGCAGGGTCTCAGAGATCCATCTTTCTTCTTCACAAAGAAGATGGGTGCACCTGCGGGAGATGAAGAGGGGCGTATGAAGCCTTTGGCTAGATTTTCATCTATGTAGTCCTTCAAAGCTTTTAGCTCGGGCCCCGCTAGGGGGTAGATCTTACCAAAAGGTATCTCGGCTCCAGGCAATAATTCAATTGGACAATCATATGGACAGTGAGGAGGAAGCTGATCAGCGTTCTTCTTGTCACATAAATCCACATAGTCCTGGTATACAGCTGGTAGTTCAGGGACTGACATGGTTCCTTTAGGAACAGAGCAAGCTGAAACTCCTTGACTCATCTGTTTCTCCGGAAAGTGTAATTCCTTGGTCTCCCAGTTAATCGTAGGATTCTGCGCCTGCAGCCATGGTAGCCCTAGAATAATGGGAAAGTGGGGAGAAGAGATAAGCATAAAAGACATTTTCTCCTGATGAGCTTTACCCATAAGGACCCTCAAAGGCTCTGTTTCCTGATCCACTGGTCCAGAGGTCAGCAGGGAGCCATCCACAGTCTCCATCTGTATGGAGTAGCCTTCTTCACTGAACATATCCCCTGTTTCAGAGCAAAGGAGATATCCATAAAATTTCCACTTGCTCCTGAGTCGATCATAGCAGAGCTAGACACCCAGACTGAGTCCACCCAGAGTTTGATGGAAAGGAAGCAATGAGAATTATTTCTTTTACAACTGAGCTGGGACACCGCTGAGGAAACTTGAAAAATTGCAGCGTTTATACCGTCATTGTCCCCAGAACTAACAGAGTTTAAGTCCGAAAAATCAAGATCTCTTGCAGCAGATCTCTCTGGAGTCTGAGGCTCGGACATGACAGAGCTCCTCTCGCAACACTCACAGTGAATGACTGCTGCAGTAGTCTTACAGAACGGCTGGGGCAGTTTATAATGAAGTGCCCTGACTTACCACAGTAAAAACATAGATTTTCCTTTATACGATGTTCTTTGCGTGCATCACTAACCCGTCTTTGTAAAGAGTCCACCTGCATGGGTTCAGGTTCTGGTTCCCTTGTGATCCTACTCAAAGGTTCCTTAGCTGAGGAGGGAGGTAGGAAAAGGTTAGTGCGATTATTTTCGAACCATCTCTCTTGTCTGCGTTCAGTCAGACGAGCATCAATACGGATACAATAGTTAATAAAGTCACCTAACGCAGTGGGAGGGTCGGCACAAGCAAGTTCATCCTTAATCAGTGGAGACAACCCTTTCCAAAAATAGATTTTTTGGCGGAAGTGTCCCAAGTGGTATCAAGAGCCCATCTCCTGAAATCCAAGGCATATTCGGCTACTGAACGCTTACCTTGGCGCAAAGTTAACATGGCTGCTTCAGCTGTTGCACCTCGATTGGGGTCATCAAACACCTGCCCCATGGCTGAAATAAAAGCATCAAGGTGATTCAAACAATCATCCTCAGTCTCAATCAGAGGGTTTGCCCACATCAAAGCCTTATTGGTAAGCAACATGATTATAGTAAGCACTTTGGATCGTTCAGTGGGAAATTGTGAAGCATGTGCAGAGAAAAATAGATTGCATTGGTTAATAAATCCCCTGAATTTCTCACGTTCACCGCCAAAACGAAAAGGAGGTAACTTGGGGATCCCAGAACTCGGGGTTATGGCAGGAGCCTGGACTCGTTCCTCTAGAGCCTCAATCCTGGCTCGTAATTCCTGAGTAGTTTGTCCAAACACTTGCAAATTATGATTAGTGAGGTCCTGTAGGCTTGCAAAACGGGTCTTTATAGTCTGTATATCTGCAAGGATTGTATCAGTCACTCCGCAAAGCTCCTTTATGCGGGCCTCCATCTTCCAGATCTTTTAAGGCAGAAGTGCTGGAAGGAGAAGAGGAAAGGAAAAAAAAAAAAACAATAGTGTTTACCTGTGGTAACACTCCAGAGTAACATTTAAGGGAATGCGCTCACCTGGAATGGTTGTGAGAAGTCACAACCACTGTCATCACAGAAGGTATTAAACGGACATCTGATATCCACAGTCACAGCAGACACGGCTTTCCCAGACCCAGCAGACACTAAACATTGGCTCCTGAATCTTGTCATGTATAGTGTACAGTTCCTATAGCGTCTTGTGCTTGGGTGCGAGGAAAACACATGAGACATAGGTTGATATGAAATGACTTGTATTACTTCATACAAGCATGCAGAAAAGGTCACACAGTTTGCAGGAACAGAGGCAGGAGAACACAGCAGGCCAGAGTAACTTCAAGCTCTACAATAACTCTCCAAGCAGGAGGGAGAGAATCAGGGCGGGAACATGAAAACTGGAAACTCCATATTAACTGAGGGCAAGAGCTGCAGAAAGACAGAAAGCAAAATGAACGACGGAAAACTGAGTTTCAAGGAACATGTCAAAAGAGACAAAGAACCTTACACATTGCTAGCACATCCAAAGGAATAGCGTTACCATTTGAAGACATGGGTGCCTTAAAAGACCCCCTCTCTTCAAAAAGGCGGATGCCTTTCTAAAATCAGCCTGGGAAGCATCGGCCTGGTCATTTAAACTTGGGGTTGCTGCCACTTGTACAGCTCGAGCCATGGTCAAGTGGTTGGAAGAGCTGAGTGAACAAATTAAAAATAAGTGCCCAAGGGAGAGGCTATTGGAGGCAATACCGTCACTACAGAAAGCAGCAGGGTTCTTGGCAGATGCGGCGGTGGATTCCGTGCGAGGTGCAGCCCGTGCATGTGCTCTCTAATTCAGGTCGTAGAGCACTGTGGTTGAAGAATTGGGCGGCAGATTTCCAATCGAAGGTCAAACTCTGCGAAATTCTGTGAGGGACAATACCTGTTTGGGAAAACACTAGATGAGATTTTGGAGAAGGCGTCGGATGGGAAGAAACGATTTCCGCCACTGCCTGTCTCAAGATGCCATTGGAGTGATGCTCGCTCGTCCTTTCGTGGATCAGGGAATAGAGGGGGCAGAAGTCGACCAGAATGACAGGTCTATGCGGGGCAGAGCTTGGAGAGAGAGGAAGGAGAATGGATTCCTCTTCAGTAAAGGTCCTTCCAGATCGGATGCTAAACATCAATGACGCCAAGTTACCAGTGGGAGGAAGACTGCGCAAATTTGTACATCAGTGGTCAGCGTTGCCCGCCTCACGGTGGGTAACCAATTTGTTATCCGACGGCCTGCAATTAAGTTTCCTCAGCCTCCCGCCGCAGCGACTAATGATAACTCAAGTCTCCAAAAAGAACCAAGTCACGCTTGAGAAATAAATCACTCTCCTCATGCTGAAAAAAGTGTTAGTGGAAGTACCAAGTCACCAAGTAGGAAAGGGGTTCTACAGTGCCCTGTTCCTTACTCCAAACCAGATGGCTCACTAAGCGATAATCAACTTGAAAGCACTGAACCAGTACATTCAGGTGGAAAGGTTCAAAATGGAAAATTTAAGATCGACAGTGAAGCTGCTCGAACCAGGCTGCTACATGGCAGTGATCGATCTGACAGATGCCTACTACCATGTACCAATCTGGAAGGAACACCAAAAATATCTAAGACTGGTGGTAGAGGTTGCGCAGGTCCCTACTCATCTGCAGTATCAATGTCTCCCTTTCGGGGTGTCAGTGGCACCTCGTATATTCACAAAACTAATTTTGGAAGTGGCATCTTTTGTGAGAAAAGAAGACATATTACTAGTACCCTACTTGGACGACTCCCTCATGATAGCAGACACTGAGGGAGAATGCAGGAAAGCGGTAGCAAGAGTACTGGAAGTAAAAAAATCAAAACTAATCCCAGCCCAAACACAATAATTTCTGGGGATACTGTTAGACTCTAGCAAACAGCAATGTGTCCTCCCAGACAGGAAAATATACTCCATTCAGCACAAGATACGACAGTTGCGACCAGGTCAGGCCGACAAGCAATGTTGCTGTTGAGTACCTTGACGGCAACAATTCCGGCAGTCCAGTGGGCACAAAGCCACACAAGAGAACTGCAGTGGCAAATCTTGGCCTGAGCAGGCAAAAGACCCGGCCAGCTTGAATCGACGGTTCACCCTAACGGCACAGGTCCACAGCTCATTGGAATGGTGGCTAGAACCCGAAAACCTAAAAAGAGCAGTACCCTGGTCAATTCACAACCAACTGGTATTAACCACGGATGCGAGTTCGTCAGGATGGGGAGCACATCTAACGGGCCGACTTGTGCAGGGCCAATGGGAACCCTCAATGAGGATAACATCCTCCAATTTGAAAGAGCTAACAGCAGTGAAGCGGGCACTTCATCAGTTGGAAGAAGAGGTACGAGGAAAACATGTCACAATACTGTCAGACAACAACACGATGATAGCTTACGTAAATCGACAGGGGGGTACAAGATCAGCATCCCTGATGGCAGAAGCAAGAGAGCTGTTCATATGGGCGGAAAACAACCTGTTATCCCTATCGAGCACACACTTAAAAGGGACAGACAATATGGTGGCAGATTTCTTAAGTCGACATGTGCTGCACCAAGGAGAATGGTCCCTAAATCAGGACATATTTGGAGAGATTTGTGTCAGCTGGGGCAGGCCAGAAGTAGACCTGTTTGCCACAAAAGAGAACTGGAAAGTGAACAGGTTCTACTCCCTGAACCCAAGAGTAGATGCGCTGCTACACCGCTGGAGGTTCAAACTGGCGTATACCATCCCCCCCATTTCCCCTAATACCAGTAGTCTTGAAAAAAATACGGGAGGACAAAGCCCATGTAATTCTTATCGCGTCCTTCTGGCAGAAGAGAGCGTGGTTCACATGGCTCACACGCATGTCTGCCTTGGACCCATGGATCTTACCAGATGTACCGAATCTACTACTCCAGGGACCAGTGGAACATCCTCAGGTGCACAGGCTACATCTCACTGCCTGGAACTTGAGAGGGGACTCCTATTAGCGAAAGGATTCTCAGGGCCCTTGGTGACCACCTTGCTCACTAGTAGGAAAAAAGTCACCTTGGTAAAAATTTCACCAGATCTGGCAAAAGTTCTTAGACGCATGGCTATCTCACTTTCCTATTCTTCGTCAGGTCAGACTCCCCCACTGGGTGTAACAGCTCACTCCACAAGGGCTGTTGCGACATCCTGGGCCGAATGGGCAAATGCATCAATAGAACAGATTTGCAAAGCAGCGGTATGGTCGTCACCCTCCACCTTTTTTCATCATTATAGGCTAGATTTAGGTCTTTCGAATTTAGCCTTTGGTAAGAATGTATTATCTGCTGTTGTCCCACCCAGGAGTCTCTTCTATTTCTTCATCTCACGTCGGTGCTGTCATGGGGAAGGGAAAAAATGATAATTACTTACCGGTAATTTGATTTTCCAGAGCCATGAGAGCACCGTATTAATTCCCGCCCTATCTTGGTGATGGTTGTGCTTTTACAAAAAAAAAAAAGTGTATAAATTTATATATACAGAAGGTAGATGTCGTAACTATGGTACGATAAAGTAGCATATGTATATATATATAACGACTAATTTGGCGGTTACCTTGCATACTCTGAAACAAACTGAGGGAGAGGTACCGCCCCCCTTCTTTTATCTCTGCTGCAGATTTCCTGTTCCTGGGGGCGGATACCATACTCTCACGTTGGTGCTGTCATGGCTCTGGAAAATCAAATTACCGGTAATTATCATTTTTCCTAGAACAGTTTGCGGACTCCAAATACAGAGTCCCTAATTGCTAGAAGAGCAGAATCTTCCCTCAAGTGATCCCATTTGGGAAACTATACCCCTTGGGGAATTTATCTACAGGTGTAGTGATGATTTTGACTTCATGGGTGTTTTCCAGAAACAAGCAGCAATGAATGTTGCCGAGTGAAAATTGCAAACTGCCGTTGTAGTGACCAGTACAACGTTATTCCCAGACCGTGCTTCTGGAGACATGCACCCGTAAGTTAGACGGGCTCTTATCGCTTCAGAAATGCCAAACGTGGACGCCTTATGTGGTTTAGGTACACTGTGGGGCTCAGAAGGGAAGGTGGCATTTGGATTTGGGAGCAGAGAATTTGCTGAATTTCTTTTGGCAGGTGAGGAGCCATTTCATTTTTCCAGAGCCTTTGTGCTACCAGTATCATGGAAGCCCTTTATATTTCTGTTAACAGATGACGGAGCTGAGCCAGGGCTTGCTTTTTTTGTGGATTGAGTTGAAGTTTTTATTGGGAACATTTTATATAAAGTTTGGGATCACATTTATCCGGCGCTCTAAGCTGACCACTTACCTTGGGGTTTCCATCTAAATCTCCAAGTGATGTGATTCAGATGAAACCCCGAGGAATGCTAAGGCAGTTTTATTCAGCTCAGTACGATTACAGCGATACCTCATTTATATCTTTTTATGTGTTTGGCGCTTTTAAACAATAAAAACTATTTTATAGAAAAAATTATTTTTGCATCATTTTATTGTGAGAGCTATAACTTTTTTATTTTTCTGCTGTTGGAGCTGTATTATGACTTGCTTTTTGCGGGACAAAATGAAGTTTTCAGTGGTACCATGTTTATTTATATCCATCTTTTTGATCGCATTTTATTCCACTTTTTATTCGGCAGTATGATAAAGCATTGTTTTTTAATTTTTTTATGGTGTTCACTAAAGGGGTTAACTAGAGGGACAGTTTTATAGGTTAGGTTGTTGCGGACGCTGAGATACCAAATATGTGTACTTTTATCGCTTTTTTTAAATTCAAATATTTAGTGATACAATATCTTGATTTTTTTATTTTTGATTTTTTTTTATATTTTTACAAGTATTTTTAATTTTTTTTTTTTACTTTTTTCTAACTTTTTTACTTTGTCCCACTATGGGACTATCATTTCTTGCAGTCTGATCACTTCTGCAGCATGGAGATGAAGCAGCATCCCCATGCTGCAAAAACTGTCAGCTCTGCACTGACAAACTTGCTCATCATGCACTGGGCGTGATCAGCTTGTTTTCTAGGTCTGGTGACCTGGATGTCGTCATGACGACATGGGGTCAACATGGCAACGATCGGGACCCCTCGTCATGCCGCAGGGTCTCTGATCCAAAGGCAAAATTGCTTTCAGCCCTCTATTGGCTTCCGGAATGCTGTGATCGTGTTTGACACCCAGCGGTGATTGCCCGCACACTCCCGTGTGCGTGCTCGATCATTCGGACATAATATTCTGTCCCTGGTCAAATAGGCAGATCTCTATGTACTTCTACAGGCCATACCCATGAGGAATGACATACTAGCACTTGCTAACCAAGTGGTCTCAGAGTGTAATCAAGAATTTGCCTTCTTTCCTTCTGAACTGTCCTCCGTCTCAACCAGAATCGACACCTTAGCACAATCTCAAGCAGCTGATGCTTCTATCATTCAAACTCTACAAGAAACAGTTCACTTGCACTCTATGTAACTTTTCTCACTCCAGAAAACTACAGATGATCTGGAAAACAAAAATAGACTCAATAATTTATGTTTTCGAGGGCTCCTAGAATTCATCTCTCCTTCCGATATCCTCTCGGTCCTCTTGTATACAGTCATGGCCAAAAGTTTTGAGAATGACACAAATATTAATTTTTACAAAGTCTACTGCTTCACTTTTTCTAATGGCAATTTGCATATACTCCAGAATGCTATAAAGAGTGATCAGCTTAACAGCAATTAGTTGCAAAGTCAATATTTGGCTAGAAAATGAACTTTATCCCCCAAAACACATTTCAACATCATTGCAGCCCTGCCTTAAAAGGACCAGCTAACCTCTTTTCAGTGATTGCTCCATTAACACAGGTGTGGGTGTTGATGAGGACATGGCTGGAGATCAATCTGTCATGATTATGTAAGAATGAGACCACTGGACACTTTAAAAGGAGGCTGGTGCTTGGCATCATTGTTTCTCTTCTGTTAACCATGGTTATCTCTAAAGAAACACGTGCAGTCATCATTGCAATGCACAAAATGGCCTAACAGGGAAGAGTATCGCAGCTAGAAGATGCACTCAGTCAACAATCTATCGCATCATCAAGAACTTCAAGAGAGAGTCATGTTGCCAAAAGGCTCAGCGCACAAGAATGACAAAGCGCAGACTCTCTAAAAGTGTTTCAGCTGGGGGATCCGGCTACCAGCAGTGCAGAGCTTGCTCAGGAATGGCAGCAGGCAGGTGTGAGTGCATCTGCACGCACTGTGAGGCGGAGACTCTTGGAGCAAGGCCTGGTCTCAAGGAGGACAGCAAAGAAGCCACTTCTCTCCAGAAAAAAACATTATGGACAGACTGATATTCTGCAAAAGGTACAGGCAGTGGACTGCTGAGGACTGGGGTAAAGTTATTTTCTCTGATGAATCCCCTTTTCGATTGTTTGGGACATCAGGAAAACGCCTCATTCGGAGAAGACAAGGTGAGCGCTACCACCAGTCTTGTCTCATGCCAACTGTTAAGCATCCTGAAACCATTCATGTGTGGGGTTGCTTCTCAGCCAAGGGAATCGGCTCTCTCACAGTCTTGCCTAAAAACACAGCCATGAATAAAGAATGGTACCAGAATGTCCTCCAAGAGCAACTTCTCCCAACCCTTCAAGAGCAATTTGGCGATCAACAATGCCTTTTCCAGCATGATGGAGCACCTTGCCATAAAGCAAAGGTGATAACTAAATGGCTCAGGGAACAAAACATAGAGATTTTGGGTCCATGGCCTGGAAACTCCCCAGATCTTAATCCCATTGAGAACTTGTGGTCAATCATCAAGAGACAGGTGGACAAACAAAAACTTAAAAATTCTGACAAAATGAAAGCATTGATTGTGCAAGAATGGACTACTATCAGTCAGGATTTGGTCCAGAAGTTGATTGAGAGCATGCCAGGGAGAATTGCAGAGGTCCTGAAGAAGAAGGGTCAACACTGCAAATATTGACTTGCTGCATTAACTCATTCTAACTTTCAATATAAGCTTTTGTTACTCATATGTTTGCAATTATATTTCTGTCTGTGATAAAAAAAACATCTGTCAAACACACATAAAAACCAGAGGGCAGCAGATCATGTGAAAATATAATATTTGTGTCATTCTCAAAACTTTTGGCCATGACTGTACAGGCAGGCACGACAAGGGCAGGTATAGCTGGTATACTGACTGACATGGCAGATGAAGGCAGGAACGTCTGGTATACAGACAGGCACAACAAGTGCAGGCAGAAAGGCTGATGGTACAAGCAGGGACAGGCAGGAATGAGCAAGAATAAGCAGGTTCTGGAAAATACTTGTGCATACTGGCAGATACTAACAGGCAGGGGACCTGAGAACTAGCAAGTGTGCACACTAGCATAGTATACATGTTGCTCAGGTACCTCTCAACAGATGGAGGTGCATTAAATAATAACTGTCTCATTGGCTCGGGACACTTTATGACAGCACAGAGTCCTAAGCACATTGCCCGGGGATCTGCGAGTGTTAGAATCTATTTAGTTTTGACCATCCGCCATCTTGTTGTGGTTTTCTGGCTGCTGGTCTTTTTCCCTGGTGCTGGGCTTGTCGTTGGTCAGGTGATTTTATCACCCTTTATTAACCTTCATCTGCCTCCCAGTCCTTGCTGTACATCAGTGTTAATCCGCTAGAGTTCTGGCTAGGTGCTTTGATAGCTTTTTGTGTTTAACTTTATGCAGTTCTGGGAACTCTAGTTCTGCTTGCTTAGTCTTTTGTTTTTCCTTTCGTTTCTGCAGCTTCCTCTATTTCCCTGCAAGGAGGTTACCTGTTTTTTGTTCCCAGTCCCTAGATCTTTCAGGGATACCCTTCCCCTCACCTGTAGGTCTTCGCTCGAGTCTAGACTAGGAAACGTCGGTGGGTCTAGTCACAAGCAATAGGTCACCCACCACTTCGTAGGGGTTCAGTCTAGTCCTGGTGCAGGGTCAGCTTCATCCCCTCCTGGCCTTTTTCTGAGTAGCAGATACGTAACCGCGAGCTGTGCGCAGACCCCAGGCAGCAGCAGGAAGTGCGGGATGAGGGCCATGATGGAGAGTGAGTCGACATCCCTGCCAGGGGAGGGGAGGATGTGAAGTGTGCAGGGATGCCGACGCTAATCTCTCACATACTCTGCACAATGAGCTGCCTTCAAACTCGCTCTGGATACTTTGAAGTCTAAGGGAATTCCCTTGTGTTGGGGCTACCTTTTTCTCTGAAAGTGCAAAGAGGATCATGAACCTGCTCTCTGCATTCCCCAGAGAATCTTCCAGTATTTCCACACACACTGGATCTACCCAAGTTATGTCTCCCTGCCTGGCCGACCTTGTCTCTTGGCCCCATGGGCCCCGTGAGACTCGTCACAGCAGCCAAAAGAAGACCCAGCATCTTCCCCAGAGGCCTAGGACACAGACAAACTCTAGCCTGAGTGTTATTGCATAACTGGTGTCCATATTTCTCTGCCTTTTATGCATCTCTGTATTCATCCAGCTGATGCCCAATTTAATGGTTGTGCACATCCTTACCACGGAGATTAGACATATGACATGTTTACAACAACTCACTATTATATTCTTCCTTTGGGGTGAGGCTGTGCACCTTATAGTCTCCCCTCATATGTACTTGATTGTTGTTGGTAACCCATGCTCTGTGTTAATTTTTGGAGTTTGTCCTCTTCCATGATGTGAGCCAGTGACAGGTATTATATGCAAGAGTCGCTATGCATCCCCCAATATGTGCATAGAAGTGTATTAAGGCCTCTGGAGTGCATTGCAGTCACAGATATAGCTTTAATTGTAATGCAGAATAAACGTAAGCCTTGTCTAAGAAAGGCTATTTGCCCAAGGCAGATTTAAGAAAACCCGGCATTGACTTTTATTTTTGGAGCGAAATATAGGATGGTAGTGGGGCGGTTCGCTCCCTCCAGACCGGGTCTTACAAGTAGCCCATGGCCAAAGATTCCATTTAGAAACCCTGCAGCAAAAGGTTGGGTGTGTCAGTCTTGGTTTGTGAACTGCAGAGCATGTGGCTCTGCAAGGTTCAGCCTGTGTGAAGTAACACGGAGCCAAGTGAAGCCAAAAGACCTGGCTCCCCTCAGCATGACACAGTAGTGCAGTCACCCACGGCAGCCGGTCTCGGATATGAACTGTCTTGATTCCCGGCTGCTATCTGGAGGATACCATTTGCTTTCCATTTATGAGTTACATTTGGACATTAAAGACTTTTGCTTTGAACGCTGATGTGGTCCCTGCCTATCTGTTGCACTGTACCAACCACGCTGCACTACACATGATCTTTATTTTTTTCCACTGAATAGGTTGGAATCTCATGTCGCACTCACCCTTGACGCTTAGGCCTCTTTCACACTTCAGTTGTTCGACGTCAGTCAAAATCCGTCAAAGTGTAAAAAAAAAACGGACCCGCCTTTTTATTTGGGCGGATCCGGGTTTTTTGCCATTGAGTTGCATTAGTGATGGATGGGCCTCCGTTCTCTCTCTCTCTCCCTCTCTCCCTCCCTCTCTCTCTCTCTCCCCTTTTCCAGGCATCTTCAGCCTGCATTCCTCTCCGCTGCATCAGTTTTGGCAAATTTACAGCGGATCCGTTTTTTTCACACTTTAGCGGATTTTCACTCACGTCGAAAAACTGAAGTGTGAAAGAGGCCTTAAGATCCTGGGTTATAAACATCTCTCCTTAGTCTATGCTATAGTAGCTTATCCTACGGCTTTTGTTTTATTGTGCTGTTAGATGTTTTTTCTCTCTTTCACCCTTTTGCTAGCCATGTGGTAATGGGGCCTAACTTAAGTGGACAACCATCCCCAATGTGCATCTGGCAGAAAATCCTAAAACTATCCAATGGCAGACCTAAACATCACTTCCTTCAATGTGAAGGGATTTAATCAGGGGTTACCTCCAGGGATTTCTGTGCCCCATACTGGCAACATTTTTGGACCCCCTTGAGCCACCCAAGCTCTGCCTCCACTTCTCAAACCTTCCACAGTCCCACCGCTTGCTCTTGAAGAAACTCCACTTCTGCACAACGTCCTCACCAATCATACATTAACAGTTCCCATTGAACACCATATTGCATACATAGCCATCAGCTTTTTTTTGGCCAAAAGATTTTTTAAGTTGCCGCAATGACAAAGAAACTCTTGACGGGGCCATACACAACTCTAATCTATTAAACATTTCTTAAAATACGCAATACTCTTTTTACGTATATTTTTATATATTTTTCTTTAAGGAAATGAGTCGCATACATTTTTTTTAAATGATCAATATTACCACATACATTAGACAAATATTGTCACACCATGACCAGATCACATATTACCACCACAGTGACTGAATAACTCCACATACAGGAGATAAATACCGCCACACCATGACCAGACTACATATTACCACTACATGGTGACAAAATAATACCATATACAAGGAACAAATACCACCACCTCATAACCAGACCACATAGTACCAAGACATTGTGACCGAATACTACAATACTGATCATTAATAAAAAAAAACACAATACAAATTTTACCATAAGTGCTATTATATACAGGAGCTCTGTATATAGTTATAGTGCACAGAACACACGAATAAATCAACATCTCAGTTTATATGCAATCAATACCCTTAGTAGGGAGTAAAAAATACATAATTTCACCAGAACAAGTGGGAGACTGATAGGACTGTACTAGACCAAACTGCATATACAACAGTAACACACACATATAGAAAAAACAGTCATAGGTCAAATATGTGAAAAAAATAGAAAATTCTTTATTCAAAATACAAGGATTTAAGAGCACAACAGTTTCCCAGATAAAAAGTGCCACTTAGAAACATATACCAGGAAAAAGCAGGGAACAATGTATGTGAGCATATCATATAGTAGAAATAGGTGCACCTAATAGGAGTAACGATACAGCCATCATCATCGAGATCATACATCTGCAGCCGCCCCTGCTGCCCCAGTGTTTGTGCAATCATATCTATTGTTGTGGTACATATGTCATCCACTTTACCTATGCATGGCGGCTGCAGATGTATGATCTCGATGATGATGGCTGTATCGTTACTCCTATTAGGTGCACCTATTTCTACTATATGATATGCTCACATACATTGTTCCCTGCTTTTTTCTGGTATATGTTTCTAAGTGGCACTTTTTATCTGGGAAACTGTTGTGCTCTTAAATCCTTGTATTTTGAATAAAGAATTTTCTATTTTTTTCACATATTTGACCTATGACTGTTTTTTCTATATGTGTGTATATAGTGCACAGGTAATACAGGGATCACCAGAGGCATCATACACAAGAGTTCTGCATATAATGTCAGTGTCATGGGTTTACCATGACAGAGCAGAGACAGAAGACCAGTGTTTGATTTCTCCTACTCCTGCACTGATTAGAAGCACTTCACCTTCATATTAAATGGTGCACGTTGCTTTTAGCAGTGCAACGGTTAATCTGCTCAGTTGAGTGCTCCTGGAAGCTTTCCTGCATTAAAGCTCAGCTGTTCACTGTTAGCCACTCCCATCTATATTATCTGGGCCTGGGCCCTGGCTGACACTCACTCATTGTCAGAAATAGTTTTTGCTGCATGGCTGGAGGTTGTTGGTGGTAGTTATTTGAGAAAGCATTTGGTAGATTTATCTGTGATTGCTGCTAGGTTTTGGGTTTGTGATATTTCCCCTTCTTCTACTTTAGTTTAATCCCATCCTCCACTCCCCAGTGCAATCCTCTGTTGTTTGTGTGAGCATATTTATATGATTGGTATTTTTCGTTATCCTTGTTTGTATTACCTTGTTAGTCTGGTTGGTGTATTACGGTACACTACTACTCCTATCTACCCTGGGTGGGGGAAGGTTACAGACTGAGGGTGGAGTCAGGAGCTAAATCAAGTTATGTGACCCTGGTGTCTTCACCATCTGAAGTTATCCAGGGAACAGGACGAGTTAGGGTACCCCTAGCGATAGGGAAAGGGAAGGAGCCTCTGGTCCTGGGACACCCAACAACAGAGTCATAACAGTCCATAACAGTCAGTGTACAGGTAATACAGTGATCACCAGTGACATTATACTGAGGAGCTCTGTATATAGTATCAGTGTACAGATAATACAGTAATCACAAGTGGCATTATACACAGGAACCCTGTATACAATATATGGTATATAGTGTAAGTATACAGGTAGCATACTGACGTACCAGTCACATCTCTAGTTGATGTCCTTCATCTTCGCTTTTCTTCTCACACAGGGCAGACGGCCATCACTTCTTCCAGCCAGGACTTGTCTCTGCATAAAATAACACACAGTTATCTAGAGCATCACTTCTACAGGCAGCACATTCCCCACTTTTTCCCCAACTTCTACACTATGCAGCTGAAAACAGACGTGCACCCATCATTAATATATAATTAGTTATTATGCAACCAACCATTCCAAATATAAATATATAAATTGTAATCCACCACTGTGGCCCCACTCGCTATAAATAGCCACTTTCTCCCCAATAAATATATAAATTAATTGGCACCTGTGCTCTTTGCCAAAATGTAATACCAACCACACTCCTGCATTCTCAACAACCCACACTCTGTACCTCACGCTTTCCCAATTCATTATGTTTACATGCCCCCTCCTCCGCAGTTCATCATGTCATGTCCTCTCTCTTGCCCACCCCCACTTCATCATCATTTGGTCTCCCCCATCCTCAATACAGTGTCATTTACTCTTCTCCACACTCAATTCATCATTTACTATCCCCTACTCCCAATTCTTCATTATTTGTTGTCCCTCACCCTCAATTCACCATCATTTACTACCCACCATGCCAAAGTCACAATACATCATCATTTACTCTCCTCACCCTCAATTCATCATCATTTGATCTTCCCTCCCACCATCAATTCATTATCATTTGCCATATCCCTGGGTAGCACGGTGGCTCAGTGGTTAGCCCTGCAGCACTGGGGTCCTGGATTCAAATCCCATCAAGGACAACATCTGGAAGGAGTTTGTATATTCTCCCCGTGTTTGCGTGGGTTTCTTCCGGGTACTCCAGTTTCCTCCCACATTCCAAAGACATACTGATAGGGATTCTAGATTGCGAGCCCCATCAGTGACAGTGCCAATAATGTGTGTAAAGCTCTGTAGAATTAATGGCGCTATATTAATGAGTAAAATAAATAAATATCCCACACTCAATTCATCATTATTTGCCCCAAACCCTCAATTCATCATCATTTGCTCTCCCCAACCCTCAATTCATCATTTCCTCTCCCCCTAACATCAGTTCATTATCATTTGCTGTACCCCACCCCAATTCATCATTATTTGCTCTCCCTACCCTCACCCTCAAGTCATCATTTGCTGTCCCCATCCCCCACCACAAGTTCATCATTTGCTGTCCCTCACCCCAATTAATCATTATTTGCGTTCCCCCACCTCAATCCATCATCATTCATTGTCCCCGTCCCCACCCCCAATCCAACATTATTTGCTGTTCCCCACCCTCAATCCATCATTATTTGGTGTCCCCCCACCCTCAATCCATCATTATTTGCTGTCCCCATCCCACACCTTCAATCCATCATTATTTTCTGTCCCCCACCCTCAATCCATCATTATTTGCTGACCCCCGTCCCTCACCCTCAATCCATCATCATTCATTGTCCCCTGTCCCCTACCCTCAATTCATCATCCCAATGGCTGCTCTGGATTTAATACCCAGAAAAACAAGCCCAGATCCTCAACCATTGCCACAGACGTTAGACAGAAGGTACACATCATCTGCTTCCAAGAAACTAATTTCAAATGTAATAATTTCCCAAAGATTAAACCTCAGAATTACACAAACTGGCATTTTGCGAATAACCCCGCCTCACGATTAAGAGGAGTTGCAACCGCAATTCACAGATTCCTAGTTCATCAAATAATCAAGTGCTCTATCGACCCAGACGCCTCATACATAATACTCTCCATATTATATGAAGACCAAATTCTAATTATTATTAATGCCTATTCCCCTAATCAGAATCAAGTAACTTTCTTGTCTTAATCGACCAATCCAATACACTAGTGAAAAGGTACTGTGGTCTTATGTGGTGATCTTAAACTCTTCACCCCTGAGCTGTTTTCAGCTTTGTGACCAGGCCAAATTTTACAATTTTGAGCAGCGTAATTTTATCTGGGAATAAGGCCGGAGTCACACTAAATGCATGAAAAATCTGTCCGAGTCTCCCTGCCGAGAGATGCACCAGTGAAATGCGAGTGTCATGCGAGTATAATCCGATTTTTCACACCTAGCATCCGATTTATATCCGAATGCAGTGCGATTGCTATCTGATTGCAATGCGATTTTAACATGAGCTTTTACATAAATCTAGACAGCCTGCCATCTAGATGTAGCAGAGCTAGACCCGTCGTGGGACAAATGGATTAAAAAAATCTCTTCAGAAAGGTGAGGAATATTGTTTTTTTTTTTTTACCTCTTTTGCAGATGACAAGGGCATCGGGAGAATAGGCAAAGTCGTAAGTATGATTTAATTAAGATTATTAAAGGAGTCTGTGTCTTTATTTCAATTACTTTTTTTCTGGGTGTCTGTTTTTATACAATGTGATTATGGGGTTAGTAATGGGGTAGTCTTATTGACGCCTCTCCATTACTTACTTTAGGGATTGATGTCACCTGACAATATAAAGGTGACATCAACTCCCCAACTATCACCCCACTTGCCACCGCTACAGGGCAAGTGGGAAGAGCGAGGCTAAGTACAAGAATTGGTGCATTTTAGAGATGTGCTTTTTCTGGGGCGGCTGAGAGCTGATGTTTTTAGCATGGGGGCCCAGTATCCATGGCCCCTTCCTAGGCTATTGATATCAGCCTGCAACTGTTTGCATAGCCTTTGCTGGTTTTTAATTATAGGGGGACCCTACATCATTTCTTGGGGGGTCCCCCATTTTAATAGCCAGTAAAGGCTAATTATACAGCTGTGAGCTGATATTAATAGCCGGGGAAGCTCCATGGGTATTACCCCCTTCCCTGGCTATAAACATTGGCCCACAGCCAGCGGCTTTCCTTCTGCTGGTTATGAAAATTGCGCGGGAGACCACGCCATTTTTTTCCAAAAAATAATCTTTTATTAATTAAATACATGTACATTAATTTGCACACACACTGTACTAATTGTATTTGTCACTGACAACTATATATATATCTATTCTATATGTATTTACTGTATGTAGTTCATCTCTTTTATCCTGTCGGCTCCTGCAGTGATTTTACAGTACACGGCAGATGAATTGGCAGCTTTTCTTCTATCTATCTATGTAATATATATACATGTATATGTGTGTGTGCCACTGACATCTATGTATCTATGTATTCTATGAGTTTATATCTGTATATATCTATTCTATTCTAACCTGTCAGTGTGATTTCATTGTATGCGGCACATGAATTGCCAGCTTTTCAAAGGACACCGGTACGTAAAAATCGTACAGCAATCGCATGGTCCGAGTGCTGTGTGATTTTTTTTCTCACACCCATAGGCTTGTATTGGCAAGTCTCGGCCGAGTCTCGGTGACAATCGCAGCATGCTGCGATTTTACACGCATGCTGAATACGCCCGAGAAAATAAATGGTGATGTGAGCTGCCCCATACATTAACACTGGGCCGAGTGCTATGCGATGTTTTCTCGCATAGCACTTGGCCGTATTCTACAGTAGTGTGACGCCGGCCTAACTCTGGAATTCTTCAATGGATTCCACTGTTTCTGAGAATGTTTTTTAGTGACATATTGTGCTTCATAATAGTGGTAAAAATTTCTTTATTTGTGAAAAAAATCGGAAATTTCGTAAAAATTTAGAAAATTTTGCAATTTAAAAATTTTCATTTTTAAACCTTTATATTAGAGAGTTATGTCACACAAAATAGTTAGTAAATAACATTTCTCAAATGTCTACTTTACATCAGCACAATTTTTTAAACATAATTTTTTTTTGTGCTAAGAAGTAAGAAAGGATAAAATTTGACCAGCAATTTCTAATTTTTACAACAATATTTACAAAACCTTTTTTTGGGGGACCACATCATATTTGAAGTGACTTTGAGGGATCTATATGACAGAAAATACCCCAAATTGACACCATTGTAAAAACTGCGCTGCTCAAGGTGCTTAAAACAATATTCAAGAAGTTCATTAACCCTTCAGTTGCTTCACAGGAACTAAAACAATCTGTAAGGAAAAAATTAACACAACTTTTTTCACAAAAATTTTAGTTAGACCCAGATTTTTTTATTTTCACAAGGATAACAGGAGAAAATGCACCATACAATTTGATTTGTTATGTAATTTCTTCTGAGTATGCAGATACCCAATATGTGAAGGAAAGCTACTGTTTGGGCGCACATCAGGGCTTGGAAGGGAAGGAGCGCCATTTAACTTTTTAATGAAAAATTTGCTGTAATCATTAACGGACGCCATGTCGCATTTGGAAGAGCCCCTGATGTGCCTAAAGAGTGGAAACCCCCCCAGATGTGACCCCATTTTAGGAACTAGACTCCTCAAGAAACTTATTTAGATGTTTGGTGAGCACTTTGTACACCTAGGAGCTTCATAGAAGTTTATAACGTTGAGCTGTGGAAATAAAAAATCACATGTTTCCCACAAAAAAAATTTCCCCAAATTTTTATTTTCAGTAACAGGAGAAAAAGGACCCTGAAATTTCTTGTGCAATTCCTCCTGAGCACACCGATACCCTATATGTGGTCAAAAACTAAATTTGAGGCACAGTGAAAAGGAGGGAAGGGAAGAAGCACTATATTGGAATTTAGATTTCGCTGGACTTGATTCATGGTGCCATGTAACATTGGTAGAGCCCTTGGGGTGCTAGAACAGCACCATTTTACAAAGTACACTTATTAATTAATTCATCTAGGGGTGCATTGATCATATTGACACCACAGGTGTGTCACAGAATATTATACCATTAGGCAGTGAAAAAAAATAATTACATTTTTACGATCAAACTTTTGTTTTATCCCCATATTTTACATTTTCACACTGGGAAATGGGTAAAACTGGCACCAAAATTTGTTCCACAATTTCTGCTGAATGTAGAAATACCACATATGTGATTGTACAGTGCCGCTTAGCCACATGGCAAGACTCGGGAGGGACGGAGCACTATTTGCATCCTCAAGCTCAGATTTTTCTAGAATAGTTCGCCGGCGTATATCTAGAGCCCCTAAGTGTTAGAAGAGCAGTATCGTGACCCCATTTTGGAAATTATACTCATTTTGACTTTATGGGTGTTTTCCAGAAACAAGAAGTAGTGGATGTTCCTGAGTAAAATTGCAAACTGCCATTGTAGTGCCCAGTAAGTTGTAGTCACCAGGACGTTGTAGTGCCCAGTGCATTGTAGTGGCCAGCTCATGTTTCTGGAGACAAGTACCTGTAAATTAGGTGGACTGTCATCGCTACAGAAATGCCAAACATATGGAAGCTAAATGTGGTTTAGGCACACTGTGGGGTTTAGAAGGGAGGGGCATTTGGATTTGGGAGAGCACAATTTGAATTTCTTTGGGGGGCAAGAAGACATTTTTCTTTTCCAGAGCCTTTGTACTACCCATAATTTGGAAGCTCCCTATCTTTTTGTTAACAGATGATGGACTTGAGTTGAGACTTGTGTTTTTTGTGGATTGAGTTGAAGTTTTATTGGGAACATTTTACATAACGTTTGGGATCACATTTATCCGGCGCTCTACACTGAGCACTAACATTGGGGTTTCTATCTAAATCTCCAAGTGACGTGATTCAGATGAAACCCCCCCAAGGGACCCATTCAGTATAATGAGACATCAGAGTTACTCTGAATCTATCTGGCCTCTAATCAGTGTTGTCTTTCTTTTCGGAAGAGCACAAAACTGGCAGACCACACAGCACAGTGCCTCCATCTGCATCATTATAGTGAATTTTCCTCTGGGGGTTCTGTCTGAATCATGTATTTCAGAGATTTACACGGAAACCCTGATGTAAGCGCTCATGCAAAGCGCAGGATAAATGTGAACCGAGCCTTACTGCAATCTTTGGAAGGCAGAATGAAAAAATCAACAGCAGGTAAATAATTGGTTTTATTTAATTTTTATGCCATTCCTCGTGATGTATAAGTGGTTAGACGACTTTATTCTTCGGTCCGTTGCGATTACAGCAATACCAGATTTGTATAGTTTTTTTTATGTGTATCTGCTTTCACGCACTAAAAAAAGTTTTTTATTGCTTTTTGCATCCGCATATATAGATAACTATAATTTTTCCATATTTTGGCTGATGTAATGTTCAGGCTTATTTTTTGAGGGATGAGTTGGACGTTTTTATTGGTATAATTTTCAGGCACATGACATTTTTTGATCACTTTCTATTCTGATTTTTGGGAGGCAGAATGAACAAAAACCAGCAATTTTAGAATTGTTTCTTTTTTGGGGGGGATTTATGCCGTTCCACGTGTGGTAAAATTGATAAGGCGGCTTTATTCTTCAGGTCTGAACGATTACAGCAATACCACATTTACATTTTTTTATGTTTTGGCACTTTTACACAATAAAAACTATTTTATAGAAAAATATATTTTTGCATCTCTTTATTCTGAGAGCTATAACTTTTTTCTTTTTCCACTGACGGAGCTGTGTGGCAGCTTGTTTTTTTGCAAGACAAGATGACATTTTCAGAGATACCAATTTTATGTACATTCGTCTTTTTGATCACATTTTATTCCACTTTTTTCGGCTTTAAGATGATAAAGCATAGCATTTTACCCAATTTTTTTTTTTTTTTTATGATGTTCACTGTATTGGTTAACTAGTGGAAGTCGGGAAACTCCAGTGCCTAGGTTCGGTAGGAGAGGCCACCCTAGGTAGAGAACATTCCTCTCCCTCATTGCAAATCTCGGTCTCCGTGTCCTGCGGAGCAATAAAATTTTCTGGACTCTGTCTATTGGATTCCGGAGTCGCCGGGAACTTTAACCAGCAGGCGCTTGTGGAAACATTACCGCTTACCTGTCCAGCGTCTTTCTGACCCTTTGTGTGTGACCGCCGTCGATGGCAAGCCACTGACTGAACCCGTCCACCTCCAGACCGAGCCTGTGGAACTCTGGGTAGGTCTAATGCACTCAGAAAGAATCCGTTTTTATGTGTACTCTGGTTTGTCTCACCCCTTGCTTTTAGGTCTGCCATGGTTCCAGATACATGAACCGGTTCTTAATTGGAGAACAGGGGAGATTCTGCGTTTTGGAGATTCCTGTACGGACCGTTGCGTAACCCGGATTGAACCAGTTTCGTCCTCCGTCCAACCTGCTATATTGCTAGGATTACCATCCTCGTGCTGGTCCTTCTCGGATGTCTTCGGGAGAAAGGAGGCGGAGAGACTTCCTCCTCACAGGTCGTATGACTGTCCGATTGATCTTCTTCCCAGTACGTCTCCTCCCCGTGGGAGAGTTTACACTCTTTCCCAAGCAGAGATTCAAGCTATGTTGGACTACATCCAGGAGAATTTGGCTAGAGGATTTATCTGAAAATCTTCTTCACCAGCAGGAGCAGGATTCTTCTTTGTGAAGAAAAAAGACGGATCCTTGCGGCCCTGTATTGACTACCGGGGTCTAAACCAGATCTCGGTAAAAAACAGGTATCCATTGCCTAACTCCTTTCATGTTTCTCTCCTCAAACCAGTAGTTTTGAGCTCCTTCTTTAAAGGACCCGGGTACCACTCCAGATCTGGTCTCTGAGGATGTTTTTGAGGTAAAGCATATCTTGGCCACTAAGAAAGTAAGAGGTAGGACATATTACCTGGTGGACTGGAAGGGCTTTGGTCCTGAGGAGAGATCTTGGGAGCCTAAAGAAAACATCCAGGCCCCTCTCCTTCTTAAAAAATTTCATGCAGGCTTGAAAAAGAGGGGGCGTAAAGAAGGGGATACTGTTACACCCGGTCCCTGGGCTGGCTCTGCTCCTTGTTCTGGTCACTCACCTACTGCTTTTCATGCTGTCCCTGTGCAGCAGCGAGCTCCCTGTCTGAGGTCTCAGCGTCCTGCTCTCTCTCCCTCACCCATTTCCTGGCGTGCTGTCAGCAGATCTTCAGAGAATACTATTAGGACGCGAGCGCGTATTCCTCTGGTTTCTTAAAGGGACAGCATGCATTTTTTAAATTTAGTAATTATCCAATGGCAGCGCACTGATTACTATTTCTGATCTCTCCTACACTGGGAGAGCTCCAAAGCAATGAGTATCTACCATTGCTACATCCAGTTCTGTCTCTGACCTGTCTGCACTGGGTTAGCAGTCTCTGTGCATTTGCTCATACTATTTGTCTCCACAGAGTATCGGTATCCTGTATCCTGCTATCCCTGACAACCGCTGCAATCACTTGTGCAAGTGTCATCTCGTTCCGTCAACAGCCATCCGAATCCGTGGACTGTGACAAGGTTACTGGAGCCAGCTTGCTGCCATCTACCTGGAACCAGGACCTTCCTCACCTGTGTCTACCTCTCCACGGTCTCTTCCATTATATCTGTTACCCCTTCTGGTCCTGTTGGGACAGCTGCCACGTGTCCGAGGTCTAACTGAGTACCCGGGCTCACTATTTACGCCGCCTTCGGAGCCCCCCAGACCGTGGTCCCGAGGTTCCACTTCAAAAATAAAAAATGAATGTGAACTTCACCATCTCTGCCTCAGCTTCCATTCGTTACAAGGGGGAGTGCTGGAGCAACGAGTATCTACTCTTGCTAAACCAGTTCTGTCCTTGCTCTGTCTGTGCTGTTATAGCATTCCGTTTGGCACTATGCGCATACTGTTTGTCTCCTCAGAATATCAGTGACCTGTTGTTCGGCTATCCTAGATGACATCTATACCTATACACTCAAGTGCCATCCCGTTCCACCACCCGCCGTCCAAACCCGTGGACAAAGCTAAAGTTGCTGGAACAAGCTTCCTACCATCTACCCGGAACCTGACTATCTTCGCCAGAGTCAGCTTTGCCTCATATTCGTGTTGTCCGCCGGTCAGCTCCACAATATCTGTAATATCTGTTTACCCGTTTGTCCATGTGTCCGGGGTCTAACTGGAGGTAGCACCTGTGTCCCCCAGGTATTCCACTCTGGTCCTGTTCGAGGGACCTTACTACGGATACCTGGGGCTCACTAGTCACACCCCCTTTGGAGCCCCCGGACCGAGGTCTCGAGGTTCCACTCAAAAAATAAAAAACGAATGTGAACTTCATCACATGTGCCTCCACTACCATTCGTTACAGTGCGTCTAATAATGCGTATGTAGGAAGACGAACTGGGATAGGGCAGCTTATTGTGTGTCTGGGTCGGAACCATCGGGGCTGTCACCAGTGTTGCTGGGGGAAGGACTTTCTGACCGGAGAAGACCTTTGCACCTGACTGCAGGGGGCGGGTGGGGATAAAAGGAGCTGAACGCGCAAAAACTGGGCTTCTGGTGGGAAGACAGGGAAGGCGCAAGGAGAAGGTTGACTCTGTCTTCACTGTTACATACCAACCAGCAGGCCTATGCTGCCGCCTATCCTCTCCTACGTGCACTACTAGTGTAAAGATAGAGCCAAGCACCTTGCAGACTTCTGTTCCCATGAGCTCTGACTGGTCAGCACCCCTCTACAGTAACTGACAATACTGACCTCGTGCAACACACTGATGCAGTAGGCCCTGCTTTGAATTTCACTCCGGGACTTTGTGCCACATTTGCGGTACCATCTTCTTCTTCCCATACGACACCATGTACCAAGACCTGGAGATCGTGACTGGAAAAACCAGGAAGCGCTGTTTTGGTACGAGACAGTGCTTCAACTTCATCCGGGATCGTTTCAGAGACGTCTTGCGTCACTTGCGTCGACATCGTGGGATCTTTCAACCTCTTCAGTCTGGGAGCCACAGACTGATAAGTTTATTCATTTCTGCTGATTGTTATTAACTTCTCCACTGTTTACCTCCCCTGTATTTGTATTATTACTATATTTCTGCCTACTCCCTGCGTGGATTATTTACTGACAAGTATTTCCTGCATAAAGTACCCGTTCACTCTTGCTCTGCCTCCTGCTCATCACTGCATCCCGCGTTCCTGCTAGTACCTTACACGTATATACCTTTCCTGTACCGTTGCTGCAGGCTGGGTTGAGGGGTGCCGGCGGTGCTGCTGGGTGTCCGCGATGCTGCGGGGTGTTCCGCCATGCTGCGGGGTCTCCAATGCTGCAGGGGGCTCTGCCGACATTTTGTGAAAGGCCAGAGCCCCGCAGTTCAGTGGTTTCCTGTGCTGTGGACTCCGGGAAAATGGCTTCCGGGGGGCGGTGCATGCACAGATGGAGATTTCGGTGCTCAAATCTCATCTCCCGAGATCTTGATGCCGAGATCTCCATCTATGCATGCGCTGTTCCCCCGGCTGCAATTTTCCCGGAGTCCAACACACACAAAACCATGAAACTGTGGGGGACTCTGGCCTTTCACAAAATGTCGGCAGAGCCCCACCGCACCACAGGACACCCCCGCAGCACCGCCGGACACCCCCGTAGCACCTCCAGGCACTCGCAGCGCCAGACACCTGCAGCGGCGCACTGCACATCGGACACTACCCCTCCTCCCAGCCTGCGGCCTGTAGCATCACCCCACTCCTGCCTCCTCCAGCAGCGACCTTGGGACCCCGCTTCACCGCAGCCACCACCCCTGGTAAGCAATAAGACGCATGGATTATAAAAAGCACCACCATTTTATTAAAAAATATATATTTTTCTCCTCAAAATTTGGGGAGCATCTTATAATCCTAAAAATACGGTACAATATGTCAAAAGAAAACAGTCTCAAAATCAGTGGGATCCATTGAAGCGTTCCAGAGTTATGACCTCATAAAGTGATATTGGTCAAAATTGAAATAAGTCACAAACAAAAAACAGATGACAAACATGAAAATCTAGGCAAAAAAATGTGCAAATGCAATAATGTATTGGGCCCTTTGTTTCTGGGCATAATTCTATAAGCCCCTATCTCCAAAATTGGAATCTACTTTGAAGACTAGTCATAATTTTAAGTTAGGTTATTTACTATTTGCTACTAGGTCAACAGATTGGCAATTTTCATTGTTTATAAACTATTTACGCTTAAAAGACATACACAGAAAGGGTTAGGCCGGAGTCACACTGGCGACAAAAACGGACGACTGCAATGCGATGAAATATCGCATTGCAGTCGGACCAATGTTAATCTATGGAGCAGCTCCAGCATCTGATTTTTTCTCGGCCGTTTTCCTCGGACCGAGACAATCGCAGCATGCTGCGATTGTCACCGATTGTGGGTCGACTATCGCCAATGCAAGTCTATGGGTGCGATGAAAAATCGGATTACAAACGGACCACACGTGTGACTTGTGATGAAATCGCACCGATGTTCTTTAGAAAAGCCGGCAATTCATCCCCGGCTATACTGTAAAATCACACTGACAGCTTTAATAAAGAATAGAAAGAATGCATATACACACATAGAATACACATATATATATATATATATATGTATGTCATTGGGACATATATATATATATATATATATATATACATATATTTATAGTTCATACACTTCTACATAATATAATAACCGCTAATTCAATTTGCCGGCTTTTGTGAAATTACAGAACCCGACATGAAATGACACATGGTAAATTTACATACAGTTAACCATGTTGTTTCATGTAGTTTGATATATGGTTTTCACTAACAATTACATGAGTGTATGTGTGCAAAATTTCATACATGTAGGGGTTAATTAAATGTGTAAATTCGTTGAAAAAAAAGCGTGGGCTCCGCTGTATTTTCTCCACCAGACAGGCAAAGCCAGCGAGTGGGGGCAGATAATAAGCTTAGGGAGGGTGCATTTGGGTGCAAATGAAAAATTGAGTTTTGCCTCGTTTTTGTAAATCAGTTTGTCCACGTGCAGCATTTTCTTTGTATTTTGTTAGGATAGCTTTTTTATATATATATATTTTTATATTTCAATTGTTTTTTAATTATTTTTCATTTTTTATTTTTCATTCTTATTTTATTTTTTTCTTTACATTTTTTTATTTTATTTTATTTATTGTTATTTATTTTCTCATATTTTTTTCTCTTTATTAATTAGAGCTAGAACTCCTCATTCCCTGGCCTTTTCAATGTATTATTTCATGCGGCAATATGTGATTATTGAAAAACTACAAAGAAAAGAGGAAAGAAAGAAAATGAAATTGTTTGAGTCTTCATATGGCATCATAAGCACTCATGATATTATTCTTTTGTGTTATAATCTTATCTTTTTACTTACATTGTATTACTGTTTATGTGTTTCACTGTTATATATTATATTATATAAATATGTCATCACTTTTTCACGAATTTGTTTCACTGTATGTTTTTATATTGTTCTATACATGTATATCACTTTTTTCTATTCACTGTACCATTATCATGTGGATATTTATATTATAAGTGCCTTATCGAATTATCTGAATGAATCTACAATTACATCTAATTTTTTGCTGTAGCGGTTTGTGAGACGGTGTGTCTCGAGCCTGCGTGGGACGCTGCCTCTCGGCTTCTACTATCAGTGGCATGTCCATGACGTCATATGGGGTTTTCCCAGACTGCGCATCTGGAGAATGCCGGGGGCGTTTTTCCTTGCATTGGTGACGTCGAGCGCACCGCACTGATTACATGCCGTAATGGAGCATAGTATAGAGAGCCAGGAAATGGGAACATTGTATCACTCTCCTTTGAAAGCCAACGCGAACGCGCGTCAGGAGTAGCGCGTGGGTCCAGGGACTGCAGCGTTGCATTGCAGCGTAAGATGGATTTTTAAATTGACTATTGAAACTCGTATGAGAGTCCGTTGATACATTATATGGGGCACTCATATGGTCTCTGTAGTATTATGTAAAGCGACAATTACATTTATTCTTACCGGCATTCCAGTGTATGGGATATACTGTATACATCCCAAACGTAATTATATTTGCAACTGCTGTTATTTTGTGTGTACTGTCCATGTGCAATTTTGTTCATAGTAGGGTCTTTTAACCCTGTGTGATTCTTTAACTTATACATTTTGTACTCAATAAACTTGATATTTCATAAATATTAATTTGTGCTAGTTACTCGTTTTTTTTTTTTTCCTTTTGTATCCGCTCTTGAGTGCACATTACAAGTCCTTTTTATATAACTTGGGCTCTCATTTGTGCAATTGTGCACACATGTTTTTTGATTGCCTGTTATTTTTCTGTTGTACTAGTTTCATTTATCTGCTAATTTCTGTGTTTTACAGTTTTTTTTATTCCAGACAAATGGACTTCAGAGCCAGAGACACTGCATGGCTCAATAAAATGAATGAAGTATTTAAAGATGACCCTAGTTGTGTTCCTAGTTCTAATTCCAGAGAAATCCAGGAATTGATTCACAAGCTTAAAACATTATTACATAGGAGAATGAGGACATGGTGGAACAAGGGTTTTTTAGAGAAGTATGTTGCCAAAGGGTTAATACCCGAGGCTTACGAATACAGGTGTTTCCCTCGTTTGAAACTGATTTACTATGGTTTAGAAACGGATGGGAGGAATTTTCTAGTAATTGCTCTAGAGGCTACATGGGTCTCTTAATTAAGTTTAATGAATTAACCCTTAGTGAAGTAGAAAAAGAAATTGATACCATTCAAACCTCACTTAAAAAAGAGCTAACCATTGAGGCAATGAAAAAATTAAATTAAGATATTGATAAAGATTTTATTAAGTGGGAAAATTATATTCAAACCACCAAAACCAGAAAGTTCCAGAGGGATGTTTTGGACTTTCAGAAAAATCAGGTATATAGGTGGAAATCAACTAGAATGAGATTCCGCTCCAATTCTAGAGCACGGTCTGGATCAATTTCATCAGTTACATCAGGAGAAGATATGGAAGGCAATACTTCACAAGGAAATAATTCTTCCCACAATAGATGGAAAGGCCAAAACTCAAGACATCAAGAATTTACTAGGGGACGAGCCCCTGTTAAGCGCAAAGTCTCTATACCTGGTCAACCTGACGATAAAAAACAAAAGTCAGGAACATTAGAGGTAATTAATTTGTCAGATCACAGACTGTCTAATGCACAAATTGATGTACTATCTTTAGGTTTAACATTTGTGCCTAATAACTCATTCAATTATTTTTCAGCCATGAAAGATTTGCATCTTTTTTCCCGCAAATTAATTTTGAAGAAGTTGCATGACAAACGGGATACACATGATTATGGACTTAATTCCATGGCTGAAAAGGAGGCATTGGCCATTCTGGAGGAGTTATTAAGAGAACAGGAACCAGAGACACAAGGTATATTTCCCATGTCAATCATGCCAAGATCACGAACGTTCCCCCTTTTTCCTTGTGTCCACAAGTGGAAATTTTCATTAAATTAGTATTGGAGGATTTTAAAAAATTCCAGGTCACATTACTAGAGACAATCTAACTAGGTCTCAGGTGAGGCATTAAAATAGTTAATGAATCTTGATGATATTGTCATCAAGGCAGCGGACAAGGGGGGGAACGTTGTGATCTGGCCAGTTGTCAAATATGAAAAAGAGGCGTTTAGGCAGTTGAATTGTAAGGACACTTATACTCGACTGTCTCATTGTCCTATTACTTCATATAAATTAGAATTTGACAAAATATTACAAAATTCTTTTGACGAGGGAACTATAACCAAAAAAGTGTTGGATGGTCTTAGGGTTGAGTATCCAAAATACCAACCTGTACTTGTTACCAAAAATTCATAAAAACTCGGCGGATCCTCCTGGAAGGCCAATTGTTTCCGGCATTGACAGTCTGTGTGACTCGGCTTGCAAATTTGTCGATTTTTACTTAAAATCTATGGTTGAAACCCTACCGTCTCATGTGCGGGACACCACTGACATGCTTACAAAATTAGAGGGGGTCACTTTGGAACGGGACATGTGGCTTGTTACAGCTGATGTCGAATCACTGTATACATGCATCTCCCATGAAGATGGCATGAGGGCGGTCCGCTTTTTTCTGGAGAATAGCAACTGGGACGGCAAATTGTGTGAGTTTGTGTTGGAAATTTTGTTTTTTGTATTGACCCACAATGTATTTGTATTTAAGGACAGATACTATTTGCAGAAACGGGGGACTGCCATGGGGGCTGCTTGTGCCCCGGCCTATGCCAACCTGTTTCTCGGTTACTGGGAGAGATCCCTTTTCTCTTCGGAGGGGGTGTCTGGCAGTGACCGGGTGCAGTGTTGGCATAGGTATATTGATGACATCTTTTTCATATGGCAGGGCAGTGAATCCAGCATTTTGGAGTTTATGGGTCAACTCAACTCAAACTCATACAACATTAAATTAACATATAAAGCTCATCAGAAAAAAAATTATTTTTTGGACATTGGGTTGGAGGTTGACGCAGACGGGATGATACACACGGACGTGTTCCACAAGGACACGTCTGTGAATTCATTGCTGCATGCGTCATCCTCCCACACTTCACATACAGTTAAAGCCGTCCCAGTTGGTCAGTTCCTCAGAATGAAGCGGATCTGCTCAACTAATCAAATATTTGAGGCACAATCGGAAGATTTGAGGAACAGGTTCAAATCACGGGGTTACAGCAATCGCTGTATTAAAAAAGGATATCTAAGGGCTAAAGGAACTGACCGACATCAGCTACTATTTAATACAAAGAAAAAAACATCTTCTGTTTCCAATGTCAGATATATTGCCACTCATAACTGTTATTGGAAAAGAAAACAAGAAATCATTAATAAGCATTGGTCAGTTCTATTAACGGATCCCATTTTGGCACGCAATATTCTTGAAAAACCACAATTTACAGCTAGACGGGGCAAGAGCATCAAGGATATGCTAGTAAAGAGTCATTACGTGGCCAAGGTGGTAAACCCTTTAAACCCCAATAATAGTCATCCAAGCTGGGGTTGTTACCCATGTGGTGATTGTTTGGCCTGCACCCAGAAAAATATCATTAGGGGTACTGAATTTAAATCATCCAATGGGAAGAAAACTCACAGGATTCAACATCATTTGTGCTGTAGCAGTACATATGTCATCTATCTGGCCACATGTCCCTGTTCAAAAAGGTATGTGGGACTGACTTCTCGGCAGCTCCGGATTCGTGTTAGGGAGCATGTTAGGGACATTTTGAATTGTGTTAAGGTTGAGGATGTGAGCGCCCTCAAAACTCTTCCAAAACATTTCCGCAGTGTGCATAATGGTGATCCGAGTGGATTACGAGTTATGGGGATTGACCAGGTACATGGTGGCAGTAGGGGCGGCAATTTGAAGCGCTTACTGGCACAGACTGAATGCAAGTGGATTGTCGAATTGGGGACAATGACCCCTATGGGGTTAAATGAAAAATTGAGTTTTGCCTCATTTTTGTAAATCAGTTTGTCCACGTGCAGCATTTTCTTTGTATTTTGTTAGGATAGCTTTTTATATATATATATTTTTATATTTCAATTGTTTTTTAATTATTTTTCATTTTTTATTTTTCATTCTTATTTTATTTTTTTCTTTACATTTTTTTATTTTATTTTATTTATTGTTATTTATTTTCTCATATTTTTTTCTCTTTATTAATTAGAGCTAGAACTCCTCATTCCCTGGCCTTTTTCAATGTATTTATTTCATGCGGCAATATGTGATTATTGAAAAAACTACAAAGAAAAGAGAAAGAAAGAAAAATGAAAATTGTTTGAGTCTTCATATGGCATCATTAAGCACTCATGAATATTATTCTTTTGTGTTATAATCTTATCTTTTTACTTACATTGTATTACTGTTTATTGTGTTTCACTGTTATATATTATATTATACTGAATATGTCATCACTTTTTCACGGAATATTTTTTCACTGTATGTTTTTTTATATTGTTCTATACATGTATATCACTTTTTTCTATTCACTGTAACCATTATTCACTGTGGAATATTTATATTATAAGGTGCCTTATCGAATTATCTGAATGAATCTACAATTACATCTAATTTTTTGCTGTAGCGGTTATGTGAGACGCGTGTGTCTCGAGCCCTGCGTGGGGACGCTGCCATCTCGGCTTCTACTATCCAGTGCGCATGTCCACTGACGTCATATGGGGTTTTCCCATGACGTGCGCATCTGGAGAATGCCGGGGGGCGTTTTTCCTTGCATTGGTGACGTCGAGGCGCACGCGCACTGATTACATGCCGTAATGTGAGCATAGTATAAGAGAGCCAGGAAATGGGAACATTGTATCACTCTCCTTTGATAAAGCCAACGCGAAACGCGCGTCAGGAGTAGCGCGTGGGTCCAGGGACTGCAGCGTTGCACTTGCAGCGGTAAGATGGATTTTTAAATTGACTATTGAAACTCGTATGAGAGGTCCGTTGATACATTATATGGGGCACTCATATGGTCTCTGTATACTTATGTAAAGCGCACAATTACATTTATTCTTACCTGCATTCCATGCTGTATGGGATATATACTGTAATACATCCCAAACGTAATTATATTTTGCAACTGCTGTTATATTTTGTGTGTTCTGGTCCCATGTGCAATTTTGTTCATAGTAGGGTCTTTTTATCACCACTGTGTGATTATTTTAACTTATACATTTTGTACTCAATAAACTTGATATTTTCATAAAATATTAATTGTGCTAGTTACTCCGTTTTTTTTTTTTTTCCTTTTGTATCCGCTCTTGGAGTGCACATTACAAGTCCTTTATTTATATAACTTTGGGCTCTCATTTGTGCAATTGTGCACACATGTTTTTTTGATTGCCCTTGTTATTTTTCTGTTGTACTGGTTTCATTTATATATATATATATATATTATATATAATATATATTATATAATATTTATAGTTATACACTTCTACATAATATAATAGCCGCTAATTCAATTGCCGGCTTTTGTGAAATTACAGAACCCGACATGAAATGACACATGGTAAATTTACATACAGTTAACCATGTTGTTTCATGTAGTTTGATATATGGTTTTCACTAACAATTACATGAGTGTATGTGTGCAAAATTTCATACATGTAGGGGTTAATTAAATGTGTAAATTCGTTGAAAAAAAAGCGTGGGCTCCCGCTGTATTTTCTCCACCAGACAGGCAAAGCCAGCGAGTGGGGGCAGATAATAAGCTTAGGGAGGGTGCATTTATTTTGTGCCCCCCCTGGCTACTAACATCTGTCCCCAGCCACCCCAGAAAAGGCAAATCTATAATTAGATGCGCCCTTTCTGGCACTTAGCCCTTCTATTCCCATTGCCCTGTAGCGGTGGCTAATGGGTTAATAATGGGTTAAAGCCACCTTGCTATTGGAAGGTGACTTTAAGCCAGGTTAATAATTGAGAGTTGTCAGGTCCAATGCTCAGTCAGGTCCAACGCTGTAATCCTTCACAAAGGGTTAACATATTTACTGCGTGGACTGGAGCTAATGCTGCCAGTCTCGCAGTAAACCCCCGAATGAATGAGTTCCTCTCCCAGCTGACAGGAGAGGAAGTGATTAGCTGGGAAGCTTAATTGATTGTTTCCCAGGCTAATCAGTTCAGGTCAGCCGGGGACACCGCACAGCCCAGTGAAGTCAGAGGGAGTCCCGGCTAACCTGAACTGAGTAGCCAGGGGGGGCACAAAATAAATGCACCCTCCCTAGGCTATTATTATCTGCCCCCACTCGCTGGCTTTGCTTGTCTGGTGGAGAAAATACAGCGGGAGCACACACTTTTTTTTCAACGAATTTACACATTTAATTAACCCCTACATGTATGAAATTTTGCACACATACACTCATGTAATTGTTAGTGAAAACCATATATCAAACTACATGAAATGACAAGGTTAACTGTATGTAAACCATGTGTCATTTCCTGTCGGGTTCTGTAAATTCACAAAAGCCGGCAATTGAATTAGCGGCTATTATACTATGTAGAAGTGTATGAACTATAAATATATGTATATTATATGTCTCAATGACATATATATATATATATTATATACAGTATGTATTCTATGTGTATATATCCTTTCTTTTGTGATTTAAAAACTATTCATTTGGATCCATTATATGTCGGTTTTGCTAACCACCGACAAAATCTCGCCAGACGGATGTCAGACGTACGCTCAGATGCAAGAAAATCGCATCCTCGCATTCAAATCGGATGACAGACGGATCAGTGTTCAGGAAACATTTGTGCGATTATCGACCGTCTAAAATGGTCTGATTTTTTAGACGGTGTGTGTTACTCCAGCCTTAAAGGGGTTTTCTGGTCTCAGAAATAAAGTCTGCGTACACTTCCATGATTACCTAGTATTGCCTGTGTGGTTGGGTGGTCACGTGATCACATGCATATGACTTGCATACTTACAGTCATGTGCTGGCTACAATCCTGCAGTTCTCTTAACCCTTTCATGACATGCATGGTATATATACAGCGCAAGCCAGAAGCGGGTATATGAAGCAAGCCCGCCCCATACCTGGCAGGTGATGGCTGAGTATTATAGCAAGGACCTGCCACTAACAATTGTGGGTGAAGCGGCGCTCCGCCAGCGATTGATAACCTGTTAAATGCGCGTGTCTTTACTTCCAGACATCGGCGGGCCCATGACGTGGTCACGGGTCGTCGATGGGCTATATGACAGCCGGGGGTCAGCTGATGACCCCCGTGACTGTCATTGCGAAGCTCCTTTGAAACTAAAAATAAGATATAATACAGCTACATCGGCTGAAAAATAAAATGTTATGGATCTTAGAAAATGGAAAAATTTTTGCAACGTTCAGATTCTTTTCACGACAAAAATAATTTCTAAAACTGGACATGTTTTGCATTGACATAATCATATTGATGAAGAGAATCACATTGCATGGTCATTTTTACCACAAAATGTACACCGTAAATACAATTCCCAAAAAACAATGTCAGAATTGTTTTTTTTTCACAATTTCACAGCACTTGGAATTTTTTTCCTGCTTTCAAGTACAGTCATGGCCAAAAGTTTTGAGAATGACACAAATATTAATTTTTACAAAGTCTACTGCTTCACTTTTTCTAATGGCAATTTGCATATACTCCAGAATGTTATAAAGAGTGATCAGCTTAACAGCAATTACTTGCAAAGTCAATATTTGGCTAGAAAATGAACTTTATCCCCCAAAACACATTTCAACATCATTGCAGCCCTGCCTTAAAAGGACCAGTAACCTCTTTTCAGTGATTGCTCCATTAACACAGGTGTGGGTGTTGATGAGGACATGGCTGGAGATCAATCTGTCATGATTAAGTAAGAATGACACCACTGGACACTCTAAAAGGAGGCTGTGCTTGGCATCATTGTTTCTCTTCTGTTAACCATGGTTATCTCTAAAGAAACACGTGCAGTCATCATTGCAATGCACAAAAATGGCCTAACAGGGAAGAGTATCGCAGCTAGGAAGATTGCACCTCAGTCAACAATCTATCACATCATCAAGAACTTCAAGGAGAGAGGTTCCATTGTTGCCAAAAAGGCTTCAGGGCGCCCAAGAAAGACCAGCAAGCGCCAGGACCGTCTCTTAAAAGTGTTTCAGCTGCGGGATCGGGCTGCCAGCAGTGCAGAGCTTGCTCAGGAATGGCAGCAGGCAGGTGTGAGTGCATCTGCACGCACTGTGAGGCGGAGACTCTTGGAGCAAGGTCTGGTCTCAAGGAGGGCAGCAAAGAAGCCACTTCTCTCCAGAAAAAACATCATGGACAGACTGATATTCTGCAAAAGGTACAGGCAGTGGACTGCTGAGGACTGGGGTAAAGTTATTTTCTCTGATGAATCCCCTTTTCGATTGTTTGGGACATCAGGAAAACGCCTCATTCGGAAAAGACAAGGTGAGCGCTACCACCAGTCTTGTCTCATGCCAACTGTTAAGCATCCTGAAACCATTCATGTGTGGGGTTGCTTCTCAGCCAAGGGAATCGGCTCTCTCACAGTCTTGCCTAAAAACACAGCCATGAATAAAGAATGGTACCAGAATGTCCTCCAAGAGCAACTTCTCCCAACCCTTCAAGAGCAGTTTGGCGATCAACAATGCCTTTTCCAGCATGATGGAGCACCTTGCCATAAAGCAAAGGTGATAACTAAATTGCTCAGGGAACAAAACATAGAGATTTTAGGTCCATGGCCTGGAAACTCCCCAGATCTTAATCCCATTGAGAACTTGTGGTCAATCATAAAGAGACGGATGGACAAACAAAAACCTAAAAATTCTGACAAAATGAAAGCATTGATTGTGCAAGAATGGACTGCTATCACTCAGGATTTGGTCCAGAAGTTGATTGAGAGCATGCCAGGGAGAATTGCAGAGGTCCTGAAGAAGAAGGGTCAACACTGCAAATATTGACTTGCTGCATTAACTCATTCTAACTGTCAATATAAGCTTTTGTTACTCATATGTTTGCAATTATTATATTTCTGTCTGTGATAAAAACATCTGTCAAACACACATAAAAACCAGAGGGCAGCAGATCATGTGAAAATATAATATTTGTGTCATTCTCAAAACTTTTGGCCATGACTGTACACTATGTGATAAAATAAATGGTGTCATTCAAAAGTACAACTCATCCCACAAAAAAACAAGCCTTCATATGTCTATGTGAGCAGAAAAATAAAAGTTATGGCTCTGGGAAGAGGAGGAGGTAATAATGGAAACGGCATTATATTAACTAAATAGGTGAGTAAATTTTACAAATGCTCACTTGCTTAACAGTAGTTACAGCAGAAAAAGGGATATTTACAAAAAAATAACTTTTAATAAAATATATTTCGCAAAAAATAAAAAAAATAACAGCATAAACTCTGAGTTGACTTGCTGGTTGATTCCACCCTTTGCTTACTCAAAAGAGTTATACTAATGAAATTGGTGCAAAAACATATAATCCTGTTCTCATTTGGCATACAACTAGGGCAGACTAGTAATAGCTTAAATAAACCAATGACACATCCAAGGTATAACTGTAGCCTGCAACTTAAAGTTATCCAAAACCAATTCACCATGGTGAAATGGAAGAATAATATACTCCTTTGAGAGTAGGGCATTCGTTATATCTCTATTCATTTGGTCAATTGGTGTAGAATTGGTGGTCTGCACACATCTACCAAGACAGCTGACAAATCACAACATCAACCGATAGTATCAAATTAGAGGAATAAAGTACAATGGTGTCTTAACAGGATAAATCCCCAGCATTTCGATCATGTAGGATGAACTAAGTACATAAATATAGTGTCATTGGTGGCCACATACAAATTCACCAATACGCAGCCAACTTATGACTTCATGATACCAATAAACAGTGACAAATTTAGAGAAATCATGAACAACAGTGTCTTGACATGGTAAGTAAATAGAAAAAAGGAAAAGGAACGTTCTCACCCAGGTTCTCAAAGGGTGAGAAGTAAATGGATCATCATGACAGGAAACGCATCAAGCCTATATATCTAGGCATGTAGGGTAGAGAGACACGTCACTCCGTGCTTATAATGGTGCTCAGTTGTGGGTTACCAACCCCGTGATAATGTAGAAAAAATAGATCTGGCACTCTACAAATAGATGCTGAACAAAAATGTATTGATCACAATCCAAATGTAACGTTTCGGTCGTTCCCTTGACCTTCATCAGACAGATTGTGGAGACAGAAGGTAATAAAGCAGTAATCATTGATATTGTAGAATATTCGTAGCGCTCTGTAGGAAGGCTAGTGAATATAAGTAGCCGGTGGTGTGGCGCTCTATGCCTTACTACACAGAGCTACGAATATTCTACAATATCAATGATTACTGCTCAGCGCAGAGCACAGGATAAATGTGATTTAAAATCTTAGATGTTGACACTAAAAGCTTCAACTGAATCTAGAAAAAATCCAATTGAGCTATATCTATTGCTGTTTGCTTCTGGAAAACACCCATATAGTCCAAATTGTCACTACCCCTGTAGATAAATTCCCAGAGGGGTGTAATTTCCAAAACATGGTCACTTTGGGGGGGAATTCTGCTGTTCTGAAACTTAGGGGCTCTGTATATGGAGTCAATAAACTACTCTAGGAGACTCTGTGCTCCAAGAGTGAAGTAGCGCTCTTTCTGTCCCTAGTCTCATAGTGTGGCTAAGTACTGTAGCACTGTACAGACACATATGGGGTATTGCCATTTTCAGAAATTTTGTGACAAATTTTTGTGCAATTTTTACTGATTTCCCCATGTGAAAATGTAAAATCTGGGGCTAAAAACATTTTTGCAATAAAAAATGAAAGATAAAAAGTGGATTCCAGCATTGATGTTGAGATTTAAACATGACTTTTAATAATAATATTTAAAATGGAGAATTCATAGTGATAAAATAAAATGTGGGGGAAGAAGGAGGGAGGGGGGGTGATTAGGACATCTGTCTATGCATTTCAAGCTCAGGGTTCTTAGTCCAGAAAGAAACTTATTGGTAAAGTCTGGTGTCTGTGTGCTGTCAGTGTGAGTGTGACATGTATGGAATGAAATGCATAGTAGAAATTAAAGAGTGCTAGGTATTAAAGATGTTCAAGATATAGATAGTGATGAAAAACATAATATCTATATCTATAGATACCTATAGACAGATAGATAAAAATATTTCTGTGTGATATATAATCAGTGCTTTGTGTGTTTTTTTTAATTTTTTTTTAAAATAAAATAATTTAAAAACAAAAACTGTGTGGGCTCCCTCGTAATTTTCAAAACCAGCAGAGGGAAAGCCAACCGCTGGGGGCTGATATTAATAATCTTGAAAAGGGGTCATTAGCTCTAAATGTTCCCAGGCTATTAAAAACAGCTCATAGCTGTTTGCTTAGCCTTTACTGGTTAGTTTACACTGAGACCCACCCAAAAAAGGATGTAGGGTCACCCTATAAATTCTAACCAGCAAAGGCTAAACAGACAGCTGTGGACTGATATTAATAGCCAGGGAAGGGGCCATGGATAATGGCCCTCCTCCCAGGCTAATAACATAAGCCCTCAGTGGTCCCAGAAATGGTGCATCAATAAGATGTGCCAAATCTGGCGCTTAGAATTGCTCTTCCCACTTACCCTGGTGGGGTGGCAAGTGGGGTAAAAGGGTTGGCTTTGTATTGTGAGCTGACATCAAGCCCAGTTGTTAGTAATTGATAGGCATCTATAAGGCATGCCCATTACTAACCTCATAGTCATATTGTAAAAAAAGCCACAGCAAGAAGTCTTTTAATTGAAATAAACACACCCCACCCTCTTTCCCATTTATTACTGTAAAAATGAAAATAATAGAAAATAAATTCCTCACCAGTCCGATGATAATCCATTTGTCCCACGCTGTAATCCATCTCTGCTTCGTCTGGATGCCTTGCTGAATGGTGGCATGATGCAATCGTTCAGCCTGACATCCAGGAGACACTGAGCTGTGTGTCACTGTTCAGCTTCAGTGACCTGCAGTGATGTCATTGAAATTACCGCAGGTCAATGAAGCTGCAGTTCTCACGGGCAGCTAATTGTGAGCGGCCAAATGAACTGCGGTTACCTCAATGAGATAACCCTAGCACTGAGAATTTTCTCACACTGAACTGAATGTGGGAACAGCTGGCAGTGACTGATTGGTAACCTCTATGACATTACCGCTCATCACTGAAGCTGCGCCCCAAGCTCAGCTCAGTGTGTCCTGGATTCATGGCAGAGCAGTCGCATCATGCCACTGCTCAGCCATGTAATCCAGATGTAGCAGAGCTGGACTTCTCCATGGGACAAATATATTGTCATCAGACAGATGAGGAATATTTTTTTTATTATTTTCAAACAGTCCGTGTGAAAAACCTGACATGTGCGCACCACCATTGAATACAATGGGTGTGCTTGTGTCCGTATTTGCCATCCTTAAAAAATGGACCACATGCCGTCACAAAAAACAGACTTGTGAAGGAAGCCACAGACGAAACACATAGCAACTAATACATTAAGGTGTGCATGCTGGTTTTCTGGAGAAAAAATACCTTAATAAGTAGCAATATTTTTGCTTAACTTGGAATTGAACTTTTTGGCAGTCCTGGCCAGCTATCCAAGTAAGGGCTAAGCATGGGTGGAGCATGGGCAGAATGTTGTGTGGCTACAGCTATCCATCAAATTCATGAAAAGTTACGCCACTTAAATGGTGTAAATTACTCTGGACATGTACCCCAGACCCTGACTGGAGTAACATTTCTGGCGGCAGCACAGACATTAACAGATAGGCCTAATTCATGAATTAGGTACATCGTACTTCAGCGAGTCTCTTTATTCTGCCAAAGAAGTACATGGGTGAGATGTGTCTGAGGGATGTGAACAAGGTTCTCTGTATAACCAATAGCAGATAGCGTTAACTTGCCAAGTTGTGCCTCTAATCCTGATGAGCTGCACGTGATTAGTCCAGAAGGATGATGCAGTGATGAATTCAACAGGTTTTAGTCACAGTACTTTTATAAGATGAGGTGAGATATCAGGGAAGATAAAGGGATGAAGATGAGGTAGAAGTTAGTACTGCAGATTAGAACTGGTATTACAAGCACGAAGCTAGAGGTAACAAGAGGATCCTTTCTCCAGTCCTCAAGCATGTGCTATCCAAGATGGCACTGATCGAGAAGAAGGAAGTGAGATAAAGATAGTAGTTTCAGAAGGAAAGGTATTATGGGTAAAATAGAGTAATATTACATGAACAACATAATATAACAATGGCCAGTAGATGGCAGCAAAGTACAACAAATAATAGATGGAATTAAACTATATACATTCGATAATGTCCTATAATGACTGAAAGTCTTGCAAAAGATATAGCTAACAGCACACTCTTCGTTAAGAGGACATGTAACACCAGACTTAATACATTGGCCCCATGAAGGGCCGGCATTAGGGGCAGGCAGATCAGGCAGCTGCCTAGGGCCCCCTGCTCCTCCAGGGGCCCCCAGCCAGTGGTGTGCTGCTAATAGCAGCACACCACGCGCCCGCTATGAGGCCCGTGAGTAAGAGGGGCCCGGCGCCGCCTTCCTGAATCACACATTCAACTGATCGGCATCATAGATGCCTATACAGTTGACAATAGTGATGGAGGAGAGAGCGTCATTTTACACTCCCTCTCCCGTCACTTCCCCTCTGCCTCTGCGTGTGCCAGCAGTGGAGCTGATGAGATGCTCTGCAGAAGCCGTAACAGCAGGGAAATGAGGAGAGGTAAGTATTGTGTGTATGAATTATTGAGTGTGTGTTGCACTATACTGTGTGGGGGGACTGCACTATATTCTGTGTTGGGGGACTGCATTATACTGTGTGTGTGTGCTGCATTATACTGTGTGTGTGGGAGGCTGCATTATACTGTGTGTTGGGGAGCTGCACTGCACTGTGTGTGGGGGCTGCATTATACTGTGAAGGGGCTGCATTATACTGTGTGGGGGGCTGCACTATACTGTATGTGTGGGGGGCTGCATTATACTGTGTGAGGGGCTGCATTATACTGTGTGTGGGGGCTACTTGATACTGTGTGGGGGGTTGCACTATACTGTGTGTGTTTGTGGGGGGCTGAATTATACTGTGTGTGGGGACTGTATTATACTCTGAGGGGGCTGCATTATGCTCTATGAGGGGGCTACATTATACTGTATGTGGGGCTGTATTATACTCTATGAGGGGTGCTGCCTTCTACGCTATGAGGGGGGCTGCAGTATACTTTATGAGGGGGCTGCAGTATACTCTTGGAGGGGCTGCAGTACACTCTGAGGGGGCTGCATTATACTCTGAGGGGACTGCATTATACTCTGAGGGGACTACATTATACTGTATGAGGGGGTTGCATTATACTCTATGATGGGCTGCATTATACTCTGAGTGGGGCTGCATTATACCTTATGAGGGGGCTGCTTTATACTCTGAGGGGGCTGCAATATACTCTGAGGGGACTACATTATACTCTATGAGGTGACTACATTATACTCTATGAGGGGGGCTACATGATACCCTATGATGGGGCTGCATTATACTCTATGAGGAGGGCTGCAATATACTCTGAGGTGGGCTGCAGTATACTCTGAGCAGGGCTGCAGTATACTTTATCAAGGACCATGGGAGAGCATTATACTGTATGTACATTATGTGACCTGCATTATACTGTATCGAGAACTGTCTGTACCCATCATTCTTCCTCAGCTTGAGTAAAGAGGCCGGGAAACAAGAGTCGAACTAATTCAATTTTGTCTATCATGTTCATTTATTTGCCTGAACTCAGCACATGTAAATACAACCAAAATGTTTCTAGGAGATGGTGCAATATGTGAGCATTTGGGGACCCACTTTAAATTTTTTCCCAGGGCCTCACTTTGTCTAAAACCGGCCCTGGCCCCATGATCCCCGCCCAGCTGTGCAAATATGTTTTCTGTAAAATTATGCAGTGTTTCAGGATAAAATATAACAGCTTGCAATAGCCCAGCCCTGTGATTCGGACAGCATGAATCAGATGACAGGATCCCTTTACATAGAGGTACCAGGTCAACATTAAAAACACAAATAACTCTGCCTAAGCCTTCATCATTGTTCTCCAACTAATGATGTTCACAAGGATAACCAAGTCAATGGCATAGCTTTTAAAAGCTCTGGTATAAAATTTCCCCAGGTACGTCCTATTACATCACTTATAGACGCGCATATCCGCAGCATTAATTCACTGGCATATTCTATGGCCTAACAGTATAAGCAATAGCTTGGCTTTCAATCTGTATGGAGTCAATGAGCTGATGCATATACTTGTATTGAGCACATGTCACAGGAGCCGGTTTAGTTAATATTGCACATGTCTAAGGACTTACTGTGGTCTCCCAGAAATTCCTTATTAGTCAATGGTTTAATCAGCTGGATGAAACATTCACTGTGAGCCCAGCCCTTTACAGTAACAAAGTGTTGAACCCACAGACAATAATTATAAAATATTTGGGTAGACTCAATAAGACACTCACCATGATGAAATGGTTAGTAACGTGCACCATATCTGTTTGGGAATTGCTAAACAGTTAAAGCTATGAAATTTGTAGCAGAAAAAATAGTAGTCAACAACCTCTAAATTTCCAAGCCTAATGTCTCTAGATTTTGTAAATAATTTTGAAAAGATAATACTTTCCTAAAATGGAAAAATGGAATGGCATTTAGAATCAGAAGTTATCTCTGAAATGTTTACTTCTGCACTCCAGACTAATCATTCACTTTGACTGCTCCCAAGCAGAATAAATGCAATGTTTTATATCATCCATCTCTCAAAAAAAAAATCTATACAGGATCCTAAAATCTGTACACTTTTTTTACTAGTCATAAAGTAGATGGTTCTATAATGCTCAGTGAATATTGAGTAGACTAAAAAATTGCGGTGTAAGTTTCCATCTAATAATATACATAATAATTCAGGTGCTTCTCACAAAATTAGTATATCATCAAAAAGTTAATTTATTTCAGTTCTTCAATACAAAAAGTGAAACTCATATTATATAGAGTCATTGCAAGCAGAATGATCTATTTCAAATGTTTATTTCTGTTAATGTTGATTGATATGGCTTACAGCCAATGAAAACCAAAAAGTCATTATCTCAGTAAATTAGAATACTTTATAACACCAGCTTGAAAAATTATTTTAAAATCCGAAATGTTGGCCTACTGAAATGTATGTTCAGTAAATGCACTCAATACTTGGTCAGGGCTCCTTTTGCATCAATTACTGCATCAATGCGGCATGGCATGAAGGCGATCAGCCTGTGGTACTGCTGAGGTGTTATGGAAGCCCAGATTGCTTTGATAGCAGCCTTCAGCTCATCTGTATAGTTTGGTCTGATGTCTCTCATCTTCCTCTTGACAATACCCAATAGATTCTCTATGGGGTTAAGGTCAGGCGAGTTTGCTGGCCAACCAAGCACAGTGATACTGTTATTTTTATACCAGGTATTGGTACTTTTGGCAGTGTGGACAGGTGCCAAGTCCTGCTGGAGAATGAAATTTCCATCTCCAAAAAACTTGTCGGCAGAAGGAAGCATGAAGTACTCTAAAATTTCCTGGTAGATGGCTGCGCTGACTTTGGTCTTGATGAAACACAGTGGACCTACACCAGCAGATGACATGGCTCTCCAAACCATCACTGATTGTGGAAACTTCACACTAGACCTCATGCAGCTCGGATTGTCTGTCTCTCCTTTCTTTCTCCAGACTCTGGGACCTTGATTTCCAAATGAAATGCAAAATTTACTTTCATCTGAAAACAACACCTTGGACCACTGAATAACAGTCCAGTTGTTTTCTCCTTGGCCCAGGTAAGACGCTTCTGGCGTTGTCTATTGGTCATGAGTGGCTTGACACAAGGAATGCAACACTTGTAGCTCATGTACTGGATACATCTGTGTGTGGTGGCTCTTGAAGCAATGACTCCAGCAGCAGTCTATTCCTTGTGAATCTCCCCCAAATTATTGAATGTCCTTTTCTTAACAATCCTTTCAAGGCTGCGGTTATCCCAGTTGTTTGTACACCTTTTTCTACCACACTTTTTCCTTTCACTCAACTTTCCATTAATATGCTTGGATACAGCACTCTGTGAACAGCCAGCTTCTTTATCAATGATCTTTTGTGGCTTACCCTCCTCGTGGAGTGTGTCAATGACTGCCTTCTGAATATCTGTCAAGTCAGCAGTCTTCCCCATGATTGTGGAGCCTACTGAAACAGACCTTTTTAAATGCTTAGGAAGCCTTTGCAGGTGTTTTTGTTAATTATTCTAATTTACTGAGATAATGACTTTTGAGTTTTCACTGGGTGTAAGCCATAATCATCAACATTAACAGAAATAAACACTTGAAATATATCATTATTTCTAATGACTCTATATAATATGAGTTCACTTTTTGTATTGAAGAACTGAAATAAATGTACTTTTAGATGATATTCTAATTGTGCGAGAAGCATCTATTCTATTCTAACCTGTCAGTGTGAATTTACTGTATGCGGCACATGATTCGCCGGCTTTTCAAAGGAGATCGGTGTGTAAAAATCGGACAGAACTCGCATGATCTGAGTGCTGTGCGACTTTTTTCTCGCACCAATAGGCTTCCATTGGTGAGTCTCGGCCGAGTCTCGATTACAATCACAGCCTGCTGCAATTTTACACACACGCCGAATAGGGCTGAGAAAATAAATGCTGATGTGAACTGTACCATAGATTAACACTGGGCCGAGTGCTATGCGATGTTTTCTCGCATAGCACTCGGCCGTATTCTACGGTAGTGTGACGCCGGCCTTATGTTTAAACATGGATGTGTGAATGAGGCCTTAAAAGAAGTAACATACATTCTTATGGCATTTTCAGTTAGGAAGACGCTCAATACTTTACAATAGAAGTAAATAGGGAGGTTTAAAAGATGCTCTGGCATATTTTTTTTTAGCTTTTTCAGCATTTTTGCTTAAAACAAATGCTAAATAATTGTTTAATGGGATTTTAAAAAAATCCTGCAAATAGGCAATAAAAGAAATCACAAAAATACTAAAAAAAGCAAAAAAAACCAAATAAACAAAAAACGCTAAAGGTATTGCGTCAGGATTTCAAACCTTTAGTGAAAAAATATAATACTGGTGTTGTTGACTGCCAGAAAAAGACACAGTGTGAACATACCCTGTGATTTTATAGTGACATCAGGAACTATTTTCAGTATCTGCTGGTGTTAAAACTGCAATTGACTATCTCCTACTCAGACTGGACAGTTGTAGTAGTCCTTTTTGTAATAACACAAATATGGTATGTTAAACATACATCAATAAATATTATTATAAATATTATAAATGTCTAGCAAAAATAAATATCTGCAACATACTAAAGCTAAATATTTTAGAGAATAAGTGTCTAGAAGACATCTCTGTCCAGAACAGTTGTGTTTTTTTGCATAACGATTGAATGCAGATATACACACAATAGCTGTACTGTGAATTAGATTTTAAGAAATATTATGCATGTGCTGCAGAGAATATCCATAGAATAAATTGATCAGTGATGCAAATTTTAAATTTGCAGCATGTCAATTTATGCAGTGATTGTCATTGTTTATTTCACCCATAGAATATGCACTGAAGTGCGTAGAATCAAGCTCTCCTAAACATGGCCCACCTTGTACTGCTGCATTTATCTCTTTTTCTGCTAATCTTATTGCAATTCACTGTATGTCTTCTCCTGTCTCTTTTCACTATGGCCTCTGGAACGCATGCTCAGTGTGAACCAAACTCCCCTACATTCATGACTTCTTTATTTCAAATTCCCTTAACATTCTGGGTCTTACTGAAACTAGGATCCAAGATTTTGACAACACTTTAGCTGGTGATATCTTGTATGGTGATCCATATTTTTCCATACCCCTAGATATGAAAACAGACAAGCTTGAGGTGTTGTCATACTTCTTTTATCAAAATGTGCATCTCAGGTTATCCCCTCACCATCACTTTCATTCTCCTCTTTTGAAGCCCACATTGTCATACTTTTCAAGCCCTTTTACCTGCAGGTGACAAACCCAACCAGTTGCTGTAATCCTTTGCAACCTGGCTTCCACACTTTCTTTTCTGTGATATTCCCAGTCTCATCGCGTGGGATTTCTAACATACCTGTTGATAATCCACTCTCCCCATCTGTCAATCATGTATCTGTGACTTTCTCTTTAGACCTTTCACAGCTTACTAACTCTCCAACTCATGAAGACTGGAATACACCCAACCTAGTTTTCTTTCGATTTTGCTTTGTGTATGTCTTTACTAACACTCCTCTCTCGCTTTTTGACCACAATCTTCTTTGCTTTTCTGATATTTGTTTCACTTATGACTCCCCTACATACCACACAAACAGGAATCCATAGTTGTGGCCAAAGGTTTTGAGACTGACACAAATTTTGGACTTCACAAAGCTTGCTGGGTCAGTGTTTTTAGATCTTTTAGTCTGATGTTTCAATGGTTATTCAAGTTTTGAGTCTTAATTCTCAAGGCTTCAGTAATATGCCCTGATATCCTAGATATCAACTTGAAATCTTCAAAAATAAGAGTCAATACTAGAGATGGGGAAATGGATGGATTTGTGTGACTCCACTCCGGCTGGAAGGCTCACAAATCTCTTGCCTTTCTGGATACTTATTTCAGTAGCCAAGGCAAGTTCAATGTCATAATTTGATGTAACCCACAGCTTTTCAAAAGCCGTGCCGGGAATCTTTGAAGATAAGAGATTTGCAAGCCTACTGTCTAGAGGCTACTGAACTAGAAAAAACAAAGTTAAGCTCACTGTGATAGACATCTTGGTGAGTTTGGAGCATGGAAACCGCCGTGTCAGGGCGTGACGCAATCACGGGTGCTTTGTCACCAGAAATGCGTCGATATCGCACTTCATGAACTGCTTACCCTGATGTTTTTTATCCTCTATTGAACATGTTTCTCAGTGAATAAAGGATCACACTTTTTTCACTATTTCGTTGAGCTGGATCCTTCCTTTTACTTGATTGCTACTGAACTAGCCAGTGTACTGGAGTCCCATGAATTGATCCACCCATCTCTTGTCAGCACTTTAAATATTGAGTCTTTGCATAAACTTGATGGATTTGTCAATCTCTTACCTTTGGGAATCCTCAGTGCAGCTTTTGAATAGCCAGGGAAAATAATGTTGCTCAGCCCTGGCTAAACAAAAGCCATTCCAGTGATCCTCGAATCTAAGAGATTCACGAGCCTCCTGTCCAGTCACCAGAGGCTACTGATATAGCTGATTGATTGGAGTCCCAAAAATCGATCTGCCCATCTCTAGTCAACACTGTAAATATGGAGTCTTTGTATAAACTTGATGCATTTATCAATAAATATAATAACTTGAAATGCTTATAGTTGTACTTCAGTAACAATTTGAAATATTCTGATAAGAGAGGTCTCAATAATATTGACTAATAAATGCAAACCTCTATTTAAAACAATATATACTTTATTAGTACATTTTTTCAAAATATGGACTACCAGTCCAGTATGAGAACATACAAACAAAATAACACAATGTAAACTTATAGTGATAACAAACCACAGGTATTTCTTCACTCACCCTGTTAGGACACCTGATTCTCAGTCTCTACCTACCAGCGGAGGTTGGCACCCTAGTATGTTCGACAGTTGCGCCCCTGCTCTTCGGTGGCTGTCCATAGAACCCCTTGTGTGGCCTAATATATATTATATATATATATATATATATATATATATATATATATATATACAGTACAGACCAAAAGTTTGGACACACCTCATTCAAAGATTTTTCTGTATTTTCATGACTATGAAAATTGTAGAATCACACTGAAGGCATCAAAACTATGAATTAACACATGTGGAATTATACATTACACTTTACAAAAAAGTGTGAAACAACTGAAAATATGTCTTATATTCTAGGTTCTTCAAAGTAGCCACCTTTTGCTTTGATTACTTCTTTGCACGCAGAAAAGGTGAACAGATGGACTCTACATGCCTTGTTCCCACCGTGAATCATGGAGGAGGAGGTTTGATGATGTGGGGATGCTTTGCTGGTGACACTGTTGGGGATTTATTCAAAATTGAAGCGGTGAGCGGTCCAGCTCACTCCAAACCATCTCGATTGGGTTCAGGTCTGGTGACTGTGGAGGACAGGTCATCTGGCGCAGCACCCCAACACTCTCCTTCTTGGTCAAATAGCCCTTACACAGTCTGGAGGTGTGTTTGGGGTCATTGTCCTGTTGAAAAATAAATGTTGGTCCAACTAAACACAAACCGGATGGAAGAGCATGCCGCTGCAAGATGCTGTAGTAGCCATTCTGGTTCACTATGCCTTCAATTTTGAATAAATCCCCAACAGTGTCACCAGCAAAGCACCCCCACACCATCACACCATCTCCTCCATGCTTCACGATGGGAACCAGGCATGTAGAATCCATCCGTTCACCTTTTCTGTGTGCAAAGCAGTAATCAAAGCAAAAGGTGGCTACTTTGAAGAACCTAGAATATAAGACACTAGCTGAAGAGCCCGGCGCTGCCCGGGCATAGTACCTAACTACGGTTAGTTATAACAAATTGTAATGATTATATCTATATACAAGTATTCAGCTTTCTCCCCATTATGTAGATAGGGCCAAAATAGTTTGGCAATTTGGAACGTGCGGGGGTTAAAATTTCCATTCAACACATAGCCTATGATGCTCCTGGGGTTGAGATGTGCGGGCATGCAAAATTTCATGCCCGTAAGTACAACGGTGCAGATTCCTATCCGGGCCAAAATTATTTGCCGATTTGGAATGCGCAGGTTAAAATTTCTACTCAAAACCTAGCCTATGACGCTCCCGGGGTCGAGACGTGCGGGTGTGCAAAATTTCATGCCTGTAAATGCAGATTCCTATGCCGGACATACACACAAGCATTCAGCTTTCTCCCCATTATGTAGATAGGGCCAAAATTGTTTGGCGATTTGGAACGGCGGGGTTAAATATTAATCGATCTCAAAATCATTTATGCCCTAGGACCTCCTTTCGTGGAGGTTCCCGTAGACGCTCGGTCGGGCGTGGTGCAAAATTTCATGCCCGTAAGTGCGACTCCGGATAGCGAGATTCCAATTCACCGCGGGACGATAAACATACCCCATAACATCTACCATAATCACAACATACATACATTCACAGCTTTATATATTAGATATTTTCAGCTGTTTCACACTTTTTTGTAAAGTGTAATGTATAATTCCACGTGTGTTAATTCATAGTTTTGATGCCTTCAGTGTGATTCCACAATTTTCATAGCCATTATAATACAGAAAAATCTTTGAATGAGAAGGTGTGTCCAAACTTTTGGTCTGTACTGTATGTAAAGATATACACAATTGATTGCCCTAGATAGCCGTAGGTTTATAATAGAATAAGTAAATATATATATATTGAAAATTGTGTATACCAGATATTTATAGACACAAAATGGTGGTGCCTAACTGGGTTACTACTCCCATAAACCTATGCCTGCTGCCACTAATATAATAGTGGTAGATGAGAGTATTCAACAGTCTGCACCTGCGGTATAAATAAATAAATTAAAAAAATTACAAGGGGGGGTCTTTCTATTTTTGATAACCAAATACAAACCTCAGCTGTCGGCTTTATCATGGCTGGTTATCAAGAATAGATGGGTCCCCACACCATTTTTTTAAACTATTTAAATAAATAATAAAGAAAAACAGTGTGGGGTCCCCCCATTTTTAATGACCAGTCGAGCTAAAGCAGACAACTGGGGGCTGGTATTCTCAGGCTGGTAAGAAACCATGGATATTGGTCCCCCAGCCTAAAAATAGCAGCCCCCAGCAGCCCCAGAAAAGGCACATCTATTAGATGCGCCAATTCTGGTGCTTTGTCCATCTGTTCCCACTTGTCCTATTATGGTGGCAAGTGGGGTTCATATTTGTGGGGTTGATGTCATCTTTGTATTTTCAGGTGACATGAAGCCCACAGGTTAGTAATGGAGAGGCGTCTATAAGATGCCTATCCATTACTAACCTCATGGTCATATGGTCAGTAAAAAATAGCCACAACAAAGTCCTTTATTAGAAATAAAAATACACACTATTTTACAAATTTATTTAAAAATAACAACTACAGTTATACTCACCTTACCCCCATTCCATTGAAGCCCTGGTTCCCTGTAAAAAAAAAAGAAGAAAATAATAAACAAAAATACTAACCTAACCCCCATTCCATTGAAATCCTGGTATCCTGTAAAAAAAAAGAACATGAAAAAAACAACAATATCCCTCACCTGTCCGACATACCATCTCATGCCGTAATCCATTTATGTGATATTCGGTTTTCAACCTGGACGGTGCCAAGATGTCCAGGCTGAAAACCATGGGAGAATGAGCTGCTGCCGGAAAACTAAGGAGCCTGGGTTGCGGAAGGTTAGCAACCTGGGTGTACATATTTCCTCTGTGGGTAGGTCTCAATGTTTTTTGCCGGCTGAGATCCATCTTGCAAAAGTAAGGTGGTTATCTCAGCCTTTCTGGACAGTGGGGTGGGGTTTAATATGATTGACATCCAGTATCCAGGGTCTCAAGCCACAAACTGTCTAGACCAATACCCATAATCGCCATTTACGCTGCACCCTTGAGCCAGGGAAATTTTACTGAGGTTGTTTGAGTGATACATCTACAGGTAGGGGCCATGCACTTGGAATTGATTGCTATGTGCTAGAGGGCTTGCCCTCTCCTGTGGCTCTAGGACTACCTTGGCTTACGGTGCACAATTCCATAGTGGACTGTATGACTAAAGAGCTGGTAAGGTGGAGCAAGTACTGTCTTGAATTCGCAGTGATTAACCACTGTCATGAGTCTACTGGCAAGTCCCCATTCCTTGGGACATATTTATTTCATCCTCAGTTCTGGACTTTCAATATGAATTGTTCTTCAGGAGTATCTGAAGTGGAACATTTTTCATCATCTATTACATCAGTGTGGCAAGGTGTCTAAATATAAGAGTGTGGTTGATCGGAGATGTTTCGTGGGTCCGGACCTGTGTGTTGGTGATTTGGTGTGGTTGTCTTCCAAGAACATTAAGATGAAGGTTCCTTCTTGGAAAATTGGACCAGGTTCATCGGTCCCTATAGGATTGTGGCTGTCATCCAGTAGCATTTCGCCTTAACACCCACTTTTAGGATTTGTAATGTTTTTCACTGATCTCTACTCAAAAAATATTGTGTCCTTTGTGTCCTCTTAACCATTCCCACCACCACCTCCCCGGTCTTTGTTGATGGGAATTTGGAATTCGTCGATCTCTTCAGTAGCTGGTTCACTGGAAGGGTTACGGTCCTGAAGAAAGAATGTGGGTAACCAGCATCTGACATCCATGAATTCAGGTTGATCCGTATTATTCGAGAAGCACACCCTCATAAACCAAGCCCTGAGGTTCCTTTTAGATAAGGGGGTACTGTCACGAGAATACCGTGACAGAGAGGGGCCAGAAGACCGCCCTGTCTGGTTTCACGCACTCCTGCACTGGTTAGAAGTACTTCACCATCATATTAAACAGTAGTTTTTTCCTTGCAAGCAGTGCAAGGGTTAATCTGTTCAGTTGAAGATCCAAGAGCTTTGCTGCATGGATTCTCAGCTGTTCAAGGTTGGCCACTCCCCTCTGCTATATATGTTTGTCTCTGGCACATAAGGAATGCCAGTGTTAGTTCTTACTGCCTAATTCAGGAGCTGGAGGTGTACAGTCATGGCCAAAAGTTTTGAGAATGACACAAATATTATATTTTCACATGATCTGCTGCCCTCTGGTTTTTATGTGTGTTTGACAGATGTTTTTATCACAGACAGAAATATAATTGCAAACATATGAGTAACAAAAGCTTATATTGACAGTTAGAATGAGTTAATGCAGCAAGTCAATATTTGCAGTGTTGACCCTTCTTCTTCAGGACATCTGCAATTCTCCCTGGCATGCTCTCAATCAACTTCTGGACCAAATCCTGACTGATAGCAGTCCATTCTTGCACAATCAATGCTTTCATTTTGTCAGAATTTTTCGGTTTTTGTTTGTCCACCCGTCTCTTGATGATTGACCACAAGTTCTCAATAGGATTAAGATCTGGGGAGTTTCCAGGCCATGGACCCAAAATCTCTGTTTTGTTCCCTGAGCCATTTAGTTATCACCTTTGCTTTATGGCAAGGTGCTCCATCATGCTGGAAAAGGCATTGTTGATCGCCAAACTGCTCTTGGAGGGTTGGGAGAAGTTGCTCTTGGAGGACATTCTGGTACCATTCTTTATTCATGGCTGTGTTTTTAGGCAAGACTGTGAGAGAGCCGATTCCCTTGGCTGAGAAGCAACCCCACACATGAATGGTTTCAGGATGCTTAACAGTTGGCATGAGACGAGACTGGTGGTAGCGCTCACCTTGTCTTCTCCGAATGAGGCGTTTTCCTGATGTCCCAAACAATCGAAAAGGGGATTCATCAGAGAAAATAACTTTACCTCAGTCCTCAGCAGTCCACTGCCTGTACCTTTTGCAGAATATCAGTCTGTCCATGATGTTTTTTTCTGGAGAGAAGTGGCTTCTTTGCTGCCCTCCTTGAGACCAGGCCTTGCTCCAAGAGTCTCCGCCTCACAGTGCGTGCAGATGCACTCACACCTGCCTGCTGCCATTCCTGAGCAAGCTCTGCACTGCTGGTAGCCCGATCCCGCAGCTGAAACACTTTTAAGAGACAGTCTTGGCGCTTGCTGGTCTTTCTTGGGCGTCCTGGAGCCTATTTGGCAACAATGGAACCTCTCTCCTTGAAGTTCTTGATGATGCGATAGATTGTTGACTGAGGTGCAATCTTTCTAGCTGCGATACTCTTCCCTGTTAGGCCATTTTTGTGCATTGCAATGATGACTGCACATGTTTCTTTAGAGATAACCATGGTTAACAGAAGAGAAACAATGATGCCAAGCACCAGCCTCCTTTTAAAGTGTCCAGTGGTGTCATTCTTACTTAATCATGACAGATTGATCTCCAGCCAAGTCCTCATAAACACCCACACCTGTGTTAATGGAGCAATCACTGAAAAGAGGTTAGCTGGTCCTTTTAAGGCAGGGCTGCAATGATGTTGAAATGTGTTTTGGGGGATAAAGTTCATTTTCTAGCCAAATATTGACTTTGCAAGTAATTGCTGTTAAGCTGATCACTCTTTATAACATTCTGGAGTATATGCAAATTGCCATTAGAAAAAGTGAAGCAGTAGACTTTGTAAAAATTAATATTTGTGCCATTCTCAAAACTTTTGTCCATGACTGTAGTTCATGGTTGGAGTTAGTGTTTGAAGATTGTTATTTGGAGTTTTGTCTGTGTGCACATCCTAATCCTCTGCTATTTGGTTTCTCCTTAATTTTACTCCCCTGTATACAACTCTGTTGTTTGGTGTGTGTATTTTGTATGGTTGATATTTTAATTTATCCCTGTCCGTCTTCCTTGTTTGTGTGTTTCTATACACTTCAGCTTCCCACTACCCTGGGTGGGTGAAGGGACAGATCAGGGTAGATATAGGGGCAAACCATCTCCGCTTTCAGGAGAAATCCAAGGGGACAAGGATAGACCAGGGCATCCGCAGTTCTAGGGACCTGTTTGCCCCCAACGTCCCAACACCTTCATGACATTATCCCCATCTATCACCCTACCCATGCTCTCCATTCGCTAATGATCTAAGGAAAACATCTTCCATAATCCAAACTTTCCACTCCAATTTTTTAGACATGTTTTGTATTGCAACAGTCCTCTGAAATGCACTACCCTAGACAATCTGGTTAATTCCTAGTATACATGTTAACCGTGCCCTAAAAACCCATCTCTATAGATAGGCATATCACATCACCGCTCCAATCTAATGTGCTTTGTTTTACTTTCTAAAATTTTCTCAGAATCAGGTCCTATTATCTGCTCACTCACCCTCCATGCACTCAGTAGCAATTTGTATCTGTACACATAAAGATACTGGCGGCTCTTGACTGTCATATGCAGTTTTACTTGAATACCCTTATTTATTATAATGATGGCTGGACTATACACGACAGGCAGTTCTAACTTTTTGTATCACCCCTATTTTCTTACATATTGTAAGCTTGTGATCTGGGTCCTCACTCCTTTTGTTTAGGCCAAGTTCACACTGGGTGTTTTTGCTGCTTTTTTATGCTGATTTTCCGCTGCGTTTTACAGTACCAGCTATGTCTATGAGATTTCAGAAATCTCATGCACACAGCTTGATTTTTTTTTGTCATCAGTATTTTGTGCTTTGCGTGTTTTTTTGGACATATAGCATGTCACTTCTTCAGCATTTTTTCAGCGTTTTTCACCCATTGAATTGAATGGAAGAAAACGCATGAAAAAACGCACCAAAACCACAAGATTTTAGAATTATTTGTTACTCTGTAATGTTTGATATTGTTTGTACATGCACCCTCCAAATTGGAAAGTGCTGCAGAATTATTATTAAGCTACGAAACTAGTGTATAAACTATAAGTGTGCTATGTTGTTCATTCACTTGTAGGGTGCACTGTCCATCTCAGAATATGGCAGCCTTGGCAAGGGAGGAGGACACTTGAATTATTGAAGCCCTAAACTTCCTCCCTGCTGGTTGCTGCAGGAGTGAGCAAATAAGGATGTGCGAGAGGGAAATTCAGAGATACAGGGCTGTAGCTTCTACATCACGCTCAAATAAGGAAGTTCAAACTGTCTTTTTACCTGCAGAGGAAATGTGGCTAGTTAATGTCCAGTGATTGCAACAGTAGTGTGCAGAATATACTATCGCTTGAAAGGGTTGACCAGTGAAAACAAGTGATAGCTTATTGATAGGTGTGGGCATGGCCCCTGGGAATCGCTCCCATTTTTAGAATGGAGCCACAGTATGCATACCTGATTGCTCCTCCATTCATTCTTTATGGGAATGCCGAAAAAAGTCGAGTGCACTGCTCACCAACCCAATATATGGAGCAGTGAGCAAGCGTGCACACTATCGCTACGTTCTAAAGGGGGATAAAAGTGCCCCGTTCTGACCAAACAGTGCGGATTCTATGGTCTGGATCCAATCAATAAGTTATCACCTACCCGTTGTTAAGTAATAGATTGTTTCTCGAGACAACCCTTTTAGAAAAGAGAGTAAAAAAAAAGGACATGAATGTGAGAACAGTTTTTTTGAAACAGTAGTCTGGCTTAGCAAACACATTCTTACGTAACCCATTAAAGTGATTCTGTAACCAAATTTCTGCTATGCAATCTAAAGGCAGCATAGTGTAGGGACAGAGATCTTTATTCCAGCAATGTGTCACTTATTGGTCTGCACAGTATAGTTTTTGTAAAGTCCCTGTTTTCTCTGCCACAGATCTAGCAGTTAGAGTGTTGGGCTCTGTATAACCCCGCCCACACCACTGATTGGCTATAAGCTGCTAAACAGTTGTGGGGGCAGCATTACACAGAGGAGGAGGACTACATGGCAAGTGACACCTTGTCCTTTAGTAAAAAATCTCCTGCTGATAAAATATTGATTGTATTGAAATTAGAAGAAGCAGCCCAGTAAGTAACACATTACTGGAATTAGCGCCTCTGCTATCAGATGAAATAGCAAAATCTTAGTGACACATTCCATTTATTGAATGTATTATTAAATTCTGTTCAGGATCCTCATCTATGAGCTAAAATGGAGAACGGCTGAGAACAATTTAAAAAAAACATTTTGACTGACACTTTCACCACTGAGGACCCTGCAATTTAATATAGTGACACAAAGCTCATTGATTTAAATAAAGACCATGTAATGGACCTACATAGTGAGTAAACATTTGCAGCCTCTATGTTGTGTCTTTACAGGCAAATGAGCGATCAGTAAAGCAGAAGGAAGCAGCACTGGGTGAAGAATAGAGCTGGAATGACAGAGGCTTCCGATCAGATTTACAAATAGCTCTTCAGCCTCATTTTCATCTCAACTGAAATGCTGAGGAACGGACTGGCAATGTAAAGGTATTTCTGGAATTGTCTTCAAAAGAACTACAGGCGCCTATAAATAGTGTGGGGTGTGAAATCCTGCTGACAGATTCCCTTTAAGCTTTCTTTTAATTGCAGGCTGCAGATGGCGGATATTCATAGTCAAGCAGGTCCAATGTGGCAATAGGTGGGCTTAGTCAAGGTCGAAGAATCCATATAATTAGAAAAGGTTTTGCTGAGGCTCAAAGTCAGTACATGGATAAATCAGATAATGCGAAGTGGAGACGTAGAAGGCTCAAACACCGGAACAAACAGACCACATGGATTACCGTAATTTACTTCTGATGGCAATCAGCAGCAGTGCAGCCATGGTGACAGCTTGGCCATTAGCAGTAGTGCGGCCACGACTGCTGACCCTCAGTTGGTCATTAGACACTGTGCAGACACGACTGTTCGCACCCCCGCTTAGAGATTGTACGACTGTGACCGATGTGGTTTAGATTCAGTGCAAGTGCCAAACTCTCCACTCTCTTCATGACCAGTCGTCTGTACATTTAGTTCTACGTGAATAACTTATAACGCTGGTACTACAAAGTAAGATTGTGGGAGATTGTTTATTAATGGCTCAGTGTAAATGTTGCTAAAGAGATTCTGCATAAACACCTTAATGTATTGTTCTGATCAATGGAGTGATTTTTATGAAGTCTCGGCCATTATAGAACTTCCGTTGGATATCATTTATTTGCTGCATATTAGTGAAAGTGGTTTTACGAATTATCTGAAAAATAATTACTATAAATTATTTTTTGTCACGTATTTACTAGATCCATAGTAATTGATAAAAGTCTGTTACTATTATCTAGGTACTGAACCTGTGATCATCCATCGTTTCGCTATGACTCATACACATTATGCTGATATAGAAATATCATGTCTACTAAATCAGTCTTCAGCACCATTCATCATAGCCAGCAAACATACGGGTTTAATGAGCTTAAATGATATTGTCAGATACTGACTAGGTAAAGGATAACAGCCGGTTGGAGCTCACTCACCAGGTGGAGCTCAGGATCACATGTGCTTTAGGCAGATATGACTGAATATCACAGCCACCTCTGCTAGGAAACATATGGCTCAGTTCCTGAGCTGCATCAAAAGGAGCCGTCTTCATGACATGTACATCGTATCGATAAGGGAATACATTACCAAAACAAATACATTCGTGTGCTTAATGTTGGAGCATACTAAATGGTATGCACATGACATCCAAGGATCGCAAAACGTCACTATTTAGCGATCCGAGCGATGTAGTCCAGTGCGGAGCTTCAGCGACGACTTTGCTGTGATCTCGCTCACGTGAATCGTTCGGACCTATTTCTCGCGGCCTCGTGGAGTATATATCGCATGTGGCCACCTTTCTTAGGATTTAGCGGTACTTTGTACCGCTAAAGTCTTAGAAGACGCAAGGGCGATACGTCGTACTATATCGTAAATGTGCCGATCGTTAGCATATAGAAACAATTCCGCTAGCGATCGCATTAGTATGCTCGTTATCGTGATCGCTGCGATTGTTTGTGTGCAGTACTTTATAAATCTTTTCATTATCTGTGATAAGAAATTGATATCCCAGATGAGACAATTGATTATGTGAACACAATAGAACTCGAACGTGGATACTGAGGCAGAACTTTAGCCCAGGTAAGAGAATGTATGAGAAAAGAAAGGAGGATCTGCCCGCTAGAACAGTACCTGTTGACAGTTCCTGCAATATATTATTGTCATATGATACTTTGTACTGCTGCACGGCAACTTTGGTTGTCTCTAAATCTGCCTGTAGAATCTGTGCAGCAGTATTGACAGCAGCTTCATGGCGTATATTGTTGTACCTATGATTCTGGGCGTAAAGGCAACCATGATATGGGTCATAGTAGACCAAGATTAGGTCTGCAGTGCACATAAAAGCCTGATAATGGGTCAAATATCTGTGTTGCAGGCAGAGTCAAGCAAAGCACAGCATAGCTCTGCTGGAAGTCTGCGCTGTTTTACACATTTATATGTCATCCAGCTTCCAGCACAGCTCTATGCTGTGTGGCTTGTCAGGAGCACATAGAGAAAGTGGCCTGCACTGCTGAGGAGAAACACTGTGCTGCTGATGAGAAATGGACTTTTTGCAGTATGAGAAGTTTGTCCATTCAGCTATGTGAAGCTGATTACACAGGCAGATGGAGAAAACAAAAGACACATGGTTACAAGAAAAATATTAACAATAAGTGTAATTGGTTTAACGCGACAGAGAGGAATCAGAAGACCTCAGGGTCTGATTTGTCCTACTCCTGCGCTGTTTAGAGGCACTTCACCTTCATATTAAATGGTACAGGTTTCTTTTACCAGTGCAGGGGTTAATCTGCTCAGTTGAGCACACTTGGAAGCTTTCCTGCATTAAGGCTCTCAGCTGTTCGCTGTTTGCCACTCCCATCTCCTATATATTCTGGGCCCTAGCAAGCACTCATTGCCAGAGCTAGCTTCATGCTGCATGGTTAGGAGATGGTGGTTTGTAGTTGTTGTTTGAGAAGTCGTTTGGTGGATTTATCTGACTGTTGCTAGGTTATGGCTGTGTGCTAAATCCCTTCCTTCTCCAACTTTGGTTTTACCCCATCCTCCATTCTCTGGTGTTTACCTCTGTTGTTTGTGAGAGTATATTTGTATGATTGGTATTTTTCTTTATGCCTGTTTGTATTACCCTGCTAGTCTGGTTGGTATGTTACGTGCACTTCTACTCCCTCTTCCCTGGGTGGGGTAAGTACAGACTGAGGGCGGATTCAGGAGGTAAGGCAAGGTACATGGCCTTGACGTCTTCACCATCAGAAGTGATCTGGGGAAAAAGGTGAGTGAGCCAGGGTGCCCCTAGCGGTAAGGACAAGGAAGGAGCCTCTGGTCCCAAGACACCCAACAACAGAATTGTGACAAAAAGTATAGATTTACTGCACTTTGTGACAAAATAATACCATTGTGGAAGTAACACTTTAAAGGAATGGGTGGCCTGGATGTCTTTATTTAATAATACTAAGCGTTACAAGAGTTAGATTTCTGCAATGGGACACTGATCCAGGAAACTAGCCTGATTGCATAATTTTGGAGTCGGAGAGGAATTTGTCCACTAATATGGGGCAACTAGTGTCTGTCTCGTGAGCTTTTTGTGTTCCTGTGGACCAACAAGTTAGGCTATAGATTAAACTTGATGCACCCATTTCTTTTCTCAACTGTACTCACCAATTGGCAAATGGCCCTGATGTACGCAATATGATAGAACAATGCATTAGCAAACTAAGACTGCAACAAAACATTTAACAATTGTAAATTTATTTTCATTCTAGAGACAATCACAGAGAGCTGTATGCCATTTGTTCAATCATACAGTTTAATAAATGGACTTCACTGGTAGGACTGATTTATTCTCTTAAAGTGAAAGAGAGTTAAAACATATCCTTTCTATATTCCTGCTGAAGCCTTGAACCTTTTAATAAATACAAAAAATATACACCAGTTATATAGTTATTAGACGAGTTAAGAATGCATGAAGAAAATTAATTTGTATCAATCCGGAAATGCAAAGCAAGAAATTTATAGAAGTGGACCGATGCGTCAGTCATCCTGAAGGTGAAGGCGATATTACTGGTTCCCTGAAGACTCGATGATCAACTTGTTAGTGGTGTACAATTGCCCAATTGTAACCTGCAAATTAAAACAGAAACAATGTTATCACTTCATATGTCAAAAATAGAGAATCCAAACAGAAGAAAGCAAATAACACGTACTTCTCGGATCAAAGAGGTGACACAATGGTAACTATGTTCCTGCAATACTGGCGGCACTCAGTCATCCATATTTATCATCCAAGCATAAAGACTGAAGTCCCCGAAGCTCAGTCTTAAGAAGTAGCATCTCTTAGTGCTATATATCAACGCACAATAAAGGACAGGGACAAAGAGAACTTAGCGAGTGGCTGAAGGGCATTTTGTGTCAGTCTATGTTCTCAGGGCCCTGATTCATAAAAATGATCATAGGACTGACGCAAAATGTCTGTAGACCACTTTCCTGACCCCTCTATTTGCCCTAATATGTATCAATAAAAAAGAAGCTGATCATTTATTCTTTCTACCTGGTCAATCACAGCTAGAGACCATGCTTTATCCTAAAATGAAGAGTGACCAAGTTTTTGCTGTAGGGCAGTTATTATATGAGACACAATAGCAGCAATTAATCAATGTCTTAAAGAAAAACTGCTTATCACATCCAATCACAGCACAGCTTTCATCTAGAATTCTGTTCTTGAAAACTGAAAGTTTCTCATACTGTGTTTGCAAAATTAAAATAATCAATACCTGCCAATAGAAAGGCAAATTCACATATTCTAAATGTTGATTAATAAATTAATCATGCTAACGGCTCACACTTTGCAATATATTGTATCACATCATCTTATGCAAATTGCCTCTTCAGAGAGGAAGAGGAGTTGAACACTAGTGCCACATATTGGGGGTAACAATCCTAAAAGTCAATACTGACCCTTTAACAAGCCTTGCCACATAAGTTAGGATAAGAAAACTAAACAGATATTCCATTTGCAGACGTGTTTCTGAGCGTTTGCCCCTCAGCAGTGCAAAGCAAGAGATCTGATTTAGGTAAGTGAGAGGCTGATATGAGGTCTAAGGAGGAACATTTCTCCTGTACTATACAATACCTTATGACTTATGCTCATGCACCATCTTATGTCCTTACATGCGACTACAAGATCAGAACTCACTTCTTAGACTGCCTTTGGACAGTACAATATATTACAAAGTATTATCAATAAGGGTTTAGACCACATACGTCAAATTCTGGCCGGCGGGCCAAATCTGACCTGCAGGGTGAGTATATTTGGCCGCGATACCACGCATGTCACCCAAGTATATATGGCACCCCATGACCCCGCCATGCATTGCACGTTCACCTGGCATCACATGTTCAACTATTATCGGCATCCTATACAGTTAAAAGCAAAGATGGAGGAGGGATCGTCAGCTGACGCTCCTTCTCCCATCATTCCACCTCTGCGTCTGAATTCTTAGTGCAGCAAGCGCGATGACATCATTACAATGCGCCCGCTATACTGACCTGTGCAGAGAATCTGAAGACACCATGAAGAGACCAGAGCAGTGGGAGTATGGGCAGAGGAGAGTATATGGGTCATTATACTGTATGGAGCACTATGTGAGGCCATTATACTGTATGGAGTACTATGTGGGCATTATACTGTATGGAGCTCTATGTGAGACCATTATACTGTATGAAGCACTATGTAAAGCCATTATACTTTATGAAGCACTATCTGGGGCCATTATAGTGTAAGAAAGGCAATGTAGTGCTCCATAATGTATGGAGGACTATCAGTGGCCCATTATACTGTATGGAGCACTATGTAAGGCCATTATACTGTGTGGAACATTATGTGAGGCAATTATACTCTATGGAGCACTATGTGAGGCCATTATAGTGTAAGAAAAGCAATGTAGTGCCCCATAATGTATGGAGGACTATGCGGGGCCCATTATAATGTGTGGAGCACTTTTGTGGCCATTATACTGCATGAGGCACTTTTTGTGAGTATTATACGGTATGGAGGGATTTATCTTGAGGATTGCGGGGGGATACAGTAGGGATATCATATCGTGCCTGTGGAGAGTACTGTAGAGGAATTCACTGTGGGGGTATCATACTGTGTTTGGCAGCACTTTTGTTGGCATCATACTTTATTATCTGTATTATTCAAGGCTTCACATATTTAAATTAGGCAATTGGGCCATATGCTTTTACTGCTCTTACATAACATATTAAGTAATTCCAAAATTTTATTCTATGACCTATTAACTAAAATGTACTTTGTTCATGGGAAAACCCCTTTAAGTTTGTTTCCATATGAAAAAAACCGGATTACTTACCGGTAATGCTCTTTTATAGAGCCCACGACAGCACCCACTGAGAGAGGGGATCCGCCCCTAGGAACAGGAAACCTACAGAGAGATAAAAGGGGCGGCCCCCCTTCGCTCCTCAGTTGGTTTACAGAGAATGAGAGGAACCGCCACACAAGTTTCAGTTAATTTGCACCATAACATGTTTAACAATATATACATATTTACACTGCTAGACTATATATAGCCAATATAATCAATCCTTCACCAAACAGGATGCACCGTGTATACCACAAGTAGGGGAGGGAAGTGAGTGGGTGCTGTCGTGGGCTCTATAAAAGAGCATTACCGGTAAGTAATCCGGTTTTTTCTCTTCGCCACGACAGCACCCACTGAGAGATTTTCAGAGACAATTATCTGGGAGGGACCACCGTGTCAAGGATTGATCTACCAAACACTAGATCTGATGAGGAGGATAGATCTAATCTATAGTGTTCATAGAAGGTAGAAGGTGAAGCCCAGGTTGCGGCCTTACATATAAGGTCTATCGGGACATCTGCTCTTTCTGCCCAAGAAGACGATATGGCTCGTGCGGAATGTGCCTTCACGCCTTGTGGTGGAATTTTCTTTTTTGCCACATACGCCAATGCTATTGCGTCTCTAATCCATCGAGATAGCGTGCTTTTCGTTACTCTTGCACCTTTGCGGCTGCCCTGGAAAGAAACAAAGAGAGCCCTGCTCTTCCTCCAGGGGCTAGTCCTATCTAGATATGCTAAGATTGATCTTTTAACATCTAAGGTGTGGAATTTCTCTTCCTGTGGTGATGAGGGGTTGTCATAAAAGGAAGGAAGATAAATTTCTTGAGATCTATGAAATTTAGTTGATACTTTAGGAAGATAAGACGGGTCAGTTTTTAATACTATCCTGTCAGAATATATAGATAAGAAAGGAGGATCTATTGATAAGGCGTGGAGATCACTCACTCTTCTTGCTGAGGTCAAGGCTACTAGTAAAACGGTTTTTAATGAGGCATATTTTATTGGAACTGACTGAATGGGTTCAAATGGACTTTCTGTTAAGGCGTCTAGGACTAAGTTTAAGTCCCAAGATGGCATTTGAGGTATATGGACTGGTTCTGCTTGATGGCATGCTGAGATAAACCGAGCTACCCATTTATTGCCTGCTATGTCATGACTATATAGGGCACCCAGGGCCGATACCTGGACCTTAAGAGTATTTACCGATAGGCCTAATTCATGCCCTTTTTGTAAAAATTCTAGAATAGCTGGGATAGGTACTTCACTAGATAGACGTACTGAATGAAAAGACAGAAATTTCCTCCAGACTCTGGCATATATATTAGTAGTGGACTCCTTCCTGCTATTTAGGAGCGTATTAATCAGCCCGTTCGAAAAACCTCTTAGTTTTAATAACTGCCTTTCAAATTCCAGGCCGTGAGGCGCAATCCTTTGACCTGAGGGTGATAGAAGGGCCCCTGTGAGAGAAGGTCCCAAGGGAGGATCCATGGATCCGAAATCGACATGGCTCTCAGCCACGAGAACCATGGCCTTTTGGGCCAGAACGGGGCTATCAGGATTACTCTCGCTCTTTCCTCTCTTATTTTCCGGATGACAATCGGTAACAGAATCATTGGAGGAAAGGCATAGGCCAAGTGGAATGTCCACGGATCTGCAAGGCGTCGAGAATGTCCGGATTGTCCTGCTTGAATAAGGAGGCAAACCTTTTTACCTGCCTGTTGTTTCGTGTAGCAAACAGGTCTATATCTGGTGTGCCCCATTTGAATATTATTCTTTTGAAGATGCAATGATTGAGTATCCATTCCCCTTGATGTAGGGTATGACGACTTAGAAAATCTGCCTTGACATTGTCTATTCCTCTGACGTGCAGGGCCGACAGGGATAGGAGATGACTTTCTGCCAATGTTAAAATTTTTTCTGCAATAAACATGAGTGGCATTGATCGTGTACCTCCTTGGTGGTTTAGGTACGCTACTGAGGTGCTGTTGTCCGACAAGATCCTTGTATGAGTCCCTTGCAGCTGCGGAAGGAAATTACATATGGCATGATATATAGCTTTTAGCTCTCTCATGTTTGATGAATCCTCTGACTCTGACCTAGACCACTGTCCCTGCGCCACATTATCCTCCCAATGAGCCCCCCACCCCAAAGGGCTGGCATCTGTGGTTACTATATTTGAGGGAACCACTATCCACGGAACACCTCCCGACAGATTATCTGAATCTAGCCACCAAGTTAGGGAACTGATTACCTCCGGGGTCAGGGATATTTTATTTTCTAACTGTCCCTGTAATCTCTCTTCTTGCTGCAGGATTAATCTTTGCAGTTTCCTGGTATGAAATTGGGCCCACCGAACTGCCGGAATACATGAGGACAAAGAGCCCAGCAAAGACATGCCTTCTCTTAGAGATAGAATAGGATTCTGTATTACCGTTTGTACCTTATTAATTACAGTTAATTTCTTTGCCTCTGGTAGCCGACATTTCTGACTTACTGAGTCTAGATGAAGGCCTAGGAACGTCTGACAGGTTACCGGCCGTAGCCTTGATTTTTCCCAGTTGATCAGACAACCTAAGTTCTGTAGGGATGAAATTACGTCAGACAGCCTGTGCTCACATTGTTGGAATGAATTTCCTACTATTAGCAGATCATCCAGGTACGGAATTATTAGTGTGTCTCTTACTCGTAAATACGACATCACCTCCAGCATCAGTTTTGTGAAGACGCGTGGTGCCATAGATAGCCCGAATGGCATTGCCGCAAACTGCAGATGACAGATTTGGCCTTCTAATGTGACCGCCACTCGGAGAAAGCGTTGATGCGAGACATGTATTGGTAGATGATAATATGCATCTTTGAGATCCACGACCACCATGTAGCATCTGGGAAATAAGAGTTTTATCGCTGATCTTATAGACTCCATTTTGAAGGTTCGGGTTTTCAAAAAGGTATTCAGTTTTTTTAGATTAACTATGGTTCTAAATGAACCGTCTGGTTTAGTTACCAGAAATAAAGGAGAGTAAAAGCCTTTCTCTCTTTGATTTACCGGAACCTCTACTAACACTTTCTTGGATAGTAGGCCTTTAATCTCTAATTCTAACGCCTCTTGTTGAGCCTGGATTTTAGAGAAGTCAATAGAAAGGAGTCCGGAGGATTCCGGACAAATTCTAATATTAGTCCTGATTTTATAATGTTAATGGCCCAGGGGTTAGATGTAATTTGCTCCCACTGATAACTGAAGTGTAATAGTCTGCCACCCACCGGTAAGTTGGTACTAGCGGAACTTATCTCCCGATCTGAAGGGACGTTTACCGAATAGGTTTCCCTTTTGTTTGAAATCCCTGCTATTCCAAGAATTCTGGGACTTATAATCCTTCCTTTTGTTAAACGATGGTCTCCTGAATGCCCTCCTGTAGGATGGAACGTATGGATTAGGGAAGCCTTTTTTCCTTTCTCCTGCTTTGGTTAAGATATCATCCAAAACTGCACCAAACAGGTACTCACCCTGACAGGGTATAGCGCAGAGTTTTGATTTAGCCTGCGTATCCCCCTTCCATCCTTTCAACCACAACGCCCTTCGGGCTGCATTGGTTAGTCCTGCTGTTCTTGCCGCTAAGCGGAGAGAATCCACTGAGGTGTCTGAAAGAAATGCTGCTGCACCTCTAATTAAAGGAATGGAGGACCGTAGCTTGTCTCTGGAAAGGCCCTTCTTTATATTTTCCTCCAGCTGATCTAACCATACTAACATGGCCCTGCCTGTACAAGTGGCCGATATTGCGGGTTTAAATGCCCCTATACACGACTCCCAGGACCTTTTTAGGAGTGCATCTGCTTTACGGTCTAGGGGATCTGACAAAATTCCAGCATCCTCTACTGGTAATGATGACTTGCGGGAGGTTGACGCTACAGCAGCATCCACCTTGGGTGCTTTCTCCCAGGAGGCCAGGTCCTTATCATCAAAGGGGTATCGTCGTTTTGACGCGGCCGGCATATAACCTTTCTGCCCTTGTTTTTCCCACTCTTTCTTTACTAATTCCTTAATAGCCGGATCTATTGGGAACACTCGCCGTTTGTGTTGGGAGATACCCGCGAACATGATCTCCTGAGGAGTTTTAGGGTCTTTTGTATCCGATAATCCCATAGTGTTCCGAACAGACTTAATCAGATTATTAATACTATCTGTCGGAAAACAGGTGTGCTCCTCCTCCTCTGATGAACCCGATTCACATGAAGCGTCTGAATTGAGTTCCCCGCTGTCCGTGGAGGATCCCACCCTAGGTGGGGTTATCTCACTAAGGGATTTCCTTCCCGTAATACTACTGGCTCCCCCTAGGGCCTGTAACTCCTCTCTGATCATCAGGCGGATATCTTCTGCTCTCACAGAACTTTCCTCCTGCAGCGTATGGCTAATACAATCCTGACACAATCTTTTGGGATAAGTGTCCGGAAGAGGTTGGGAGCATAAGGCACATTCTTTATGTTTGGTCTTTTCCGTCTTTTTGGCCTAGGAACACACAAATCAGGGGGGAGGGGAAAGGGCCATCAGCTTGACAGGTGTGAAATATAACACTCACCCAGTGAAGCTTTTTATCAAGATGGTACCGGTCTTAAGGATGGAGGGTCCGGCTGCGGTATGGAGCGACTTGATTTCCCTCCAGATCTGCTTGTGGAACCACTCTGCTTAGAGTGTCCACTTCCACTTTTTCTGCCGCTGCTGCTGCCGCTGTGATGTGGCACCACCAGTTCCTCAGGTGGGCGCAACGCAGGATCGCTTGGGGACGACATTGCTGCGCACCGCTATGCACATGATCGGTGCTTTTATGCAGTTTCCCCACTCTCTTTTTTTTTTTTTTCATCTCAGCGCTGACCCGGAAGTGCTAGGTTCACTTCCGGGTTCTCTGCCTTCCTGCACCTGCGCAGCTGCCTCCTCCAGCAGCGCTCCATGATTTTTTATCAAGCAATTTGCCGGGACCTCTCCTGACCACGCGCTCGCGTTCCTGACCGCTGCGGTCCCATCCCTACCCGGCAAGAGCGGCGATGGGACCTTTCCTGCCGAGGCTCCCAGCGTTATCAGGTAGGGCAGCCTCGGCTCAGTATGTGACACCCATATTATATGTGAGCCAGAGCAATCCTGCTCCTGGCCTCGCACCTGGGAATATTCTCCTGTGACGGTGGGCTGCGACCCTGCCGCTGCCGTCCTCCGACCCGTTACCTCCAGGCATGTGCGGTGTCTTTTTTGTCCCAGCTGAGGAGGGATAAACCCCCGACGCTGCTTCTGGTGCTGGAGCCCCTGCCGCTCCAAAAGAAACCGCACAGGCGGCTATCCAGCCCAGGAATCCTCTTCTCACGTAGGTTCCTCTGCTAGGAACAGGAAACAACTGAGGAGCGAAGGGGGGCCGCCCCTTTTATCTCTCTGTAGGTTTCCTGTTCCTAGGGGCGGATCCCCTCTCTCAGTGGGTGCTGTCGTGGCGAAGAGAAAAGTTAGTAGTTATATTTGATGATTAAGAAAAACATCCTCAATTCTAGACATTTTTTTAATAAATATCAAGGTTGGCTGCGACTTTGTCCATGCTTTTAAATTTTGGCTCTGTGTATTTGAGTTTGACATCCCTGGTTTAGACCCTTCGTCATTGTTAACTTGTAAAATGGTAAAAACCGTTGATTTATACAGATAACACCTCCACTGTGTGATGAAAATGGGTCCATGATAATACCGTATTTTTTGGACCATAAGACGCACTTTTTTTCCTCCTAATTTGGGAGGAAAGTTGTGGGTGCGTCTTATGGTCGGAATGTAACATGTGGGGAGGGGGGCAGGGGGCAGCGGTGGAGTGGGATCAGCAGGAGGCAAGAAAATATCCCCTCTGCTGCAGGAAACAAGCCGCTGGGGAAACCCCTGGTCCCTACTTAAGTGCAGTGAATATTAATCAGCCGCTTCCCCGCCCACCTATCAGCTGAGCAGTGAGCGGGGGAGCAGCAGATCACAGAGCCACACAGTTTCCCCAGCGCCTGATTCCTGCAGCAGCTGGGCAGATCGGTGTCTGAAGGAGAAGGAGGCAGCAGGAGCAGCTGGCATACCTGACAGCCTGGGGCTGTGCTGATGGGAGGCTGAATGATCCTGTGAGGGACCTGTGATGAGGTCATGAAGAGGGTGGGCTTGAGCATCACATGACCAAAACCCTGCCTCTTCATGATGTCATCACAGGTCCTTCAGACCCACTGTACAACAGAGAATTAATTAAAAGGTCAGGCTACTTTCACACTTGCGTTTTTTTGTGCAGCGCATCATGCGCACATGAAACGCATACGTGTCACATTTCTATCAACTCTGTCTCTATCATCTCTGTCTCTATCATCTGTCTCTATCATCTCTGTCTCTATCATCTCTGTCTCTATCATCTGTCTCTATCATCTCTGTCTCTATCATCTGTCTCTATCATCTCTGTCTCTATCATCTCTGTCTCTATCATCTCTGTCTCTATCATCTGTCTTTAATCTGTCTCTATCATCTCTGTCTCTATAATCTGTCTCTATCATCTGTCTCTATCATCTGTCTCTATCATCTCTGTCTCTATCATCTGTCTCTATCATCTCTGTCTCTATCATCTCTGTCTCTATCATCTCTGTCTCTATCATCTCTGTCTCTATCAAATCTGTCTCTATCATCTCTGTCTCTATCATCTGTCTCTATCATCTGTCTCTATCATCTGTCTCTATCATCTCTGTCTCTATAATCTGTCTCTATCATCTGTCTCTATCATCTCTGTCTCTATAATCTGTCTCTATCATCTGTCTCTATCATCTCTGTCTCTATCATCTCTGTCTCTATCATCTGTCTCTATCATCTCTGTCTCTGTCATCTCTGTCTCTATAATCTGTCTCTATCATCTGTCTCTATCATCTCTGTCTCTATCATCTCTGTCTCTATCATCTGTCTCTATCATCTCTGTCTCTATCATCTCTGTCTCTATCATCTGTCTCTATCATTTCTGTCTCTATCATCTGTCTCTATCATCTGTCTCTATCATCTCTGTCTCTATCATCTCTGTCTCTATCATCTCTGTCTCTATCATCTGTCTCTATCATCTATCTCTATCAACTCTGTCTCTATTTCTATGCAGCATGTATTTCTATGCAGCCACACGATCCAGTCTGAGTGCCGGCAGCAGTGCCGGGTGTTCATGCGAGAGACTCACACGAAATCGTGCGAGTTTCTCGCATGTGTGACCCCGGCCTTATACTCACCTTCCAGCGTCTTCACATAGTAGTTTACAGACACCACACTGGTCCCGCAGCACCATCTCCTACCCGTAGCTTCCAACATAATAACATACTATTATATATAATAACACCACATATAATAGTATGTTATTAAATATTTTACCACATGTTTTGCTTCAAATATATTTTTCCCTATTTTCCACCTCTAAAACCTGGGTGCGTCTTATAGTCCGGTGCGTCTTATAGTCCGAAAAATACGGTATTTACTGAATATATGTCACATACAACAGACATCAACGTTTTCTTGCCAAGGAGCTATTGATGGACCTGGTTTCCTGACATGCACCTCTGTTTATATATTATTTTTAGTCATTTAGAATGAGTAAACTGAGAAAAATCACCCATATTACCAATTTATTGATAGTAAATTTGCAAATGCATTGAGTTCACTGATGTTTATTAGCTGTTGGCTTTCTGGGCTAGCAGAAAACCATGCTTCTTGACATGTTTAGGCCGTACTTTAATTATATCTCCATGCCGTGCCCCATGTGCAGTGATCAATAGTAAGGGATCCAGGCACAGGGACGTGCACAGCGTTTCACAGCAGGCAATGTAAGAACATGGCGGCAGCTTACACAACCACCATCTGATCTCCACTACAGCACAGACGGATATGATCGCATTTTTTGTTTTTAAATTCACTTTCTTTCCCCAGACCAAATACACTTGCATGTAAGTTTACAAACGAAGCAGAGCGCCACTCCTGGCTGACTGCCATGTTCCAGAGGTCAATGTCTCAACATTTTCATAACAGTTCAGTTACCAAAAACAAACACTGCCCTGAAAATACACAATACCCTGCATACAAAAGAGGGACGGCGAGTCCAGACCGACTGCTGTCCAACAACTCGCTGTACAGAAGAATCAGAACTTTGCTCTGGAACAATCGATATCGGAAGCAATGAACTAAAGTGCTTTGCGGATCACACAGCAAACGTTCCATTTCGGGGTTAGTGGCCCTTTACATGATCACAAATGGGATTTATCACGTCCGAGCTTTATTAGCAGCTCTGCAATTCTTTTACCACTGCATGTTATACAGTTTGTGCTCTCATGGAATACACTCCCTGACAGAAGTTATGTCGCTTATCTATGTTATGTAAATAACAGCTTATAACCGGACGTTAAATTCATCCATTGGTTGTATAAATTATTGTTTTAAAAGCTCGAAACCCTCTGAAATGTGTTTTAGGGTTAAGAAAATAAATTGGCATCAATGCAGAAATATTGATCATTTAATGGACACAGAATGGTCAGATTTTGGCAAGACTAAAGTTTTGTCGCCCACAGAAAGTAATGTGATATTCAAACAAATAATTAGCTTAAAATACAAATATATGTTGCATAAAAATGGTGAATGAAGTTGTGGTGCTATTAGAATCATATTTAATATTTCGTGTGACTTTCATGAGCTTGAAGGACTGCATCCATGCGGTTCAACAATGATTCATACAATTTATTAATGAAGTCATCAGGAATAGCAATGAATGCAGTCTTACATGCCTCCCAGAGTTCATCTAGATTCTTTGGTTTTGTCTTCCAAGCTTCCTCTTTCATCCTACCCCAAACATGCTCAATGATGTTCATGTCTGGTGACTGGGCTGGCCAGTCATTGAGCACCTTGATCTTTTTTGCCTGGAGGAACTTTGTTGTAGAGATGGATGTATTAGATGGAGCACCATCCTGCTGCAGAATTTGACCCCTTTTATGATTTGGAATATAAGAGGTAGCTAATACTTCTTGATATTGCCTTCCACCTTGCAAATGTTTCGCACACCCCCATACTGCATGTAACCCCAGACCATGATCTTTCCACCACCAAATTTAACTGTTTTCTGGGTGTATTTTGGATCCATACGGACTCCAGTAGGTCTCCTGCAGTATTTGCGGCGGCTGTGGTGTAATTTTACTGAAGATTCATCAGAGAAATCCACCTTCTGTCACTTTTCCAGCGTCCATCTGTTTAGCAGGCTGTGGGACTTTGCAAATGCCACACGTTTTTTTATTTGCCTTTTGTTTAGTGCTGGCTTCTGGGCACTGATTCGACCATGGAGGCCATTTCGAGACAGAATCCTACAAACTGTTCTAGTTGACACAGGGACTTGAGGTGACCAGGCCTGTTGGAGCGCTGCTTTGGATTTTCTAACCAACAAACGTTCCTCCTGAGCAGTTGTCTTGTGGGGTCTGTCGGACCTGGGCTTGTCAAACACATCTCCAGTCTCTTCAAATCTTTTTTAATTCTTTGTACTTGATGCTGACACACATTAAAGATGCCAGCCACCTCTGCAGTGGATCTGGTCTTCAGCCTCTTGATAATCCAGGCTTTGGTCGCAGGGTGGATTTTTGGCATGTTGTCAGAGCTCAAGTTGCAGTTCCAGTGAAGGTCTGGGGTGCTGGGTTTCTATTTATATTCACCCACTAATTAACCGATCATTTACTGAGCACAGGTGAGGATGTAAACTAGGATTGGGTGCATTATATGACCAGGTGACAAAACTTTTGTCCTGCCAAAATCTGACCATTCTGTGTCCATTAAATGATCAATATTTCTGCATTGATGCCAATTTATTTTCTTAACCTAAACCACAGTTCGGAGGGTTTCAGCTTTCAAAAGAATAATTTATACAACCAATGGATGAATTTAACGTCAGGTTATAAGTTTTTATTTACATAACATGGATAAGCGACATAACTTCTGTCAGGGAGTGTAGTGTCTGGTGGAAAGATCCAGACACTCTAGTTAGCATCATACCTTTATTTCCAAGGTAACCAGCAATGATGACACAGCTGGGCATAAGCAGCAGAACCCTCTTACAATATTTTACTCACTTTACAAAGTACCATTATTTCCACAGTGCTTTACAGACATTATCATCACTGTCTCCATTGGTGCTCACAATCTAGATTCCCTATCAGTATGTCTTTGGATGTGGGAGGAAACCAGAGAACCTGAAGGAAACCCATGCAAACATGGGGAAAACATACTAACTCCTTGTAGATGTTGTCCTTCCTTGGTGGGATTTGAACCCAGAATCTCAGCGCAGCAAAGCAAAAATACTAACAACTGAGCTATGCTGCCCACGGCTCCAACCTCTTAACTAACAGCCATGCCTCCATCTTCTACTTCCCAAGAAAAATAAATGTCAACTACACATGAAGACTTGTCAGACATGGTCATCTAAAGAAGACGTCACTTCAGAAATGCGTAGCTGCTATATACAGCTGCTAACCAGCAGGGGGCGCAACATAACACAGGAATATAGGCATGCACGGAACCACAACAATGGGGAGAGCGGGTGTATTCATTCTACAGCACCTACTACTGTACTGGCTAATCAGGAACCCTGCTACCTCAGCTACTAGCGAGACACACAGGAGACACCATGCTGCAATTACTAGAGGCGTAAAGTTGGCGCTGCTGCTGCGACCATGGAAAGGGGGAGAAAGGATACCGTGTTTTTGAATCTGATACAAGCTTTGGGAAAATGGGTATGTATTGCACAAAACCAAATGTCTATACATTGTCTGTGGATTGCATAATTACTGGTGCTTATCATTTAGGTCACGCACACATGTTCAGTATTTGGTGAGTTTTTTACCTCAGTATTTGTACGCCAAAACCAGGAGTGGAAGAAGGAGGAAAAGTATAATAGAAACACGTCACCACTTTGGTATTTATCACCCACTCCTGGTTTTGGCTTACAAATTCTGACCAAATACTGAACATGTGAACATGGCCTTAGAAGTTGGTTCCAAAACAAAGATATGTCCAGGCCTGTCATATAAGCAGTTCATGGACACAATATTTTCTGCAGAGACCATATGCAATACCGCAACACTGTGTTATGCTATGTACAGTCATGGACAAAAGTTTTGAGAATGACACAAATATTAATTTTTACAAAGTCTACTGCTTCACTTTTTCTAATGCCAATTTGCATATACTCCAGAATGTTATAAAGAGTGATCAGCTTAACAGCAATTACTTGCAAAGTCAATATTTGGCTAGAAAATGAACTTTATCCCCCAAAACACATTTCAACATCATTGCAGCCCTGCCTTAAAAGGACCAGCTAACCTCTTTTCAGTGATTGCTCCATTAACACAGGTGTGGGTGTTGATGAGGACATGGCTGGAGATCAATCTGTCATGATTAAGAATGACACCACTGGACACTTTAAAAGGAGGCTGGTGCTTGGCATCATTGTTTCTCTTCTGTTAACCATGGTTATCTCTAAAGAAACACGTGCAGTCATCATTGCAATGCACAAAAATGGCCTAACAGGGAAGAGTATCGCAGCTAGAAAGATTGCACCTCAGTCAACAATCTATCGCATCATCAAGAACTTCAAGGAGAGAGGTTCCATTGTTGCCAAAAAAGGTCTAGGGCGCCCAAGAAAGACCAGCAAGCGCCAGAACCGTATCTTAAAAGTGTTTCAGCTGCGATATCGGGCTACCAGCAGTGCAGAGCTTGCTCAGGAATGGCAGCAGGCAGGTGTGAGTGCATCTGCACGCACTGTGAGGCGGAGACTCTTGGAGCAAGGCCTGGTCTCAAGGAGGGCAGCAAAGAAGCCACTTCTCTCCAGAAAAAACATCATGGACAGACTGATATTCTGCAAAAGGTACAGGCAGTGGACTGCTGAGGACTGGGGTAAAGTTATTTTCTCTGATGAATCCCCTTTTCGATTGTTTGGGACATCAGGAAAACGCCTCATTCGGAGAAGACAAGGTGAGCGCTACCACCAGTCTTGTCTCATGCCAACTGTTAAGCATCCTGAAACCATTCATGTGTGGGGTTGCTTCTCAGCCAAGGCAATCGGCTCTCTCACAGTCTTGCCTAAAAACACAGCCATGAATAAAGAATGGTACCAGAATGTCCTCCAAGAGCAACTTCTCCCAACCCTCCAAAAGCAGTTTGGCGATCAACAATGCTTTTTCCAGCATGATGGAGCACCTTGCCATAAAGCAAAGGTGATAACTAAATGGCTCAGGGAACAAAACATAGAGATTTTGGGTCCATGGCCTGGAAACTCCCCAGATCTTCATCCCATTGAGAACTTGTGGTCAATCATCAAGAGACGGGTGGACAAACAAAAACCTAAAAATTCTGACAAAATGAAAGCATTGATTGTGCAAGAATGGGCTGCTATCAGTCAGGATTTGGTCCAGAAGTTGATTGAGAGCATGCCAGGGAAAATTGCAGAGGTCCTGAAGAAGAAGGGTCAACACTGCAAATATTGACTTGCTGCATTAACTCATTCTAACTGTCAATATAAGCTTTTGTTACTCATATGTTTGCAATTATATTTCTGTCTGTGATAAAAAACATCTGTCAAACACACATAAAAACCATTTGGCAGCAGATCATGTGAAAATATAATATTTGTGTCATTCTCAAAACTTTTGGCCATGACTGTACACTAGAAAAGTGTAATAAGACATTTTCACAGCTGTACAATGCCATAGTGGCCAAAACACAACAAAAACGTAACCTTAGTTCAATTCTAGATAAAAATTACTCTTCAATCACTGTTTCCTTTATTTCCAGAGAAAAAAAATAGTACATTAATTCAGTACCAAGCAGATATAATGCATTGTGGAAGGTGGGGGGAACAAAATGGAGACGGGTAACTTGATTATAAGCTTATTCATGGTTTCAAAGACCCAAGAATATACCAGACGACGGCCACCAGCTGTATAGTGTGACTGCAAAAAGAACACAGTGCTGATGTACAGTGGGTACCGTGTGGAACTACAAGTAAACTTATTTTTAAGATTTTTTTAAGATTTGGGCAGTAATTAAACATACCCGTCATCGTCTTTTCTCATACATGATCAAGCATGATTAGGCAAGACGTTATCAGACAGTATTCCAGGGTGTGCAATATTGCAAAAATTACTTAGTGTATGACACTCCTTCTATAAACAAAGCCTGTTCCAGCTCATACAGATATTCATCGTTGGCCTCACCACTGCTTGCATTAATCTCCACACCGCTGGCTGGCAGCGACTGATTGTGCAGTATTAGCACTAAGCTAAAATGTGTAACACGTAACACATTACCAGCTAACTAAACATGCAGAGCACACAACGCCGACAGCTCGGAGATCCGGTCATGGTCTCTAAAGGCTCATGTGCAAGGCTGTGTTATGGCTCCTTACAACCACTGACAACAAAGAAGGACAGGAACTAGTTAGTGCTCAGTATGTGACACGATTTATATACCAATGTTACTTCCTTATATAGCGCCATCATATTCTGTAGTGCCTTGAAGACATCACTGTCGCCATTGGGGCTCACAATCTAAAATTCCTATCAGTATCTCTTTGGAGTGTGGGAGGAAACCGGAGAACCCGGGGAAAACTTATAGTACTGCAAGATTCAGAAGAGAGATTCCACCAAAAGGATCTTTTAAAAAACACTTTTATTGCAACATATAAAAAGGATCCTTTTGCTGGAATCCCGCTTTCTACCTGGAAGAAATGCAAGCAAACACAGGGAGAACATACAAACTCCTTGCAGATGTTGTCTTTGGTGGGATTTGAACCCAGGACCCCAGCGCTGCAAAGCAACAATGCTGTATCAAAGTATATTTGTAAAAAATATATATTTGCTATAATATAAAATAACAAACAGTAAGCGTAAAATAGGATCGCATGTTAGGAAGAAATTACCAGCTAGGACATAGCATAAAAATGCACTGAAAGTTTCTTTGTGACAATGTGGGTTAATATTGGTTGCAGTCAATAGGGGGCAGTGCAGGCCAGCAAATACAGCTGGATCCAATATGTATAAGTCCGCAATCATCAATGCAATCATATAAAGCGGGATCCAGTATGTATAAGTCCACAATCATATACAGCGGGATCCAGTATGTATAAGTCCACAATCATAGAAAGCGGTATCCAGTATTTATAAGTGCACAATCATATAAAGCGGGATCCAGCATGTATAAGTCCACAATCATATACAGCGGGATCCAGTATGTATATGTCCACAATCATATACAGCGGGATCCAGTATGTATATGTCCACAATCATATACAGCGGGATCCAGTATGTATATGTCCACAATCATATACAGCGGGATCCAGTATGTATAAGTCCACAATCATATACAGCGGGATCCAGTATGTTAAAAGTCCACAATCATATACAGCGGGATCCAGTATGTATAAGTCCACAATCATATACAGCGGATCCAGTATGTATAAGTCCACAATCATATAAAGCGGGATCCAGCATGTATAAGTGCACAATCATATAAAGCGATATCCAGCATGTATAAGTCACAATCATATAAAGCGGGATCCAGCATGTATAAGTGCACAATCATATAAAGCGGGATCCAGCATGTATAAGTGCACAATCATATAAAGCGGGATCCAGTATTTATAAGTGCACAATCATATAAAGCGGTAATCCAGTATTTATAAGTGCACAATCATATAAAGCGGGATCCAGCATGTATAAGTCCACAATCATATACAGCGGGATCCAGTAGGTATATGTCCACAATCATATACAGCGGGATCCAGTATGTATATGTCCATAATCATATAAAGCGGGATCCAGTATGTATAAGTCCACAATCATATAAAGCGGGATCCAGGATGTATATGTCCATAATCATATAAAGCGGGATCCAGTATGTATAAGTCCGCAATCATTAACCCCTTAGTGACAGAGCCAATTTGGTACTTAATGACCAGGCCAATTTTTACAATTCTGACCACTATCACTTTATGAGGCAATAACTCTGGAACGCTTCAACGGATCCCACTAATTCTAAAATTGTTTTTTTCGTGACATATTGTACTTCATGTTAGTGGTAAAATTTCTTCAATATAACTTGCGTTTATTTATGAAAAAACTGAAATTTGGCTAAAATTTAGAAAATTTTGCAATTTTCAAACTTTTAATTTTTGTGCCCTTATATCAGAGAGTTATGTGACATAAAATAGTTAAGAAATAACATTTCCCACATGTCTACTTTACTTCAGCACAATTTTGGAAACAATTTTTTTTTCGTTAGGAAGTTATAAGGGTTAAAAGTTGACCAGCGATTTCTCATTTTTCCAACAAAATTTACAAAACCATTTTTTTAGGGACCACCTCACATTTGAAGCGAGTTTGGAGGCTCAATATGATAGAAAATACCCAAAAGTGACACTATTCTAAAAACTGCACCCCTCAAGGTGCGCAAAACCACATTCAAGAAGTTTATTAACTCTTCAGGTGCTTTTTTCACAAAAAATTTAATTTGGAACCAAACTTTTTTATGTTCACAAGGAATCAGGAGAAAATGGACAACATAATTTGTTGTGCAGTTTCTCAGTAGTTCGCCGATACCCCGTATGTGGGAGAAAAGCCACTGTTTGAGCGCATGGCAGAGCTCAGAAGGGAGCACCGTTTGACTTTTTGAACGCAAAATTGGCTGGAATCAATAGCGGGCGCCATGTCGCATTTGGAGACCCCCGATGTACCTAAACAGTGGAAACCCCCCAATTCTAAGTCCAACCCTAACACAGCCCTAACCCCAACACACCCCTAACCCTAATCCCAACGCTAACCATAACCGCAATGGGAGTTAGGCATATGGGCATATGTATTATTGTATCTGTTCAGCCCTTGATTTAAGTTGATCTCTTTTACTATGTTGGTGGCCTATTGCTTTTTTGTATATCACATGTGTGACTCTGTTTTTCGTCTGCTCTGGTCCATGCAATGCTACATTTCCACTGCATTGGCCGCTACAGGTTGGGAGCATCTATTCAAAAGCAGTTTCCCTTTGGTGATCTAGATTCTCCTTTATCATATCATAAACCAGTAAAATAGATGGCTGTCTAGTATTCCTCTGCCACCAGCAGCTTTACTTCTGGAGGGGAAAAGGGGGACGGTTTTCCTGGACCCACTTACATGCTAGATAGGCCTACCTGAAGCGACTGCCACTCTTAACTTTATTTGCATGCATAAGGTCTAAGGGTAAGGTTTCTCCTTGTGGAGAGTGACATACCAGCTCTGGCGTGTCGAGGTAAGGAGGCTTATTCGCCGTGCAATGCTCCTCTGGGAAATTTAATGTGCAAATTGCCTCTTCAGAGAAAAAGAGGACTTGTACTCTATAGCGCCACCTATCTGAAGTAGCGATCCTGCAAGTCATAATCAGCCTTTTAACGAGTCTTAAAATATGACTTAGGATAAAAGCCAAATCAGTATCTCAATTTGCAGACACCTAGCCAAATCAGTTCTCATACTTTGCACTGACGAAGGCCAATAACCCGAAACACCGTGACTGCAAATTGAGATACTGATTTGGCTTTTATCCTGTCATATTGCAAGACTCGTTAAAGGGTTGATTGTGACTTGTAGGATCGCTACTTCCAAAAGGTGGCGCTATAGAGTTGAAGTCGTATTTTTCTCTGAAGAGACAATTTGCATATTTGCATGCATAGGATGCTGATAGAGTTAAATCCTGTGGTAGAGCAAAGATCCATGGTCTCCTTGCCCTACCACTCTTGGTAGGCCACAGGTCACATTATACCTCTAGCCTACAGAACAGCAGGGCACTCACAGGATATCAGTGTTCTGGTGGTAGCACCAAAATTATGTCACCGTATCGCTCCGCCTTTGCCAGGACTCTTACTGTGCTGGTGAGCTCGTTAGAATATATTTTATTTTAATTTTCTATTGGGCTATTCCTTTTCTGTGTGGAAACTCAATGGGTAATATTAGTATATATGAGGACAATCAAGAGGGCAATACTAGTATATATGGAGGGATCAGAGGGCAATATATTAGTCTATATGGAGGGATCAGAGGGCAATATATCAGTATATATGGAGGGATCAGAGGGCAAATATGAGTATATATGGAGGGATCAGAGGGCAATATATCAGTATATATGGAGAGATCAGTGGGCAATATTATTAAATATGGAGGGATCAGAGCGCAATAATAGTATATATGGAGGTATCAGAAAGAAACAGTATATATGGAGTATATGGTGGGATCAGAGAGCAATATTAGTATATACAGTGGGGGAAATAAGTATTTGATCCCTTGCTGATTTTGTAAGAGAGCTGTCTTTAATGCAGGTAACGAGTTGATTAGGAGGGTCTAACTGGTCTGTAGGAGCCAGAACTCAATGGTTGGTAGGGAATCAAATACTTATTTCTCACTGCAAAATGCAAATACATTTCTATAATTTATACAATGTGATTTTCTGGATTTTATTTTTGATATTCTATCTCTCAATGTTAAAATTAACCTACCCTTAAAATTAAACTGATCATGTCTTTATCAGTGTGAAAACATACAAAATAAGCAAGGGATCAAATACTTATTTACCCCCACTGTATGGAGGGATCAGAGGACAATATTAGCATATATGGAGGGATCAGAGGAAAATATTATATATGAAGGGATCAGAGGGCAATATTAATATAGAGGGATCAGAGGGCAATAATAGTACATACTAGCTGAAGAGCACGGTGTTGCCCGGGCATAGTAACTAACTGTGGTTAGTTATAACAAATTATAATGATTATATTTCACATAAAAACATTTCCCATCATATATTCAACACTACAGGTTTGCAACACAAATTAACTAAACGATTACCCAAGTATTAATAGTATTTTATTTTCAACACATTCAAGAGCCTTTTGATAAACAACATTTTTGGTTTTTCCTTTCGGTGCAAAGATGAACAGATTTTTGGCAGTTTCAACTCCTGAACAGGCCACATAAAGTTGACTATGAGAAAAGCATGGAGATTGCAAATCGATCCCTACTAGTGATGAGTGAGTATACTCATTGCTCGGGTGATCTCCGAGTATTTTGGCGTGCTCGGAGATTTAGTTTTCGCCTGAGCTGCATGATTTGTGACTGCTAGACAGCTTGAATACATGTGTGGAATGCCTGTTTGTTAGGAAATTCCCACATGTATTAAGCCTGTTTACAAGTCGCAAATCATGCAGCTGAGACCTAAATTTACCATTATCATAAATTATAATGTGTCATAAAAAAAACAATCTTAAAATCACTGAGATTGGTAATAACTCTGGAACACTTTGTTGAAGCGTTCCAGATTTATTACCACATAAAGTGACACTGGTCAGATTACAAAAATGTGGCCCAGTCACTAAGGGGTTAATAATATTCTTACCATAATAGTAGATAATTTTTTATAGATAATTCACACAACCATACAGCGGCCATATTTTTTCATTCATATTATGGCCAGAAGTCTGAGCCGGCCGCTGGTCCTCTGGCTCTGACCCAAATTAATAGCCTCATAATGGACTTGCAGCCGTAAAACCTAGAGGTTAATCAGGAAAACTAAATATGCAATTGTTAGCCAAGTCTTGTTCCGGTTTAATTATTATTATCTTAAGAAATTATCACGTATTGAAAGGCGAGGTGATAAATTCTTGATCGCTAGGGGTAAAGCCTCCGATTTTACGGACAGGGCTTTGCTGAGCTCCAACCAAACAGTACGGTGGCTGGACATGTTCACTGCTCCATTCATTTTTTATGGGACTGCTGAAAAAAGAAGAAGAGTGCTGTACGTTGTAATCTGCTGCGGCAGTCCCATAGAGAATAAATGCACAGTTGGCGAGCATGTTCAGCCATAGCTCCTTTCATTTGGAGCTCCGCATGGAGGTCACAGAGGTTGGATCCCCACAACTCAAAAAGTTATCATCCAATCATCTGGTTACATTATAAATTCTAAAGACGTGAATGACCTTAACTTATTTTCATTGAAGTCATAAATGAGAAATGCTAGAATGTAATATTTGAGAATGTCCATGAAGTGGAACTTTAAAGACACAGAATAAAATATTAATAACTCCATTGATAATGCCTTTTTCTACTACAGAGCAAAGAAAAGCTACAAAGTATGTTTCTTGTCCTGAAGGAGCAAATGTCCCTGCAATAGATAGCATAGTATTAATTTATCATTGTTAATTTCTCATGTGATTGTTGCAGAGGAATTTAAAGAACACCTGTAACTTGCTAAAAAAAATAGTTAAATATTTTGTAAAAATTCCTGAGCTTTTCCAATTCTGCCGCTTCATTCAATTTTGGGCTGCTACGCTCCATTGAAGAGAAATTCACATTTTGCTTTTTGTGCGCAATATGTAAAATCTCTTCTTGCAGACCAACCAGACATTTCTTCAGGGATTTCTCTGAGTGTGCGCTTTCACCCCTCTCTCCCTGACATTGCCAGTCACAGCTCAATAGCACCAGAGTCTGCTAGATAAGGTCCCGAGCTGTGATTGACAGTGTCTGGTACGGAAAGGTGAAAGTGCACACCTCGAAAATCTCTGAAGAAATGCCAAGTTGTACTACAACCAAAGATTTCACATACTACGTCATAGAAGGAACAAATGTGAATATCTCTGCAATGGAATGACATAGTGCAAAACGGAAAACAGCAGTAAAATCGTTGAAGCTTAGGGATTTTTACAAGGTATTCAGTTTTTGAGATGGTTATGGGTCCCCAAGGGTGGTTTGCACGTTAATGACCGGGCCAATTTTTACAATTCTGACCACTGTCTCTTTATGAGGTTATAACTCTGGATCTTTGTGATTCTGAGACTGTTTTCTCGTGACATACTGTACTTCATGGTAGTGGTAAAATTTCTTCAATATAACTTGCGTTTATTTATGAAAAAAATGGAAATATGGCGAAAATTTTGCAATTTTCAAGCTTTGAATTTTTATTCCCTTAAAACAGAGAAATATGTCACACAAAATAGTTACTAAATAACATTTCCCACATGTCTACTTTACATCAGCACAATTTTGGAATCCAATTTTTTTTGTTAGGAACTTATAAGGGTTAAAAGTTGACCAGCGATTTTTACAACAAAATGTACAAAACCATTTTTTTTAGGCACCACCTAACACTTGAAGTCACTTTGAGGGGTGTATTTGGCAGAAAATACCCAAAAGTGACACCATTCTAAAAGCTGCACCCCTCAAGGTGCTCAAAACCACATTCAAGAAGTTTTTAAACCCTTCAGGTGCTTCACAGGAGCTGAAGCAACGTGGAAGGAAAAAATGAACATTTAACTTTTTAGTCACAAAAATTATCTTTTACAAACATTTTTTTTTATTTTAACAAGGGTAAAAGGAGAAAATGGACAAGATAAAGTTGTTGTGCAATTTCTCCTGAGTACGTCGATACCCCATATGTGGAGGAAAACCACTGTCTGGGCGTACGGTAGAGCTCGGAAAGCATGGAGCGCAATTTGACTTTTTCAAACCAAAATTGGCTGGAATTGAGATTGAACGCCATGTCACATTTGGAGAGCCCCTGATGTTCCTAAACAGTGGAAACCCACCACAAGTGACACCATTTTGGAAACTAGACCCCTTAGGAACTTATCTAGATCCGTTGTGAGCACTTTGAACCCCCAAGTGTTTCACTAAAGTTTATAATGCCTGGGTGTGAAAAAAAAAAAAACTTCCACAAAAATGATTTTTTAGTCCCCAATATTTGATTTTTCCCAAGGAAATTGGACCCCAAAAGTTGTTGTCCAATTTGTCCAGAGTACGCTGATACCCCATATGTGGAGGGGAAAAACTGTTTGGGCACACGGGAGGGCTCGGAAAGGAAGTAATGACGTTTTGGAATGCAGACTTTGATGGGTGTCATGTTCAGTTTGCAGAGCCCCTGATATGCCTAAACAATGGAAACCCCCATAAGTAACCCCATTTTGGAAACTAGACCCCTAAGGAACTTATGTAGATCTGTGGTGAGCACTTTAAACCCCCAAGTGCTTCACCAAGTTTATAATGTCCGGGCATGAAAATAAAAAATCCCATTGTTTTCCCACGAAAATGATCTTTTAGTCACCAATTTTTTATTTTCCCAAGGGTAACAGGAGAAATAGGACCACAAAAGTTGTTGTCCAATTTGCCCTGAGTATAGCTGATACCCCATATGTGGGGGGAACCACTGTTTGGGCACACGGCAGAGCTCGGAAGGGAAGGAGCGCCATTTGACTTTTTCAAACCAAAATTGGTTGGAATCGAGAATAGATGCCATGTCGCGTTTGGATAGCCCCTGATGTGACTAAACAGTGGAAAACCCCCACAAGTGACCCCATTTTAGAAACTAGACCCCCTAAGGAACATTTCTAGATCTGTTGAAGGCACTTTGAACCCCCAAGTGTTTCACTAAAGTTTATAATGCCTGGGTGTGAAAAAAAAAAAACATTTCCACAAAAATGATTTTTTAATCCCCAATTTTTGATTTTTTCCAAGGAAATTGGACCCCAAAAGTTGTCCAATTTTTTGTGAGTACGCTGATACCCCATATGTGGGGGGGGAAACGGTTTGGGCGCAAGGCAAAGCTCTGAAAGGAAGTAGTAACGTTTTGGAATGCAGACTTTGATGGGTGTCATGTTCAGTTTGCAGAGCCCCTGATGTGCCTAAACAGTGGAAACCCCCACAATTGACCCTATTATGGAATCTAGACCCCCAAAGGAACTTATCTAGATGTGTGGTGAGCACTTTGAACCCCAAAGTGCTTCACAGAAGTTTATAATGCCTGGGCATGAAAATAAAAAATCCTGTTTTTTTCCCACATAAATGATCTTTTAGTCACCTTTTTTTATTTTGACAAGGGTAACAGGAGAAATTGGACCCCAAAAGTTTTTGTCCAATTTGTTGTGAGTATGCGGATACCCCATATGTGGGAGAAAACTACTGTATGGGCACACGTCGGGGCTCGGAAGAGAAGTAGTAACGTTTTGCATTGCGAACTTTGATGGAATAGTCTGCGTGGAACCCCCCAAGGAACTTATCTAGATGTGTGGTGAGAACTTTGAACCCCCAAGTGCTTCACAGAAGTTTATAACGTAGAGCCATAAAAAATAAAAAAATCTTTTTTTTCCACAAAAATGATATTTTTGCCCCAAATTTTTTATTTTCCCAAGGGTAACAGAAGAATCTGGACCCCAAGAGTTATTGTGCAATTTGTCCAGAGTATGCTGATACCCCATATGCGGGGGGTAAACTACTGTTTGGGCGCATGGCAGAGCTCAGAAAGGAAGGAGCACCGTTTGGCTTTTTCAACACAGAATTGGCTGGAATTGAGATCAGACGCCATGTCACATTTGGAGAGCCCCTGATGTGCCTAAACAGTGGAAATCCCCCAATTCTAACTCCAACCGTAACCCCAACACACCCCTAACCCTAGTCCCAACCCTAACCACAAACCTAACCACAAACCTAACCTTAACACACCCCTAACCCTAATCCCAACCCTAATCCTAACTTTAGCCCCAACCCTAACCCTAACGGGAAAATGGAAATAAATACATTTTTAAAATTTTATTATTTTTCCCTACCTAAGCGGGTGATAAAGGGTGGTTTGATTTACTATTTATTGCGGGTTTTTGTTTGGCAGCTCTCACACGCTAAAAGACACTTTATTGCAAAAAATAGTTTTTGCATCACCACATTTTGAGAGCTATAATTTTTCCATATTTTGGCCCACAGAGTCATGTGAGGTATTGTTTTTTGCGGGACGAGTTGACGTTTTTATTGGTACCATTTTTGGGCACATGAAATTTTTGATCACTTTTTATTATGATTTTTGGGAGGCAGAATGAACAAAAAATAGCAATTCATGAATTTCTTTTGGGGGGGCGTTTATACCGTTCCGCGTGTGGTAAAATTGATAAAGCGGTTTTATTCTTTGGGTCAGTACGATTACAGCGATACCTCATTTATATCATTTTTTAATGTTTTGGCGCTTTTATACAATAAAAACAATTACATATAAAAAATAATTATTTTTGCATCGCTTTATTCTGCGAGCTATAACTTTTTTACTTTTTCGCTGATGATGTTGTATGGCAGCTCGTTTTTTGCAGGACAAGATGACGTTTTCAGCGGTACCATGCGTCTTTTTGATCGCGTGTTATTCCACTATTAGTTCAGCGGTATGATGATAAAGCATTGGTTTTTTTTAAGGGGTTCACTGAAGGGGTTAACTAGTGGGACAGTTTTATAGGGCGGGTCGTTACGGACGTGGCGATACTAAATATGTCTACTTTTATTGATTTTTCTTTTTTTATTTACATAGAAATGAATTTATTGGGGAATATTTTTTTTTCTTCTTTATTTAGGAATTTTTTTTTTTTACCTTTTTTACTTTGTCCCAGGGTGGGACTTCACTTTAAAGTGTCAGATCACAGCTCTGACAGTTTGCACAACACTCTGTCAGACCAGCAATCTGACAGGCACTGCAGGAGGTTTTCTCAGCGCCTGCTCTCAGAAGGCACTGAGGAAGCCGCCTCCCTGCAGGACCAGGAAGTACCCCGCGGCCATCTTGGATCCGCAGGGTGGAGGCCCTCGGAACAGAGCGATCACACCACGCTGCACTGAGGGTCTCAGGGAAGCACGCAGGGAGCCCCATCCCTGCGCGATGCTTCCATATACAGTCGGAACACTGCGATCATGTTTGATCGGTGTGCCGGGGGATAATGTGCCGGCAGCGGTCCGTGACCGCTCCTGGCACATAGTGTCGGTTGTCAGCTGATTGCATGTGACGTACTATTCCGTCCTTGGGAATTAAGTCCCAGGGCACATGGACGGGATAGTACGTCAGATGGCTGAAAGGGGTTAAGCTGGATTCCCACACAAATTACGGCTCATCACTAGAGTTTCTAGCAGTGCTACTAATTTAAGCAGTTTAACCTTCTCGTAAAGCACAATTCCATGGACAACCCCTCTAAGTATCATAACCACACCATTGTTGTCTATCGTTAATAATACATATTGATATGAATGTTCTAAGTTCTATACAGTTAACCTATCAGCACTATACTTGTGGTTCAATGCCAGACCTTTTCCACATATAATGAAGGCATGCATCCCATATTTCCTGCAATGTAAGATATGACCCCTGTGTGAAGTTGTCTAATATATACATGGCAGAAATAAAATGTAATTTTAGTCTGGTGCATTATTCAATTACATGCCGTCTCCAAGCGCTCTACTTGGAAATGTTGTCAAATGAATCATTAGTCATATCACTAAGCATTAAAAATCAACACTGAAACCTGTTCCAACAAGTTTCAACTTATAACAGAAAAGGCTAAATTTGCAAATGTCAAGGTCATTCCATTCCTTATGCAATTACAGGGCCGGAATTGGATTTTTATGCAAACAACAAGGTGAGGGATGAAATGAACTGAATACTCTCTCCAGACAATCCATTGTGACCTCTAACATGGAATGGCTTGCTTACTCTGAGCTGCTTTTAATAGGAAATTGATGCAATAATTCAACTCTTAACATTCTTTAATGTATTCTGTAGGCACCATATAGGCATATACTATATTTCAAGTACTATATATTCCTACATATGTACATGGGTTTGTTCACATGCTGCATTTTTGTTGCATTTTTCACCCATGCATTTTTAAGGTTAAAAAGTCAACTTTTTCCTTGCAGATTTGAACCATCAAAGCATTTCGTTCGGTCTGCAACACGTTAATTCTTTCAGCATTTTTCAATTATGCAAATGAATGGGAATAAACACATGTAACAACGCATCAAAAATGCATTTAAAACATGTCAAAAGTTGCAAAATTTGCGCAGTTGTTCTGTTGCACATACTCAACATGAGCACAAAGCCTAAGGGTATGCTACCACGGTACGGATTACATCTGGGTTAGCTGCGGACTGAACACTGCTTACAGCCACAGCGTTCAATCCTCAGCGTCCAGATGTTACAGCATAGTGGAGGGGATTTTATGAAATCCCATCTCCACTATGCGTGCGAACACGCATCCGGTAGCACTGCGTTTATGCAGCGCGTCTTTTTAGACCGCAGCATGTCTGTTTACCTTGCGGCGACGCTTCATCTCCGCAAGGTATATAACACAGTCCTATATATAGGGTGTGGCGATTCCAGATGTGTTCAATGAATATCCGGAATCATCACGCGTACAGAAGGGGGCGGCGCTCTGGGCGGAGAGGGGTTTCTGCTCTGTCCAAAGCGCCAACAATACGGCCAGTGGAGACGTACCCTAAACAAGCAGCAGAGTATATACAGTGCCTTGCCAAAGTATTCTGCCCCCTGGAACTTTTCAACCTTTTCCCACATATCATGCTTCAAACATAAAGATATCAAATGTAAATTTTTGGTGAAGAATCAACAAGTGGGACACAATTGTGAAGATGAACGAAATTTATTGGTTATTTTAAATTTTTGTGGAAATACAAAAACTAAAAAGTGGGGCGTGCAATATTATTCGGCCCCTTTACTTTCAGTGCGGCAAACTCACTCCGAAGTTCATTGTCGATCTCTGAATGATCGAATGTTGTCCTAAATGACTACTGATGATAAATATAATGCACCTGTGTGTAATCAAGTCTCCTTATAAATGCACCTGCTCTGTGATAGTCTCAGGGTTCTGTTTGAAGCACAGAGAGCATCATGAAGACCAAGGAACACAACATGCAGGTCCGTGATACTGTTGTGGAGAAGTTTAAAGCCGGATTTGGATACAAGATGATATCCAAAACTTTAAACATCCCAAGGAGCACTGTGCAAGCAATCATATTGAAATGGAAGGAGTATCATACCACTGCAAATCTACCAAGACCCGGCCGTCCCTCTAAACTTTCATCTCAAACAAGGAGAAGACTGATCAGAAATGCAGCCAAGAGGCCCATGATCACTCTGGATGAACTGCAGAGATCTACAGTTGAGGTGGGACAGTCTGTCCATCGGACAACAATCAGTCGTACACTGCACAAATCTGGCCTTTATGGAAGAGTGGCAAGAAGAAAGCCATTTCTCAAAGATATCCATAAAAAGTGTTGTTTAAAGTTTGCAACAAACCACCTGGGAGACACACCAAACATGTGGAAGAAGGTGCTCTGGTCAGATGAAACCAAAATCTAACTTTTTGGCCAAACGATATGTTTGGCGTAAAGGCAACACAGCTCATCACCCTGAACACACCATCCCCCACTGTCAAACATGGTGGTGGCAGCATCATGGTTTGGGCCTGCTTTTCTTCAGCAGGGACAGGGAAGATGGTTAAAATTGATGAGAAGATGGATTGAACCACATACAGGACCATTCTTGAAGAAAACCTGTTGGAGTCTGCAAAAGACCTGAGACTGGGACGGAGATTTGTCTTCCAACAAGACAATGATCCCAAACATAAAGCAAAATCTACAAAGGAATGGTTCACAAATAAACGTATCCAGGTGTTAGAATAGCCAAGTCAAAGTCCAGACCTGAATCCAATCGAGAATCTGTGGAAAGAGCTGAAAACTGCTGTTCACAAACGATCTCCATCCAACCTCACTGAGCTCGAGCTGTTTGATAAGGAAAAATTGGCAAGAATTTCAGTCTCTCGTTGCACAAAACTGATAGAGACATACCCCACGCGACTTGCAGCTGTAATCGCAGCAAAAGGTGGCGCAACAAAGTATTAACCCCTTAACGACCGCCGATACGCCTTTTAACGGCGGTCATTAAGGGTACTTAAACCACAGCGCCGTTAGTTAACGGCGCTGTGGAAAAAGTGAATAGCGCCCCCCAGAGGTGCATTTTCTCCCGGGGGTAGCCGAGACCCCAGAGAACATGAATCGGGTCGGTTTTTACCGACACCGATGTTGCGATCGCAGTTATTAACCCTATAACGGCGATCGCAACAACAACAAAAAAAAATGTTGTGCCATTTAATTTCTCTGTCCTCTGATGTCATCGGACATCAGAGGACAGAGAAAAAGGGTCCCCGGGACCCCCATGTGGCCCCCAATCCCCTGCATGTGGCCCCCGGGCCCTCCGTTCTCCTCCGGTGCCGCCGCTATGGAGAAAATGGCGGGCGCATGCTCAGTGCGCCCGCCGCGATGTGCTGGGGGGGATGGGCAATTTTCTCTGGGGTCTCGGCTACATGATCCGGGTCGGTATTCACCGTTCCCGGTGTTGCGATCGCCGCTATACAGCATAACGGCGACCGCAAAAAAAAAAAAAAAGATTTCTCTCCCCTCTGATGTGATCGCACATCAGAGGGGACAGAATTAGGGTCCCCAGGTCCCCCGAAACCCCCCTGTACCTGCCGTGTCCTCTGGCAGGTCCCCCCTGGCCTCCGATCCTCCCGGTCTTCTTCCTGGAAAAAAAAAACGGTGGGCTCATGCGCAGTGCGCCCGCCGATCTGCTTGGCGGCAGATTCAAATTTTTTTTTCATTCATTCTCCAGAAAGTACATTTTGATCACTGTGATAAACTATCACAGTGATCAAAATAAAAAAACAGTACATAACCCCCCCATTTATCACCTCCTTAGTTAGGGACATATAATAAAATATAGAAATTATATTTTCATTTTTCCGTTAGGGTTAGGGTTATAATTAGGGTTAGGGTTAGCATTAGGGTTATAATTAGGGTTAGGCTGGGTTCATACTGCGTTACACTGCGGTATAATGCAGTGTAACGCAGTCCGTTAACGCTGCCATTCACCCCCATTTGAGGGCGCATCGCGACGCATGCCGTAAAGCGGCATGCTTTCGCGACGTGCCATCATTCAGTGACGGAGCCTCGGACACGGGCTGCAGCGTCTGTGCTCCGTCACCGCTAGCGCAGATGAATCATCTGCTGATTGCGCTAGCGGGTATAGCATAACGCGATCGCGTTATACTATACCGTTAGCAGCCCGTCAACGCTATGTGTTGAACGGGCTGGTAAAACGCAAAATGAACCTAGCCTTAGGATTATAATTAGGGTTAGGGTTATACAATTAGGGTTAGGGTTAAAATTAGGGTTCGGTTACAATTAGAGTTAGGGTTACAATTAAGGTTAGGGTTACAATTAGGGTTGGAATTAGGGTTGGGATTTAGGTTAGGATTAGGGTTGGGATTAGGGTTAGGGGTGTGTTGGGGTTAGGGTTGGAGCTAGAATTGAGGGGTTTCCACTATTTAGGCACATCAGGGGGTCTCCAAACACGACATGGCGTTCAAAAAGTCAAATGGCGCTCCCTCCCTTCCGAGCCCTGCTGTGCGCCCAAACAGTGGTTTACCCCAACATATGGGGTATCAGCGTACTCAGGACAAATTGCACACCAATTTTGGGGTTCTAATTTCTCCTGTTACCCTTGGGAAAATAAAAAATAGCTGGCTAAAAAAATCATTTTTGAGAAAAAAAATGATTTTTTATTTTCACAGCTCTGCGTTTATAAATTTCTGTGAAACACTTGGGGGTTCAAAGTGCTCACCACACATCTAGATAAGTTCCTTAAGGGGTCTAGTTTCTAAAATGGGGTCACTTGTGGGGGGTTTCCACTGTTTAGACACATCAGGGGGTCTCCAACACGACGTGGCGTTCAAAAAGTCAGATGGCGCTCCCTCCCTTCCGAGCCCTGCCGTGCGCCCAAACAGTGGTTTACCCCATCATATGGGGTATCAGCGTACTCAGGACAAATTGAACACCAATTTTGGCGTTCTAATTTCTCCTGTTACCCTTGGGAAAATAAAAAATAGCTGGCTAAAAAAATCATTTTTGAGAAAAAAAATGATTTTTTATTTTCACAGCTCTGCGTTTATAAATTTCTGTGAAACACTTGGGGGTTCAAAGTGCTCACCACACATCTAGATAAGTTCCTTAAGGGGTCTAGTTTCTAAAATGGGGTCACTTGTGGGGGGTTTCCACTGTTTAGACACATCAGGGGGTCTCCAACACGACGTGGCGTTCAAAAAGTCAAATGGCGCTCCCTCCCTTCCGAGCCCTGCCGTGCGCCCAAACAGTGGTTTACCCCAACATATGGGGTATCAGTATACTCAGGACAAATTGCACACCAATTTTGGGGTTCTAATTTCTCCTGTTACCCTTGGGAAATAAAAAATAGCTGGCTAAAAAAATCATTTTTGAGGAAAAAAATGATTTTTTATTTTCACGGTTCTGCGTTTATAAATTTCTGTGAAGCACTTGGGGGTTCAAAGTGCTCACACCACACATCTAAATAAGCTCCTTGGGGGGTCTAGTTTCCAAAATGGTGTCACTTGCAGGGGGTTTCTACTGTTTAGGCACATCAAGGGCTCTGCAAACACAACATGACGCCCGCAGAACATTCCATCAAAGTCTGCATTACAAAATGGCGCTCCTTCCCTTCCAAGCACTCCCATGCGCCCAAACAGTGGTTTCACCCCACATATGGGGTATCAGTGTACTCAGGAAAAATTGCACAACAACTTTTGGGGTCCAATTTCTCCTGCTACCCTTGGGAAAATAAAAAAATAGCGGGCTAAAGAATCATTTTTGAGGAAAAAAATGATTTTTTATTTTCACGGCTCTACGTTTATAAATTTCTGTGAAGCACTTGGGGGTTCAAAGTGCTCACCACACATCTAGATAAGTTCCTTAAGGGGTCTAGTTTCCAAAATGGTGTCATTTGTGGGGGGTTTCCACTGTTTAGGCGTATCAGGGGCTCTCCAAACGCGACATGGCGTCCAATTTCAATTCCAGCCAATTTTGGTTTGAAAAAGTCAAACGGCACTCCTTCCCTTCCAAGCCCTGCCGTGCGTCCAAACAGTGGTCCCCCCCACATATGGGGTATCAGCTACTCAGGAAAATTGGACAACTTTTGTGGTCTAATTTCTCCTGTTACCCTTGGGAAAATAAAAAATTGGGGACTAAACGATCAGGTTTGTGGAAAAAATATGACTTTTTATTTTCATGCCCGGGAGTTATAAACTTCTGTGAAGCACTTGGGGGTTCAAAGTGCTCACCACACATCTATATAAGTTCCTTAGGGGGTCTAGTTTCCAAAATGGTGTCACTTGTGGGGGGTTTCCACTGTTTAGACACATTAGGGCGTTTACAAACGTGACATGGCGTCCAGCCAATTCTGCGTTGAAAAAGTCAAATGGCGCTCCTTCCCTTCCAAGCTCTGCCATGCACCCAAACAGTGGTTTACCCCCACATATGGGTATCAGCATGCTCAGGACAAATTGCACAAAAACTTTTGGGGTCTTGTTACCCTTGGGAAAATAAAAATTGGGGTGAACAGATCGTTTTTGTGGAAAAAATATGATTTTTTATTTTCACGGTTCTATGTTATAAACTTCTGTGAAGCACTTCGAGGTTCAAAGTGCTCACCACACATCTAGACAAGTTCCTTAGGGGGTCTAGTTTCCAAAAATGGGGTCACTTGTGATGGGTTTCCACTGTATAGACACATCAGGGCCTCTACAAACGCGACATGGCGTCCAGCCAATTCTGCGTTGAAAAAGTCAAATGTCGCTCCTTCCCTTGCGACCTCTGCCGTGCGCCCAAAAAGTGGTTTACCCCCACATATGGGGTATCGGCTTATTCAGGAGAAATTGCACAACAAATTTTGTGGTTCATTTTTTCTTTTAACAGTTGTGAAAATAAAAAAAATTGGTTCCGAATAAAGTTTTTGCAAAAAAAGTTAAATGTTAATTTTTTCCTTCCACATTGCTTCAGTTCCTGTGAAGCACGTAAAGGGTTAATAAACTTCTTGAATGTGGTTTTGAGCACCTTGAGGGGTGCAGTTTTTAGAATGGTGTCACTTTTGGGTTTTTTCTATCGTATAGACCCGTCAAAGTGACTTCAAATGTGATGTGGTCCCTAAAAAAAAATGGTGTTGTAAAAATGAGAAATTGCTGGTCAACTTTTAACCCTTATAACTTCGTAACAAAAAAAAATTTTGTTCCCAAAATTGTGCTGATGTAAAGTAGACATGTGGTAAATGTTATTTATTAAGAAATTTGTGTGACATATCTCTCTGATTTAAGGGCATAAAAATTTAAAGTTTGAAAATTGTTAAATTTTCAAAATTTTCGCCATATTTCCGTTTTTTTCATAAATAAACACAAGTCATATCAAAGAAATTTTACCACTAACGTGAAGTACAATATGTCACGAAAAAACAATCTCAGAATCAGCTGGATTCGTTAAAGTGTTCCAGAGTTATAACCTCATAAATTGACAGTGGTCAGAATTGTAAAAATTGGCCCGGTCATTAAGCTGCAAAATGGCTCTGTCAATAAGGGGTTAAGTTAAAGGGGCCGAATAATATTACACGCCCCACTTTTCAGTTTTTGTATTTCCACAAAAATTTAAAATAACCAATAAATTTTGTTCAACTTCACAATTGTGTCCCACTTGTTGTTGATTCTTCACCAAAAATTTACAGCCGAATACTTTTGCAAGGCACTGTACATGTAATAAAACATTAGTCACAAAAGATACATGAAGGCTCATATAGACAAACCAATACTTAAGGTACAAGCATCTTATTCCAGACTATGGACAGCTCTAAATACGACGACATTCAACGTACAAGCAAAATGATTATTCATTGGGTGCGATGATTTTTAAGCTTGATTGGAAATCATTTTTACAGGCAGCACATTGCTCCTTGTAAACAGGGGATATGCTGACAATAACATGATATTCAATGGGCACAGATCAGTCCTATAAATTATCGCTCTGTGGGCATGTCTGAGCAGGCTAGTAAATGACATCTTTTTGGCTTGTATAAAGTTGAACGGCGGTCATTTAAAGGGAATCTTTCACCCCATTTTTGCCCTATGAGATAGGGTCACCGCCATCAGGGGCTTATCTACAGCATTCTGCAATGCTGTAGATAAGCCCCTGATGTCACCTGAAAGTGAAGAAAAACGAGTTATAAAATACTCACCCAGGGGCGTTCCGCCGTCAGGTCCGGTCCGGAGGGAGTCGTGGTCCGGTTCGGCGCCTCCCATCTTGTAGCGAAACCGGCCTCTTCTTTCCGTCCCGTCGCGGCTCCTGCGCAGGCGCACTGCTCTGCCCTAGTGAGGGCAGAGCAGAGTACTGCAGTGGCAGGCGCCGGGAAAGGTCAGAGAGGTCCGGCACCTGCGCACTACAGTACTCTGCTCTGCCCTCACAGGGCAAACGCCACAAAGTATTTTGCCTACAATACGCAAAACAGCACGGAGACAAGCCTCAAAACGTTCTGGAACAAGGTAATTTGGAGTGATGAGACCGAAATTTAACTTTTTGGCCACAGCCATAAACATTACATTTGGAGAGAGGTAAACAAGGCCTATGATGAAAGGAACACCTTTCCTACTGTAAAGCACAGAGGTGGATCGCTGATGTTTTGGGGATGTGTGAGATACAAAGGCACAGGAAACTTGGTCAAGGTTGAAGCAAAGATGAATGTAGCATGTTATCAGCAAATACTGGAGACAAACTTGAAATCATCAGCCCGCAAGCTGCGCATGGGACGAACTTGGACGTTCCAACATGACAACGATCCAAAACAGAAGGCCAAGTCGACCTGTCAGTAGCTACAGCAGAACAAAGTGAAGGTTTTGGAGTGGCCATCTCAGTCTCCTGACCTCAATATCATTGAGCCACTCTGGGGAGATCTCAAGCGTGCAATTCATGCTAGACAGCCCAGGAATTTACAGGAACTGGAGTATTTTTACCGAGAAAATAAAAAACCTCATCCACAACTGCCACAATAGACTTCAAGCTATCATTGATGTTAGAGGGGGCAACACACGGTATTAAGAAATGGGGTGTGTAAACTTTTGATCAGGGTCATTTGAATGTTTTGGGTTTTCATTATGGTTTAAAAAGAGAAAACACAGTAGGTTGACAATAAATGGCTTCACCCAACCACTAACCATTGAGTGGAGAAAAAGTTTTGGTGTTATCATTCATATTCTCTGAAAAAAAGGCCAAGAAAGCAAAAATTCTGCTGGGGTATGTAAACTTTTGAGCACAACTGGATACAGCCCATATAGGACATAGCCTGATGTATACAGCACATATGGGACACAGCCTGATGTATACAGCACATATGGGACACAGCCTGAGGTATACAGCACATATGGGACACTGCCTGAGGTATACAGCACATATGGGACACAGCCTGAGGTATACACCACATATGAGACACAGCCTGAGGTATACAGCACATATGGGACACAGCCTAAGGTATACAGCACATATGAGACACAGTCTGAGGAATACAGCACATATGGTAAACAGTCTGAGGTATACAGGACAGATGGGACACTAAGCCTGAGGTATACAGCACATATGGGACACTGCCTGAGGTATACAGCACATATGGCACACAGCCTGAGGTTATGTGCTGTATACCTCAGGCAGTGTCCCATATGTGCTGCTGTATACCTCAGGCAGTGTCCCATATGTTCTGTATACCTCATGACGTGTACCATATGTGCTGTATACCTCAGGCTGTGTCCAATATGTGCTGCTATATACCTCAGGCAGTGTCCCATATGTTCTGTATACCTCATGCCGTGTACCATATGTGTTGTATACCTCAGTCTGTGTCCCATATGTG